>OY992877.1:95791222-96063722 GCA_963921405.1 Cepaea hortensis | reverse complement strand
ACCCATACCGATTCCGTTCAAGGTAACTGGCTCCAATAGCCGGTTGTCTTTTCTTTCCAAACAATTTTGCCATAGCTGTGTTCTTACAGCCTATTCCTTGCTGTTTCCAGCTGCCGAGGGACTGTTAACGTGTACAACTCGCACAAAAGATCTCCTTATTTCACCATTATTCGAGAAGGATGTGCAAGCGATTTCACTACCCAGGACTCAGGGTACGTGTGATATTAGAGGCTTAAGGTCCTTGTAAACATATTCAACTTTTTGCTGGGATTCGGAAACAGATAAGTACTGAACCTGAGGCGGCAGCATTGCCTCCCATCCACGAATATCCCTTGCAGTCACACATTGGCACCTTGCCGTCTTGACAGACGATAGTTTGTGCTTTAAAAAGGCATAATAACTTTTAACTATGGCGGTAGCGAGTGTGACTGATAAGGCCAATTTGCGCTGTAAATGTCCGTTCACAGTGGGTGCATGTGAACACGTGGTCATTTCCACCATCATGCACCATCTTACGTCTCAAACGCTTGGTGTGTGACTTTTCTGCAATAATTTTCTCCTTTGACTTTATTCCATTTCTGATATTTGCCCTCCATGCAACACGTTCAGCGGCGACTTGCTCCCAATGTGCATTATCAATGCCTGTATCAATCATGTCCCGCTTACACACATCTTTGTATCGTAGTAGAGGCCGACCCTGAGATCTCTTACCCATCTGTAATTCACCAAAAAAGATATCCTTTGGTATTCTACCATCATCCATCCGCCTAAGATGTCCTATCCATCTAAGTCTACGAAGACTGAGCATGGAATAAACTGTCACACAACCTGATCTTTCCAATACTTCAGTATTTGTGATTTTGTCTTGCCACTTAATACCAAGAATTCTTCGCAGACACCGCATATGAAAGCTGTTTAAATTGTTCTCTTGGTGTGAGTAAGTTGTCCAGGTTTCACTGCCATAGAGAAGAGTACTAAGGACACAGGCTTGATAGACAAGGACTTTTGTTTTGGCAGTAAGCTTCCTGTTCTCCCAGACTCTTTTTCTTAACCTGTTCATTGTTGTTGCTGCCTTACCAATCCGGATGTTGATTTCCTGATCTAGGGATAATTTGCTATTTACCACCGATCCTAGATATGTAAAATGGTCTACTATCTCTAGTTCGGCGTCGTCAATAAAGATTGATGGTACCCCATGTGCACCTTGTGACATAATCTGTGTCTTCTTTTTGCTAATTGTTAAACCAAATTCAGAACAAGCATTGGAGAATGCAGATAGTAGACATTGCAATTCTTCCTCAGAGTGGGTCGTAACTGCAGCATCATCTGCAAAAAGCAACTCTCTGATCAGTACCCTCCTAATTTTGGTCTTAGCCTTCAATCTCTGAGCATTGTAGAGGCCGCCATCTGAGCGTGAGTGAATGTATATACCACCATCCTGATCACGAAATGCATATTTCAGTAGAAGTGAAAAGTATATTCCAAAGAGGGTGGGAGCTAGTACACAACCTTGCTTAACTCCACTCTTGATTTCAAATTCTTCAGAAGTTGCACCATCAAACTTGATTATACCCTTCATGCCTGTGTGGAACGATTCCACAATGGACAGAAGAGTTGGTGGGCAGCCAATCTTCTTTAGTGCTTTGAACAGACCCTCACGACTGACCAAATCAAATGCCTTTGTGAGGTCGATGAAGGCAATAAACAGTGGTTTGCAGTAGATATGGGTAAATATGTGTGCTAATCGTCCCTATCTGTTAGACTCAATGAAACATACGCCCTCAGCCATTTCATGTCAAGCAAGGTGCCGATTGTGGATATATGTGTGCCTTCTTAGCTTACTCTTATATATATAATGTAATAATAATAATAATCTTATATAATCAATGCCATTTTATCATATCTTGTCTTGTTCCTGTCTAAAGTGACCAGTCATAATGTCAATTATTAATGACCACTGACTGCAGGATGTCAAGCACTCTGCTGAAAATGGCAACTGACCAGCAAAGACAAAGTGAAAGTCTCGTCCAGGAAACATCTCCATCAAAGTCGAAAGATCAAGTTAAGGGACGACGAGGTTTTAAACTAGGAGACACGGAACATAGAAGTAAACTACTGCAGTCTTGGTTGATAGTCTGGGCTTTCTTCAGTTTGGTAAGTTTATGGTTTATCTGGTTGTTAGTCTCGACTTTCTTCAGTTTGGTAAGTCTGTGGTTTGTCCAGTTGATAGCTAGGCTTTTACCTGTTTAATACGTTTGTAGTTTGTCTGATTGACAGTCTATGCTTACTTCAGTTTAGTACGTTTGTAGAGAGAATAAATGAACTTCTATTTGCAGACGATCAGTCCTGTTTTACAGCGATGAGGGCAGACTACAAAATCATATTACTAATCTGAATTCAACCTGCAGTAGATACAATATGAGTATAAACACAGCCAAAACCGAAGTAATGCAAGTTAGCAGATCGCCAGGCCCACTAAGTATACAGATAAATAACACACCTCTGAAACAAGTTAAAGAATTCAAATACCTTGGAAGTATGATCACAGAAGATGGCAGATTGGACAGAGAAATTGAAATCAGATGTCAAAAAGCTAGTGCACTTACATATCAACTATCACCCTTACTGAAACATCCAAACATACCCATGTCCGCAAAACGACAGATAATAAACAGCATATTCACACCAACCCTATGCTACCAATCTCAAACCTGGACTTTATCCAAATTACACCTTCGCAAAATCAACACCTGCGAAATGAGATGCCTGAGGAGAGCTTCCAACTTAACAATCCGAGACTATCAGACAGACTGTGGGATCAACACCTTGTGCCACATTTATTGAAAGACAGAAGATCAAGTGGTTTGGCCATGTCGTTAGAATACATTATCAGCAACTACCATCACTGGCCTTACATCAAAGATCATCTGCCACGAGACCACGAGGACGTCCAAGAAGAAAATGGATTGACGACATCAGAGACATTGTACAACCACACGGATTGACACTATCCAGTGCCGTCCACAGGGCGCTGGAACGCAAATTATTCCTCCCCACGTCGCTTGACGGCAGAAGTGGAAGATGATGATGATGTAGTTTGTCTGGGTGATAGTCTGGGCTTTCTTCAGTTTGGTAAGTTTGTGGTTTGTCTGGTTGATAGCTGGGCTTTCTTCCTGTTTGGTAAGCTTGTGGTTTGAATGGTTGACAGTCTAGGCTTTCTTCAGTTTGGTAAGTTTGTGGTTTGTCTGGGTGATAGTCTGGGCTTTCTTTAGTTTGGTAAGTTTATGCTTTGTCTGGTTGTTAGTCTCGGTTTCCTTCACTTTTGTAAGCTTGTGGTTTGAATAGTTGACAGTCTATGCTTTCTTCAGTTTGGGAAGTTTGTGGTTTGTCTTGTTGATAGCTGGGCTTTCTCCCTGTTTGATAAGCTTGTGGTTTGAATGGTTGACAGTCTATGCTTTCTTCTGTTTGGTAAGTTTGTGGTTTGAATGGTTGACAGTCTATGCTTTCTTCAGTTTGGTAAGTTTGTGGTTTGTCTGGGTGATAGTCTGGGCTTTTTTTCAGTTTGATAAGTCTGTGTGGTTTGTCTTATGTGTGACAGTGGCAGCTGGGTCATTGTCGGATGTTTCTGGAAAATCTCAAAGTGATAGAGGACAACTAGAGTTCCTCCTTCCCAATGTGATCCAGGCCCGGTTTAATTTTAATAGCCTTCTCTGGCTCAATTGCTTGAGTCCATAAATAGAGTCCAGGAGAGCCAATGAAGTCATCAAGGGGAACAAGGAAAAGATTTCCTCGAACAATAATAATATTCTTGTGGAGGTTCCTTGCCCCTCTGCTCTCAGCTAAATAATTAATATATAGGGTATATTAATTAATAACAACAATAAGGTAAAACCTCAATGAATACCCTCCAGCATGTAGGTATATGCATTTACCTTGCTTGTCTATAAGAATAGTCATCACACATCAAACATAATTCATGAAACGAAACCATATAATTGTAACAAGGGTGATATGGAATACAGAGTGGCGTCATGCGTAGAGGCGCGTAAATTATCAATTAGTGCATGGGTACCACTATCATCTTCTCCTCTGATAAAATTGGCAGTATACATCAAATTACCTACTATCAGGTGATTGATTGATTGATCATACTCATCCACGGTATACCACTTCTCCTCGGCCATTCTACAATTATTCAACATAAATCATAACCCTACTTGCATGAATGATGATTAGGCATAATTAGGTGACTCGCAATCAATAGGCTAAAAAATAAATTCAAACATTTAACACCGATGAAGTCACAATTTAATCACCACATGAATGCTTTCATAGAACACAGAATTTCATGATAACTCATAGGGAACTATTTAACATTTAATGTGCCCATGTACTGTTTCTAGGACGAATTACATTAATTCCTCCTACTTAGTGATTGCACAATTAAGATAGTTCCTTATCACTGAACTATGGATTCTAATCTCCTAAATCCTAAGATAATCACTAACTCCTATATCATACTGACTTAGCTTAACTGCTTAAGGAGCAAAATGCATAACCTAGGCATAATGCTTATGCTTACATAGAAGCTGCATAACTAGAAAAAAAAACCTCACTATGGGTTAACCTAGTGCACAGATCATCTATGAACTATGACATCTGAATATAGAGCTTAGTCTCTCCTGAAATAAGTTCTTAAGGAATAACCACATTTTTACAGCACACCAACTTACCATTTTCTGGGAAAGGAGCCTAACTAATTTAATATTACAATGTGCTTACCTTCAACATAGTTGAATGTCTTCTTCAAGCATAGCGTCGTCAGGTTTCAGGCTCCAGACTAGGTTTTTGCTGTCCTAATCCGCCGGCTGCTTAATAGGCTGGCACTTCTCTCTCTCTCTCTCTCTCTCTCTCTCTCTCTCTCTCTCTCTCTCTCTCTCTCTCTCTTCCTCTATTGGAGTTGGCTAAACTTCAGATGGACTGTTGAGTAGAGGACACCAAGCAGTCAGTTCCAGTGGACTTTCTCCTTTTTAGCGATTGCTGAAGATTTTTCGTTTTACACACACTGCACGTCTGCCGGTCTTCGCTCTATTTTTAAAGACTCTCGGTTGTTGTTTTTCCTGCCCTTCCTCGACTGGGCTCTGACGTAATTCCTGATCGTGACCAATAGCTGAGCTCCTTTACAGCTATATTAAAATTATTGTCGTTCCCATTTCGAATCAGCTCTCTTTTTCAAATTAAGATGATTTAAATTTCATCTTTCTTCTTAAACTACGGACGCTGCTTCCTTCATTTTTAAATTTGAATTTAATTCTAATGGTAGTGGTTGTTGCTAACTGGAGGGTAGTGGGGGGAAATTCAAACAGCGATGTGGCGGCTTGCAAGATGTATACAACAGTCATGAAGAAATACTTATTAATATACTAGACAAACACTTGGCTGGACGAGGGCTCCATGTAGCTCTCAACGGTCGCCGCATGAGGGAAAAACTGACCACCTATTTCTGTGTGTACTGATGCCTACTTGCCATGGAGTTGGCGTAGGTTAAAGTACCACCCAGTGCAGGTGACCTAGAGTCTTGCACATTTCAGTGACAGACGTGAAGTTCTAGTGGATTGTGAACCACTCTGCTGGAAGTAAGCTGAGCGAATGTCAAGCACGGACTACATGTCCGTGAGAGATCATTCACGTCTGGACCGCGTTCGAGGTCGGACGGAGAATGGCACATGGCAGAGGTCCATCTGGCCGCCACGTTTGTACAGATGGAACGTTTGTGAATCTGTGGACGAATGTCGACGTCAGTGATTGTTCTAGCGACAGATATACAAGATCATCATCATCATCATCATGTACCATGCCGGTAAGCGTGAGCGGTCATGTTTTGCCATCTCACTCGATCACCAGAGTCGTGGATCAGCTCTGTGTTTCTGTCTCGACCATGCCACGAGGCCAAGCCATCCAGGTATTTGCTTCTAGGTCTTCCTCTTGGTCTGTTCCCTTCGATCTTACCAGTTGTCACCAAGTTCTACAATTCATTTCTTCTCATAACATGCCCGACAAATTTTGACTGTCTGCGTCTAATATCTCTAATCAGTTTACGATCTTCATTTGTTTCTTGAAGGACCTGTTCATGGGTCTTTCTGGCTGTCCATGGTATTCTTTGCATTTTCCTCAGAAACCACATTTCTACAGCCATCAGATGTTTTTCAGCTTGACTGCTCAT
This sequence comes from Cepaea hortensis, assembly GCA_963921405.1. Lineage (NCBI taxonomy): Eukaryota > Metazoa > Mollusca > Gastropoda > Stylommatophora > Helicidae > Cepaea > Cepaea hortensis. Next base: position 96,057,499 of record OY992877.1, on the reverse strand, counting down.
TGTCCAAGCTTCACGTCCATATAAAAGTACAGGTTCTATGTAGCACCTCAACACTCTTTTCCTCGTTTCAATTCAAGATGAGATCGAGTACAAGTATTGTTGTTTTAGTGACATTGATGTGACATTTGTTTTAAAAGAAAGACAGAATACACCGTGTGAAAACAGTTGCAGCTGTCGTGTTATGAAGAAGTTATTGTTAGTGTAGTGTTGACTGTTATGTGGTACATACGTGGTGATTTAGAGAAGGAAGAAAGAGTAAGACTGCCAGTCTACTCCAGGGCAAATAAGAACAACAATAGAACATGAATATTACATATGCCCTATCTACCTGGGGAGAGTAGAGTGACTTATGTCAACAGTTACAGGTGCCCTAATTCGTTAGCAACTGAGTAACATCATCTCAGCCATCGGCAATACAGCTCAGTGGCAGTAAAATCGCCAGTCGTAATCCATTCAGCAATAACTTATTGCCGACTCATTTGTGACTCATTTCGCTCTATGGCAATACAGTTCATTTATGCCATCCTAATGCCTATTGCGTTCATGTCAACTAAATGTGATGTCTTAACACTTCACATACTAAAAGCGGGTTACTGCAATTAGACTTATTTTCGCTTTTGGTTTTAGACAAGCATCTATCTGGTTGGACACGATTTTGTTTAATACTCAAAGATAGGTACATCACTAAAACCACAAGAAGGTTAATGCATTATTATTAAACTGTTGTTTGTTAGTTTCTTAATAAACTACTTATATTTGGTAGTTGCTTTTTCATATCTCCATTGTCTCTAATTACAGTTATAATACAAATATTTCCGTGTGACATTGATCTGGTTAAACACCAAATATCTTAATAGTCTATTTAGAACTACCATGGCAACAGTGAAATATATGACAATGTCATTTGTATATTTCATTTGAAAGTATTGATTACGCTACTTCATTATATGTTTAACTTTTTATGTAGTGTTCACTTGGCGAGATGCAACAAAATAAGCCAAGCAATAAACTGTGTAATATACTGTGTCATCCTTACTCAAATTCATAATGGGAGAACATTGTTTTCAATATCTTTGTGACACTTTTCTAGCACTTATTTCTCAAACAGCAACATCTGAGACGATAGTATTTGAATATTTATCACAATGTATGTCCAGAGAGGTTCGACCCCCGCTCGTGACTTGCGGGATACTGAGCCGGCCGCTCAGAAAGCAATGGCAAACTACTGAGCGTAATCTTGCCAAGAGATCAACATACAGCTGAAAGATGCTGGTGTTGACAGCTAAGTCCTGTAAAGGATATCTTCTTCTTCTTCAGCGTTCCGAGCCATTGAGGTTCTTTGCTGCAAATACAATCCGTCTCCATTCGTCTCTCTGGTGGACCTTCTCTTGCCAGTCGTTGATTCCAAGTGCTTGTAGGTCTGTACATGTATTATCTCTCCACCGCCTTCTTGGTCTACCTCGGGGTCTACGGTCATTTATTTCCTGAGTGTAAGCGAGTTTTGTTTCCCTATTATCTTCCATTCTTTCTATATGCCCCAGCCATTGTAGTCTATTAGCCTTCATGATACCAGTGATTAGCGGGGACTTAAACAGATCATAAATGTCTTTGTTACTTCTTCTTTTCCACTCTCCACTTTGTGTATCCCTAATGGGTCCAAAGATGCGTCTTAAAATTTTGTTCTCAAAGGTTTGTAACAAGGCTTCGTCTCCTTTCGTTGTACTCCAGGTTTCAGAGCCATACAGCACAACTGGTCTGATCAGTGTTTTGTATATTGTGATTTTGGTGTTACGAGATAGCGCCTTTGATTTTAGTAGATGTTGTAGTGCATAGTATATCTTATTTCCAGAGTTGATTCTAGTTTGTATTTCTTCCCTTATGATGTTGGAGCAGTTGAAGATCGTACCCAGGTATTTGTATGTTTCCGTTCTTTTAATGGTCATATTATCTATTTGTATGTGGCCAGAGTTTCTAGCCATTCCGTCTCTTGAAATTACCATATATTCTGTCTTATCTTGGTTGATAACCAGCCCCATCTGTTGGGCTTTTTCCTTTAAGTGAGTCAATATTTCCAATGTCTTTTGTTCACTTTGCCCTATAATATCTATATCATCTGCATAACCAAGCAGCTTGGATGTTCCTCCAATATCACATTCCTCCTTTACCTTCCTTACAACTTTCTCTAGAGCCAGATTGAAGAGTAGCGGCGATAGTGCATCACCCTGTTTCAAGCCAGATGTTATTTGGAAGGGGTCTGATTTCCTTCCTTTATATGTTACTATATTATAAGTATCTTCCATGCATAGTCTGGTCATGTTGATTAACTTCCTTGGTATTCCAAATTCCTGCATAGCATTCCAAAGACTATTCCTATGGACACTATCATAAGCCTTTTTAAAATCCACAAAAATGTTATGGAGATCTCTTTTATATTCCCAATGTTTCTCGGCTATTTGTCGTAAGATAAATATCTGATCTATTGTTGATCTGTTTTATCTAAAACCCGCCTGGTAGTCACCTAATATGTCTTCTGAATATGGTTTTAGTCTATTTAGTAATACTGCGGATAGTATCTTATAGCTTGTGGACAGTAGTGATATTCCTCTATAATTTCCACATTGGAACTTGTCTCCTTTCTTAAAGATAGGTATCAATAATGACTCTTTCCAGTCATGGGGTAATTCTTCTGTCCTCCAGATTTTTATTATTAGTTCGTATAGCTTTAGATGTAATGCATGGCCACCTGCCTTTATAAATTCAGCAGCAATTCCATCAGTCCCAGTTGCCTTATTGTTTTTAAGTCGTGTGATTACATATAGGATTTCTTCAAATGTAGGTTCTTCAATTTGTGGTTCGCATGTTAGAACCTCTTCCTGTGAGAAAATGTTACTTGGAGCTTCACAATTTAGTAATTCAATAAAATATTCTTTCCATGTGTTGCACATTTCCTCATTGGTATTTATCATATTCCCATTTTTGTCTTTTAAACCATATGTGTTTTGTTGGTGCCCTCGTTTCATTGACTTCAGTTCTTTAAAAAATTTTCTGGATTCATTTTTCTGGTGATTAGTTTCCATATCTTTGATTATATTACTCATATATTCTCGCTTCTGCTGTCTGACTATTTTTGTAGCCTCTTTACATTCATTTCTATAATGCTCTTCCTTTTGGATGTTATTGATGTCATTTAACCATACATGTCTGGCATTCTTCTTCCTAATGACTGCTTCTTCACATTTTTGATTGAACCATCTGTTCTTTCTATGCGTGGTTAACACACCGAGACATTCTTCTGCGGTAGACTGAATTGTATTCTTGATGTTCAACCAAGTTTGGTCAATGCTTTCCTCCAAAGGGTTTTGCAGAGTTTCAAGTTTACATTTTATTTCATCTGTAAATTTCTCTTTGACTGTAATGTCTTGCAGTTTTTCTCTGTTATATGTTGGGTGTAATCTTTGTAATTTAGTATAGAAAGCTCTCTTAAGTTTTATTTTGAATTTTGCTCCAACGAGGAAGTGGTCACTGTGGCACTCAGCTCCTCTATAACTTCTGACTTGCTGTATGTTTGATGCATTTCTGTTGTTAATTAAAATGTGATCTATTTGATTATAGGTTCTCTTGTCACATGATTTCCAAGTTTGTTTGTGTATATCCTTTCTTTGTAGTCTGGTACTGCTAACCTGCAGTCCTTTGGCTTCTGCCAGGTTGATGACTCTCCATCCATTATCATTTGAAGTTGTATGTAGGCTTTCCATACCGGCCACTTTTTTATTAGTTTGCTCTCTACCTATTTTTGCATTGAAGTCTCCCAGCACAATCAGGATGTCCTGTTTGGGGGTTTCTTCTATGACATCTTCCAGATCATTATAAAAGTCTTCTTTAATATCATCTTCTTTCTCTTCAGTAGGTGCATGTACATTAATCATCGTTATATTTTTCCATTTACCTTTTATTCGTAATTTACTAATGCTGTCATTAAAAGCTTTAAAGTTTAAAACGTTCCCCCATAACTCTTTTTTGATGACAAATCCTGTTCCTAATTCATGTTTATTTTGGGTGTTTCCTCCATATATTATAATCATTCCATTTTGCTCTAAAGCCACCTTATTTCTTGAATTGCTGTTATATCCATTTGATATTCAATCAGCTCCCGGGTTAGTTCTTCGGCCGCTCCAGCTCGATATAGTGTCCGTACATTCCATGTTCCAAATCTCAAAAGTCCTTTAACGTTCCAAGGTCGTTGTCCAGATAAGTCAGTCCGATATCGAGGCTCATGTATTTGTTTCGTAACAAAGAAAGGTTTTTACAAAGGTGGGGATGTTAACCCCACGCTTCAACCCCCAACCTGGAGGACCAGGGTGTTTCTCTTTGTCTGTTCTCTACCCTTTGACCTGTCCGGCTTGGGAGGCCCTGCTGGTAGCTACGCTACCGCCGGCATAGCTCTCAGGGTCATTGAGAAACTCAAGCTCCCCCACCACGACAAGGTGGAAACACCATCGGGGGAGCTGTAAAAGATATGCTTAAAAAAAAAAAAAAATGTCCAGAGAACACTGTCATTGAAATACTGCAAACATTCCGTACCTTGCTTTCATTTGCACGAAGAAGAATGTGTGACTTAATGTGACATATATATGCCTGATATTCATTATTATACGAGACTAAGTGAGATTCCTGGGAAAAAAATTTATTTAGTGCATGACAAAACGCGTGCGATATTCAATAAAAGCCCAGTAATTTATTGATAGCCATGTTAGATGGGAAAATGCAATGCAAACATAGGAGAGACAAACTTCTTCTCCGTCGTTTTCTTTGTCTTGCGAACATATCTGTGATTATTAGATCACCAAACTACCTCTTATGATGAACTTAACCCTATATTGGAGTTCCTTTTTTAGCCCAATACAGCTTGTGCTTAAGGAAAGAAAGCAAGACAACTATTTAAAAGGGAAGATGCAGGTTCGCATGGCCGAATGAGTAAGAATGCGTGTTCTTACACATCCGTTGTGCTGATGCCGAGATAAGCGATTCATCCCTTCACCGGACAGCTGGACTAAAATGTTGACCTGTCGCCCTTGACTTAGGGACGTAAATTACAAGTACCTCTGAAGTCGGGGTGGGTTCACCTCATGGTGAGGGACACGGTTAATATGGAAAGCTAATCCACACGCAAAATTAAATCCATCAGAGTTGAATGAAAAGAATATGTTTGACAGTCCTATCAAGGCACGAAACAGATTGCTGGTGATAAGTTGCAGGCGATCTTTATTCTGAAGATGTTTAACGCCCAGTTGAGAATTCGGTTAAGTGATGAACACATGTCTGTCTCATCAGAGAAAACCGGACTGGCAATAAAAGCAACGCACCTGAAGCACAATAACTATATCGTAGGCTGACTGATCGAGTTTGCATTTTCAACTGTCAATTACTGTCTATATAGCATATTGCGGTGTATGGCAGGGGGGTCTTGAGTCTGAGGAATTAAGGCCGCCTGGCTAGTGCAGTCGCCGCGAACTGTGCAGGTTAGGGTTTTCTTTTTGCCCTCGACAGAAACAAATCCACACCTTACAGAGGATTCGAACCCGGGTCACCCGAAAGAGAATCCGGCATTCTAGCCACTCGGCCCAGCCGCTCCTCGTACGAGTTTACATTCGAAGACGTTATAGTAATGATGATTAAAGCTATTATAACTTAGACTGGAAGACATTATCTGTCCCCCACCTCATCTTTTTTGTGTGTGCATATCCTTTTCACAGGACATCGCAGTCAACACCAGTTTTTCTGCCACAGTGATCTCTTGGCAAGTTTACGTTCAGTAGTTTGCCATTGCTTTCTGAACCACCGGCACCGATACCAACGCGAAACCAACGCAACGCGGTCTGCTGCCAAATCGTGCGCAGCTGTGTTTCTAACGCGGGTGTACGGGATTACGAACAGCGTCCGTAAATCGCTTCGCCACGGAGTCGGGTCCCCCTCATCAGTTAGTAAACTACTCTTAATGGAGAACTGGTGATTAACAAGGTGTGACTACACCAACAGCAAGCAATAGATCGATCGATCAACCAGGCACAGTATCCACAATGGAGATTGGCTGCAATAATCTAAGACATTCGCTCTCGTTGTTAGACTCCTGGTGTTATTTTTCCACGCACGTGCGTGTGTGCGTGCTGGCCTGCTCGCGCGCGCGTGTGTGTGTGTGTGTGTGTGTGTGTGTGTTCTTTTTTTTTAAAGAAATGTATGTATGTGTTAAAGAAATTTACAGAAAGACAACAATAAATAACAATGTATGACTCCATTCTCTGGCAGGGTCTGACAGCAGGTTTAAATGGCTCCACCCTGCTGGATCTGCAGATTATTACTGGAACAGACTTAGAAAGTGCCTCTGCTTTCTTCACGGGGTTTACTGGTGGCTATATGGCCGGATCCCTCGTGTCTGGTGTCGTCTTCAATAAGGTAAATTGTAGCGGATTCTTTCATTGAATTTTTTTCATTGAACACATGGTCAAACAAAAGTAAAGAAAGTGTACATATGTACTTGGGGCGGCAGCTGCATCGTAATTACCTCCCAGCAGCTCAATCTCCAAACGACATGATGATTGTTACTCCTGCCGGTACAATTCTAGAGTCGACCGTCTCGTAAAAATGGATATCAGACAGTTTTATTCCAATATTTAACGAATTTTCTGGGAAATTAAGTCAGCGAGGAATGGAAATGACCACTCTACCTCATCATACCAGGTCTATAATATATAAAGACGTAGCACTTCCTATTAAAACTACTGAGCGTAATCTTGCCAAAAAATCAACAGACAGCTGAAAGATGCTGCCGTTGACAGGGATGTCCTGTAAAAGGATATGCGAATTTAAAAAAAAAAAACTTCCTATTAAACAGAACAGTATAAACTGTGGGACTACCGTGACCTTGTACACGCACACATCAATGTATAATGCGTGACAGACACAAGTATTGTTGGCACAGGAAACAGACACAAGTATTTTTGGCACAGGAACCGCATACTTGCTTCTCCCATCGGTGGTTGTCTTTTCTAATCACTTTATGGCCAAGAATTTGTTTCTTTATTTACAGAACTGTATTCTAAAATCAGTAGCTAGCTTTTTTTTTTTTTTTTGAGTTAACGTCTTTCATCAGCATGATGCGTGTGCATTTTTCTCAGAAACCACATTTCTATTATCATTAGTTAGTTAGTTAGTCATAGTTCCAACCTCATAGCAACGGGTTGTCCCCATTATGCTCCGTTCCTGTGCCTATTATCATTATGTTTCTCATGATGTAGGGATACATGTATAATACAATATGTCCTTGTTCTACCGCTTTTCCTTTTCCCTAGCATTATTACCTCCAATACACCCTTCTGTGAATCTTCACGTCTTAGTTTATGATACAGCCATATGTGTCCTCTCTATTTGTATTAGTTTAAGAAGTCCTCTTTGTTCTGTTACATTTTTCAGAAGCTATTCATTATTCAATGTTTTAATTTATCTAATTCTTCTCATTTTACGACAAAACCACACCTCGAATACCTCTATACGTTTTTCATCAAGTTTATTCACTGTGCATATTTCAACAACATATAATGAGTACATGCTGAAGATGATATTCCCGAAACCAAGTGGTATGTTCTTTCGATGACAGGAATTCACTCTAATATCACGCCCTTCACGAAACAGTTGTACACAGATAGGAAAATATATTAACTTGTTCTATGAATTTCCGTTCTATTTTTAGTTGCAGTGCTTAGAGGGACCTTAGCTTTTTGCCATTGCATTTCTCTATTGGGCAATTATTTTTTAAATGTATATATTCTTGCTGTTTGTTTGTTTGTTTGGTTTGGTTTAATAATTTGTCCTATAGCGGCGTAGTCGTTTGCATATGGCATTTTTCTAATCCATAGATCTCAGAAATTATTAGCCAAGCACAAATCAGAAACAACCACGCGACAACAGTAGACTACTGATAGCAGTATTTTACGAGTAAATAAAGTATAAACATGAACCGTATCATCATGTTTTGTATGCGTATTTGATAGGGAGCTATGCTGAAACTCTCATGAGCTCTGTGAATCGAGGGTTAGAGGGAAAGACTGGCCACCTATTGCTCCTTGCATTCAGGTCTACACGATGTGATGACCCCTGTCAGACCACATACCCAGAGCCGGTTCCTGCTTCGGGACATGTACGAGAGTAAGTTAATAAGTAAGTCACAAATGGCTGTAGAAAAATAACTAACTATGATAACCACTTGAAACCAGTTTATTTTTACACATACATTATCTATTTATTTCTCAACACAATTTCCACCAACATTGATGCACTTTTCCAATCGTTTTATCAGTCCTCCCAAACTGGCTGCATAGAATTACGTGCCTTGTTTTCATTTATCTGCAGTCCCACAGAACTGTGTGACTTACTTAGTGGCTCGCCCTCGTAACTTTTTTCTACCCAGCTATGCACCGCTTTACGGGAAATCTCTAGGGGCTAAGTCAACTGAAAACCCACCTTGGCGGGAGACATTTCGCGAATGACGCCGAAGCTGAATGTGAAGTGAAAATGTGGTTTAGAAAACATGGCACGCAGTTCTATGTAGCCGGTTTGGGATGACTGATAAAAAGATGGGATAAGTGCATCAATGTTGGTGAAATTATGTTGAGAAATAAAGGGACAATGTATGTATAAAAATACACTGGTTTCATGTTGTTATCATAGTACGTTATTTGTCGACAGACATTTGTGACTTACTTATTAACTTACCCTCGTATGTTTGTATCAGCAGAATAGGGCAAGCAACCGCTGCATTTCAGAAAATGAAAAGTATCTTATGCAATAAGTCACTATCATTGAATGTAAGAAAGAGAGTGCTGAAGTGCTATATAGAACCTGTATTGCTATATGGCAGTGAATCTTGGAATGTAAATGAACAAATTAGGAAGAACTTGGAAGCAACAGAGATGTGGTTCCTAAGACAAATGTTGCGAATTCCTTGGACTGCCAGAGTAACTAACGACGATTGCCTGAAAGAGGATAATGAAACTAGAACATTATATACAACAATAAGAATGAGACTAAAAGCTTTCTTTGGTCATGTGATGAGAAGAGAGGTATTTGAGAACATCGTGACGACTGGAAAGATCGAAATGAAGAGAAGCAGAGGCCGACCAAGAGAAATCATGCTGGGTGGATTGAGACGGTAGCATGGAGGAATATCAGCAGCAGAGGTGATGCAGAACACCAAAGACCGAGATCTGTGGAGAGTCATGAACGCCTACCCCAGCTGGCATGGCACTTGATGGTGATGATCAGCGTGTAACCAGTTAATGGTGTGTGTGTGTGTGTGTGTGTGAGAGTGTGTGTGTGTGTGTGTGTGTGTGCGTGCATTGTGCGGGTATTGGTATTGACATATAATCACAATAGAAGATATGCAATATGCATGGTCGGATGGCAATTACAATACTGTACTGTGTTTCATGTTCTCTGTGTAGATTAATACTCGCCTGCTGCTCTTCATTGCCTTATCCGGTATGGGTGTAGTGTCAGCTATCTCGCCATACTGTAGCATATACCCTCTGATGATTTTCATTCGAACATCTTGTGGTTTCTTTGCTGGAACCATTGACACGTGTAAGTGGACTGTTATCGTCGCAACGTTTCATAATTTGTTTTTATTGTTTGGAGTCGTTATATTTCAATTTAAGTATGTGTACAAGGAAATGACTTGGAAAGTGAACGCGGTCGTGTAATATTTACTATATAACCCCTCGAGTTTTTGAAGGGTAGAGGGAAGGACAACATAGAGTGGCTTTGGAAGAATTCACTACTGGGAATTGTTTAATTTCCAGCTGGAGGTGATGAAGGACTGTTATCTCTGCGCTTGGCAACCTCTTGTGGTTTTGCCATCATTTTCACTGCATATGCACCGACACCCACTTCCTGTGTCGATGTGAAAGACTTTTTCCTCGGGCTCTGTGATCAAGGTAGTATCAACATCCGACAACATTCACATGCTCTATGATATTAATTCTCGTGTAGGCAAGTACTCGAGTTCATGACCAGTGAGCCTTGGAAAATACACCAGTTGCATGAATGGCAGTGGACAAAGGCTGCTGGAACATTGTACCAGAAACGACTTATGTATCACAAACTTCTTTTTTCCAACAAAGGAGCGACAGAAGGTCACGTGGAAATACCCAAGATCCGGACATTGGCACCCGCTGGACCTCATCATCACACAGAGACGACATATGAATCAAACATCATCAACTCGAAGTTATTACAGTGTTGATTGTGATCTTGACCGTTCTTTTGGTTGCCGCAAGGGTTAGATTGAGACCAAATAGAATATACACAGCTAAACACAAATCTGCCGGTCTCTCTGGCTGTGGGATTACAACACTTTCTCTCTGTAATCCCGTTTATCACGCAGAGTCTCGTAGCGGAGCGAGAGCTGAGGCGGTTCGACCCCCGCTCGTGACTTGCGGGATACTGAGCCGGCCGCTCAGAAAGCAATGGCAAACTACTGAGCGTAATCTTGCCAAGAGATCAACATACAGCTGAAAGATGCTGGTGTTGACAGCTAAGTCCAGTAAAGGATATGCTTAAAAAAAAAAAAAAAAAAAAAAAAAAAAAACACACACAAATCTGTCCACGGGATTTATAACAACACCAAAGATCCTGATAAGTGATTTGAGTTCCAACATCAACTTTAAGACACTTTCACTGATACATCAGAAGATTGTACAGCAAATGAAAAGTGGGGCATACTTAAGGAAACTCTTTATTAAATGTAGCCTGTTCTGTGGCGAAGGCGTTACGGACGCTGTTCGTAATAACGCATACCCGCGTTCGAAACACAGCTGTGGGCGATTTGGCAGCAGACCATCTTACGTTGGTTTTTTACGAAATAGTATGGGTGCCGGTCGTTCAGAAAACAATGGCAAACTACTGAACGTAAACTTTCCAAGAGATCACAACAGCAAAATATGCTGATGTTGACTTCGACGTCCTGTAAAGGATATGCAACTAACTTTAACTTTATTGAACGGCATCATGGGTTTATGGCATTGTGGATCATAAGAGGCAGGACTGATTTGCGGGAAACAGCCAATCACTGCAGCCCTTGACTGATAGAAAGAAGGTAGCTCTCTTAAGAAACTAGGAAAGAACAGCGCGAAACACTGTCAGTGGACTGAAACAGGCTAGAAAGGGTGTGCCAAGGGCAGCCAGGCAGTGTAAGAACGACTATTGGATCAAGTTATGTGAGTGATTAAAAATGCAGGTGAAAAGTTGAAACAACAGAGGCATGTACGAAGGGATAAAGAAAGCTTGCAGTCCTATAATTAAACGAAATGCACCACTCAAAACCTTAACTGGAGAAATCATCACTGATAAGAAACGGAAGATGGATAGATGAGTAGACCACCATTTGGAGCTTTACTCAAGCGAGACCAAACTCCCAGATGATACCCTCAACTCCATAGAAGCTTTGTCAACTCTTGACCATCTGGACAAACTTACAAATATAACAAAAATTAAGCGTTTTTTAATTAACCTGCTCCGGGGGGGGGGGGGGGTGTCTCGAGGTATGGTGTCCGCCTCGAGTGCTGGAGGTCCCTGGCCGGGATTTTTTCACGTGGACATCTAGTAACAAAATTTCACCAGGTCTCTGGGTAGTGAGATCGGACGTCCGTGTATATTGTTGCGCACGTAAAACATCCCTTGGCAGTTGGAAATCGAAAAAGAGTAGCCTAACGGCGCTGCCCGGGCAAAATTTCGAGTTAAAAATCTACCCAAAGTATTTCAGAATCCTCGCCGGTGCTACGGAGTTCGTGCACTGAGCTGAGATTCTACGGACTCAGGCTTGAGTTAGGAGTAGAACGAAACACTCATGAGTTACACCCGTGTGCTGTGATGTTGATCCGTCGACTAAACTAAACTAAACTAAACTTCTGGCAAGGTTCCAGGTAAGGATGGGATTCTAATAGAGGTTATCAGGAGTGGGTAAGACACACTCACTCTACAGATCCACCAGCTAATAGAGCTACGATGGCGAGAAGGACAGCTCCCACGGGAGTTCAAAGATTCAAGCATCATAACACTGTACAAGAACAAGGGGGTCGGAGTGACTGTTACAGCTATAGAGGTGTCTCACTTCTATGGGTCGTTGGGAAGACATTTGCCAGAATTGTTCTGCGTAGACTCCAAGTCCTGGGAGGTCAAGTCTACCCCGAATCACAGTATGGCTTTCGACGGAACAGTTATACTACTGATAGGTGATTCTCATTTCGTCAGCTGCAAGATAGTTAGTTAATTAGTTAGTCGAGGTTCCAACTTCACGGCAACGGGTAGTCCCCATTATGCTCCATTCCCGTGCCAGCGAATATCACACAAAATGCTCCCCACTGTCTAATGTGAAAAGTGGAATAGACGGGAGTCTCGGCAATCCAACAAGCCCGCACATGTACATTGTGCATAATGCCGCCGTCAGAATGTCAACACAAAATTCATCCACGAATACCACAGTTCATCATCGATGGACTCGGCAGTCACCAGAAGACCTCACTGATCCGGGTTTTCTAACATGGTTCGGTCTCTTACCGCAGGGCGACCCGCCGAAAGTGTCGCACAAAGCACGAACTCCGCAGCTTCAGCGCCGACTCCCAGGAGTCTCCGGAAAAAATGCACTCGTGAACCGAAAGGACAAAACAGTCAATTCAGCAACTGTTGGTAGCCATTGTTCCGAACATGCAGTTCACTGTACAGGACAGATGTAAAAGCATTCCACGCGAATTTCACAGCTCACGGTGTCGCCCACGCACTCACTCAGTAGCAGAGCGACGGAACCATGTACTACCAGTCCAACATGTGGAAAATGCGATTGAAAACCGTAGCCACAAGCATAAACACGCCACAGGCCTTAACGGCCCAACGCCTAACCGCCATGCTGGCGACCGGATGTACGTGGATGTGGGTGTGTGTGTGCTGCAAGAAAAGTGCCGTGAACAGAATCAACCACTGCTTATTTTCATGGGGGTGGGGGTGGGGGGCTGAGTGGTCTCGATGTATGGTGTCCGCCTCGAGTGCTGGATGTTCCGCGGTGTGGGCCACGATGTTTTCACGTTGACTTCTTGTAACAAAAGGTATCTGGGTAGTGAGATCGGACGCCCGTGTGTATTGTTGCGCACGTAAAACATCCCTTGGCAGTTGGAAATCGAAAAAGAGTAGCCTAACTGCGCTGCCCGGGCAAAATTTCGAGTTAAAAATCTACCCAAAGTATTTCATGATCCTCGCCGGTGCTACTGAGTTCGGGCACTGAGCTTTGATTCTCCGACTCAGACTTGAGTTAGGAGTAGAACAAGTCACTTATGGGTTACACCGGTGCGCCGTGATGTTGATTCGTCGACTAAACTAAACTAAACTAAACTAAACTAAACCACTGTTTATTGCCTTCAAAGATCTCACAACGTCTTTAATTTGGTCAGTCGTGGGGGATTTCAAGACGCTAAAGAAGATCGGCTGCCCACTAACTCTTTTGTCCATTGTAAAATCGTTCTACACAGGCATGAAAGGTATAGTCAAGTTTGATGGTGCACCTTCAGAAGAGTTTGAAATCAAAGAGTGGAGTTAAGCAAGGTTGTGTACTTATCCCCACCTTCTTTGGAATATACTTTTCACTTCTATTAAAATATTCCTTTTGTGATCAGGGTGGTTGTAAAAACAGCCACTCACGCTCAGATGGCGGCCTTTACAATGCTCAGAGATTGAGGGCCAAGACCAAAACTAGGAGGGCACTGATCAGATGGTTGCTTTTTTGCAGATGATGCTGCAATAACGATGCACTCTGCGGAAGAATGACAACGCCTGCTGTCTTTATTCTCCAATGCCTTTTATGAATTTGGTTTAACAATTAGCAACAAAGTAGACACGGAAATATGACACAATGTGCAGATGGGGTACCATAAATTTTTATTGACGACGCAGAGCTGGAAATAGTTGACCATTTCATATATCTAGGATCAGAGGTAAACAATAAATTATCCTTATATTAGGAAATCAACATCAGGATTGTAAAAGCAGCATCAACAATGAGCAGGTTAACAGAAAGAGAACAAGAAGCCAAAGCAAAAGTCCTGGCAAATCAAGCCCGTGTCCTTAGTGCTCTTCTTTATGGAAGTGAAGCCTGGACAACTTACTCACACCAAGTTTTATTTTATTTTTTTTTATTTTTCCGCGTTTCCATCCTGTTTCAGGATATTGCGGTCAACACCAGCATCTTTCAGCTGTATGTTGATTCCTAGGCTAGATTACGCTCATCAGCACGCCACGACTTTCTGAGCGACCGGCTCCATACTCACACCAAGAGAAACGTTTAAACAGCTTTCATATGTGGTGTCTGTGGTGAATACTTAGTATTAAGTGGCATGATCACAAATACTTAAAAGTATTGTAAGGTTCGGGTTGTTTGACAGTTTGTTCCATGCTCAGTCTTCGTCGACTTTGAAGGATAGGACACATTAGGAGGATGGACGATGGAAGAATACCAAAGGATACTCTTTTATTTTGGCGAATACAGTTGGGTAAAAGATCTTCGGGTCGGCCTCTACTACGGTACAAAGATGTGTAAGCGGAACATAATTGATGCAGGCGTTGATATTTTATCTTGAGAGTGAGTCCCCCCTGATCACGTAGCAAGGAGTGCAATGATCAGAAATTGAATAAAGACAAAGGAAAAAATTATTGCAGTTACGTCACATATTGAGCTTTTGAAACGTTACATGGTGTGTGATGGTGGTGTGTGTGTGTGTGTGTGTGTGTGTGTGTGTGTGTGTGTGTGTGTGCGCGCGCGCGCTCGTGCGTGTATGTGGACTTGTATGAATTTATATTTCAACATATAAGTACATTTCCAAAATATCTGTTTCACAAAAAGCTCGTCATATGAGATGAGTACCCGTATAAACTTTGATGTTCCGGTTGAAATTGTTTTGTGTTTTCAGGTTAAATTCAGAACGTCGTAACTTTCATAAACACACGCTAGTAATAATAATGTCAAATACAATATATTTCCTATGAGTAACTGTTACATATTGTCATACATGTAAAGAAAAGTAATATGTTTTTTTTTTTTTTTTTAGCTGGAAATGCCTGGCATATGAAGATGTGGGGAAGTGAAGGCAACGCCCTGATGCAGATTATACACTTTTCGTTTGCCCTTGGTGGAGTTTTATCTCCCTTATACACAGAGCCCTTTCTTGCCAAACGATTAATAGAAAATGAAACAGATACAGATAATTTTACAACTGGAAACGCTTCTCGGTTATATCTTGATAATGGTCCCCAGACAACGAACGTACAGTTCGCATTTCTTGTATCTGGGGTGTTTATGATCATAGCAAGCATACCTTTTGTTGTATTGTTCATCAAGCAGCATTCACAGAACACTCAGAACAATCTAGAACAGAATATCAATAACAAAATTACTTACAGAGAACTTCCATGCTGTTTGCATTTCTTTATTCTAACAAATGTGTGCTCACTTTTCTTGCTGTATTGCTGTGTTGAACTGACGTTTACTTCTTTTCTTATGCCTTTCTTGATCAACGAATTTGATTCTATGAAAAAGGCAGAAAGTGTATATATTATTACTGTATACTGGGTGTCGTTTGCAACGTCCAGATTTCTAATGATCTTTGTATCTAAATTGTTATCGGCTATCCGGTTAATATCACTATGTTTGCTTTTGATGGTCATAGCATTGACTGGATTCATGATTAGTGCAATATTTGAGGTGATTCCAGCTGTTATCGTGTTCACTGCAATAGCAGGTCTTGGAATGTCAGGTGTTTTTGCTGGAGGATTTTCCTGGGCAGAAACTGAACTGTTGAAAGTCACAGCTCGGGTATCTTCAAGCATTACCATAACAGCGTCCACGGGTAAAATTTTCATTCCTCTGATTTTAGGATTCCTGATGGAAGAAGTAGACAACATGTGGTTTTGTTATATAGTACTTGGTCAAACCGCGCTGTTGTGTCTTCTTTTTATCTTTCTCTTGCTGTTTAACAAACTGTTTATCAATAAAGTGTATGGGTTGATGACTTTGATAGAACGCAATATCGAACCTAATGGAAAAGACATGACCTCATTAAATGATGAGAAACACGAATATGAAACACTAATGAAAGAATCAGTTAAAACAATCGCAGATATACAAACTCATACATAGATGGCATTGGAACTCTTGCTCGTGAACTACTGGGATAGCACAAAAGACGTTACCGCCCACATTAAATGTTTTAAGCAGCCCTTGATATGGGCCTTGTTCGGGCTCGTAGAATGTGTGTTATACACTGACGAAATGTAAAGCTGTCACCTATTCTACACGCAGAACTATACAGTATATTTGTTATGTGCGTTATGATATTAATAAAACCGACAACTAACAACTTTTATCTGGAAACCTGTGTCTCAATAAAAGGTAACATTTTTGTATGCTTACATTTTCTACATAAACATTACAGATAATTAGATTATTAAATAAAAACTAGAAACCAAAGAAGTGTTGCACATTGTTTTTCTTATTCCTGTTTTGTCTTAAAAAGAACATTGGCTAAGCTGTGGGCATCGCCATTTCTATTTCCAGGCTTCTCCATGGGACACATTTTTCAGTCCCATCCCTTCCCATCCCATGGTAATTTATGCCTGACCCATCCCATCTCATCCCATCCCATCCCATGGGATTTCCATGATAATATTAATATGGAATACATTTTAAATAAAATTATGAAATTTATGAAAGTTTAGGTTTAGTGTCTACTAAATAGGACGACATGTACAAAGAGACATGTAAAACAACATAATTTATTAATTTTAATATTTAATAGTATTTTATAAAAACAAAGTTTAATCTAAATATGACAATTCAGTGTCATTCTGACACTCACAGTTTGATTCAAGTCACTCTGCTCATTCAGCACATTATCAATGTCCTGCTGATCGACTGTTTCTAATAATTCAGTTAATTCAGGTAATCCCTGAACCATTTCCACAATTTTCATCTTACATGCAAATCTGATATACACAGAGTTTATAACGAGAGCTGGTAACATCCGTTTTTGTAACTTACTCAACAACAATCCAGCTGCACTAAATAAGCGCTCTACTGCTACTGGGGACATTGGTATGGCCAAAACAATTTTCGCATTTGCTTTTAGCAGTGGAAACCTATGTTAATTTTTCCAATAATGTAATGGTTGTGAAGTTGGTTGCCGTAATTTTTGAAACATGGTGACTTCATCCTCAAGGCATGTGTTTCTGGGGTCATCAAACTTAAGTGCTGTGTTAGGTGGAGGATCAAAAAATAAGTCAATATCACTTTTCGGCTTTTGTTCTACAATTCATGCTACTTCACATTCAGCAAATGATTCAGAAGACAGATTTAAATCCTTGATGAATGAAATAACAGTTGGAACAACAGACTTAGAAAAAGCGATCCAATCATTGGCCCATTTATTGGTTTCCACATTCCCTTTCTTCTTGGTAACAACTGACTTGACCATGCCTTTTATTTTGGCTTTAATGTCAACTCCAGTAAGTAATTCTGCAGTAACTGCCAGAGAACTGCCGCAATATGGTCACAGTTTTTCTCCAATAATTTTCTGAAAGTTCTGACAATATTTCTTCACCATGCTGCTGAGAGTTTCTTCGTCAATATCAAGAATAACTTTGTACAACTGATAGTCTAGGAGCAAAATTAAATGAGATGTAGCACCATCAATTTCTAGTTTGTCAAACAAAATTTTGAATTTCTCATGAATGTACAGCATTCCTTTAATCTGAGCAATATTCGGAATGTGGTTAAAGAATTCTTCATCATCTTCATTAAAGTAATGCGAGTAATTTTTTTTTAATGGGCATGTAAACGTTGGTAATATGATCGCCATTCACGTGTTACAGATTTTGTTGGTATGGAAAATGGCAGCTTGATTGACGTGTATTGTAACATGTTTCAATAAATGAAAGCTGATCCATGAACTGATCCAGTTCAGAAATCACGCCTCTGCTGAAGCTATCAGTAATGCATGTTGATAACCTGTGCTCAGTACAACCAGATCGGAGCATTTCTGTATCAGTATCAAACCGTCCATCAAATGCTGCCGTCATGCTTGCTGCATTATCAGTACACACAAACAATGAACTGGAGAATGTGGTAGATACGGCAAGAAATTCACGTGCACAGAAAATGTGCGTAAATTGTGCAGTATGGGATTGATTACTATCAATGTTCATAAGAGACAGAGGAAAAGTAATCCATTCCCAATTTTGATCTAGTCCACATGCAATAATTCCCCCATATGGCAAAATATATGTTTGTCTTGCAGACCAATAGTCAACTATTCCCGAAATTGCACATTCTGGGTCTTTTGCCATATTTTGAAACAATTTTTGAAACTGCAGTTTGGCCAATTTTCCTTGTGCCAAAATAGAACGAGTCACTGTTTGCTGTGATACTGTGTAATTATATACCATCACTGTCCTTACATCAAAGATCATCTGTGACGAGACCACGAGCACGTCCAAGAAGAAAATGGATTGACGACATCAAAGACATTGTACAGCCACACCGAATGACACTATCCAGTGCTGCCCACCGGGCGCTGGAACGCAAATTATTCCTCCCCACGACGCTTGACGGCAGAAGTGGAAGAAGATGATGATGATGATGATGATATACCTTGTTTGCAGCGTGATTATAAAAGGCTTTAAAAGGTAAAAAATAAAAAATAAATTAAGGGTAGCTCTGGCATAGATCACGTTGCCGTGACATGGCTACTGTCTCATGTGTCTCATGGGAAATACAAATGTGTGCTGTCCCATCCCATCCTATCCCATGGGACGTTTCCCATGGGAATCGCATGGGAATCCCATTCCAATGGACAAGCCTGTCTATTTCATCGTAAAAGTGTAGTATTTCTTCATCACTACTGCTTGTTGTTGGTGCATATACTTGTATTATATTTATATCTGCTGGTATGCCTTTGATTTTGACCATAATAACTCTATCTGAAATACACCAGTATCCATTCATTAATTGACTTGGTTGTTTTTATTTCGTCAAATATTATTCTTACACCTTTTTCGTGTGTATCCCCTCCAGAATAAATTGTGTGTTTGTCAGCTATAATTTTCCCGATCCCTTCCATCTCATCTTACTTACGCCTAGTATATTCATTTTCATGCTATTCATCTCTCTTAGAACATTGTTCAACTTTTCCCAGCTCATTTAATGTCCTAACATTCCATGTTCCTACTCTAAATGTATTTATTATAGTGATAGTTTTGCCATCAGTAGTTGGATGACGCCTAGTGTCACCTGTGGCTCACGACTGTCCCAAACGGACGAGGATGTCCTTAGACAGCCATTAACCTCGTTCACTAACTATGAAATATATTTTTGCCATTTTACTGCATCCAAATAAAAGCGCTTGCTGAAGGTATACATGGACTTCAACGTACTGCCAACTACCAACAAGACACTAGAGAGAGAGAGAGAGAGAGAGAGAGAGAGAGAGAGAGAGAGAGAGAGAGAGAGAGAGAGAGAGAGAGGGAGAGAGAGAGAGAGAGAGAGAGAGTATAATGAATAAGAAAATGACAGAGAGAGAGAGAGAGAGAGAGAGAGAGAGAGAGAGAGAGAGAGAGAGAGAGAGAGAGAGAGAGAGAGCACAAGAGATAGAAAATGAAAGAAATGAGAGAGCACGGGAATCTTCTTCTTCTTCTGCGTTCATCCGGAGTTTTTTTTCCGGATGTGACTGCGTTGTGCCTGTTTACAGCAGAGCTGCGTTCTTGCGCCGTTAGGCCGACACATCCGACTTCTGCGGGCATTTGTTGACCGGGTTAACCTTCCCGGTGGTTTCTTAGGACGTTTGAATCTCACTGTTGTGGTGTTATCCCCCATCCTAGCTGGCCAATATAGAACAGCCAAAGACATCCTGGTCAACCCTCAAGGGAAGGCAGGGGCAGACCATGGGCATTCCCCGCCATCCAAGGAGGCTTCCATACTTGCAGAGCCATCACACAGCGCTCTGGTACTGGGCTCACCCAAGGAATCGTCACGTTCTGCACATGGCTGCTTAGCCTCACTTCCGTATATTGGGCCTTCCGTTCACCATAGGCTGTTCCTCTGGAAACCAGAAGAATGCAGTCTGCAGATGACATCCACACAGTGAGCTTTCGATTAAGACTTTCCACATAATGGATTTGCTATCCAAGCAATATTCCATTTCGTGCCACTAGGACACTTTTTCCACCTTTTATGAAGCCCACACAGTGTGCTTTTGATTCGGACTTTTCACGTAATGGATTTGCTATCCAAGCAATATTCCATTTCGTGTCACTAGGACACTTTTCCCACCATTTACGAAGCCCACCCAGTGAGCTTTTGATTCGGACTTTCCACGTAATGGATGTGCTATCCAAGCAATATTCCATTTCATGCCTGTGGGACGCCGACATACCTGTGGTATGAAGTGTGGCAGTCTAAATACATCTTCATGCACCTTTAAATGTCAACCTGAATGTAGTTAAAGTAAGCTGTAGTCAACTTGAGCTTGTTGATATCTCCATATAGCTTGTCCTCAAACGAAGCAGGCGTGGGCCAAAATATCTTTCTCTGTTCTGCATATATTGGGCACTCCTGCAGCAAATGTTTAGCTGTCATTTTACCAGTTCCACAATTACATTCATCGGTATCTCCTATCTTTAGTTTATTGAATAAGTGGTGTTTCAGCCTGTTATGTCCTGTGCGGAGTCTGAAGATTGCTACTTGTTCTCTTCGGTCGAGTTTGTAATATGCATCATCCTTCTGGTGGCCTGGATGCTCTGATTCCCATTTGGTTCTATAAGTGCTTTTTATAAACCTTTTTGCCTCATTATAGGTTATGTCTATGTCGGGCTGTGGTAATCGTCCACCCTCTTTTGCTAGTCTGTCAGCCTCTTCATTTCCAGGTATACTGCAATGTGATGGGATCCACTGTATTACAACTTTTTTGGATTTCTGGCATAGACCATGGAGTGCTGCTCTTAGGTCAGCTAGTTCTGTGCTGTTTTTGCTCTTCAGTATTGAGACAGCTGACTTTGCATCTGTGAAGATAGCTATTTGCTTCTCTTTATTTTCCTCCATCAAGAGCATTTCTGCTGCAGTTTTCAAAGCCTCTACCTCCACTTTGAAGTTACTTGAAAATTTTCCAGTTGCCACTGACTGTGTTTTTATCACTCCATTTTTTAAATTAAGGAGAATTCCTCCTCCTCCATTTTTAATGGAATCTTTGGCTGATCCATCTGTAAATGCATGGGTCCAATTGCTGCTTGGGTAATGTTCTTTTATGTAGTTGAGGGTTATTTTTCTTCTTTCGGTTTCATTCTGAGTGTTCTTTTTCTCAATACCAGGAATGTTTTCTATCATCTCAGGCAGTTGCTGTTGTATCTGTTATTGAACATCTGTTATTGGATGTGAAATTCAATGTTATCCAACATGTTCTGTTAGAAGAGATAAATAAAGAACTAATTGTGTGCTGTTCTTGATGTGTTTGTTCAATCTCTTTTTAGTTTTTACAACCACTATTTCTACCACAATCTAACACTTTAACACATTGTCTGGGCCTCAAATATGACAGTTATTGTCCAGAGTTCAGGCCCCTGTACAAGGGCCCGTACAATCTTACCTAATTACTATCATCTTTTTTTTTGTCAATTGAGGGCGGAGTGAGGTTCTCTTTCTTTTTACTCCTTTTGTTCTTTGGTCATATCGAAGTCAGAGTTACTCCCTACCTCTTAGCACCGTAGCAAAGGAAATGTTAGTCTTTCCCTAGTCTTTTCCCCTCGGCTACATCAAGATGAGTCAATTCTCATCCTGCCAGTCTTCCTGAAATCGCCAAACAATCATTCTTTAATGGCAGTGTGTCCAGTGTCTGTTGGCGGTCACTTGTACTGTAGTAATTGATCAGATGTGTGTCTGTATTGCTTTCTTAAGTTTAAGTGTCTGATACTCAGCCCCTTCCATGTAAACTTCAATTTGGAAGGCACTGAGGTTGTTATTTTTTTTACAAGGGTCAGTATCCCACCATTTCGCCTGTCCTTTCGGTCAGATCGGTAACGCTGGTAGTCTATGATCTTGAAGGCTATATTTTCATTGAGGTGAGTTTCTTGCAAGCAACATACGCTTACTTTTTCTTTGTCCAATATGTTTTCTAGCTCTTTTTTTTTTTTTTTTTTTGCTGACTCCCTCCGCTTTCCAGTGCATTATTTTTAGTCATTGTTTGGTATGGTATGGCCAGACGTTCTATTCTCAGGTACCCTGGCTCCAAGGGACATCTGAGAAGGACCTCCAGTTGTTTTGGTTGGGCCTTTCGATGCATAGGGCCCGGCACTGCACCTGCCTGAGGGTCCAAAGCAGGGCGAGCACCATAACATTTTGCAGTGGTCGACATATTTCATGGCGTAGTTGCGTGTCATCGTTATTTCGGTGGTGCTCCTCCTGGCTGGTTTCCTCCGTCTTCAGCACCTTTCCTTTACTAGAGCAGATTGTGGTCTTACTCGAGTTTAATGTTGTTGTTGTTTGTCCATCAAGAATGATGATGACAATTCATTTCATCCAGTGAGGTTGAAAGTATGGAGCCGTGAGTTCTAAGATGGCTAATAAGGCCTATTTTGGCTCGAAATGTTCTTTGACAATGTGGACAAAGAATGCTTGACGTTTCTGGAGGAGGATTTCTTGCAGTGATTTTTCTGTCCTGCCTCTTCTTCACAGCTCTTGCAGTCCTGGTTGCCTCACGCGTGACTGCACCCTTGCGTAATGATGCACGCCACGAATGTCGGTCTCTGGCTGCAGTCTCCCAGGTGTCATGATGAATTCCTAAAGGATTCAGTGAGATTTTCAGAGTGTCTTTAAAGCGTTTCATCTGGCCCCCTTGGCAGCGTTTACCACAACGCAACTCGCCGTAAAAAATTCGTTTAGGGAGCCTGTGATCTGGCATGCGAGTTAAATGACCAGCCCAGCGAATCTGATTCTTCATTAGTAAAGTGTGGATACTGGGCATGGACGCTCTTTCTGTGATTTCATTGTCTGGGATCTTGTCTTGCCATTTAATCTTCAGTAGCTTCCTAAGGCAGACTGTGTGGATGTGGTTTTGTTTCCTAGCGTGTCGCTGATAAACCGTCCAGGTTTCACAAGCATATAGCAGTGTGGATAATACAACTGCTTTGTAGACTTTCAGCTTTGTTTGCAGGCTTATTCCATTTCTGTCCCATACATTCTTGTACAGTCTGCCAAAGGTCGTGCTAGCCTTGGAGATTCTTGCATTCACTTCGTCATCAATTGCGACAGCTTGTGACACAGTGCTGCCAAGATAGGTGAATTTGTCCACAACACTTAGTCTATGACCATTCACTTTGATATTCGGCACAGTGTGATTATTCCCTGGAGCTGGCTGGTACATAACTACAGTCCACTTCTCCACTTTCATTAACCTTACCAAGGCTTTTGATACAGTCAGCAGAGAAGGACTGTGGAAGATTATGGCAAAATATGGCTGTCAACGAAATTTTGTCCAAATAGTGCGGCTATTTCATGGTGGTATGCAGGCAAGAGTACAGGAAAATGGTGAACTGTCTGAGCCCTTTCCTGTCAGCAATGGAGTGAAGCAAGGACGTGTCCTGGCACCAACACTGTTCAGCCTCATGTTTTCAGCTATGTTGACGAATGCCTTCGAGAACAACGGCATTGGAATAGACATCAACTACCGCATGGATGGAAAGTTATTCAATCTCAGAAAGCTGAAAGCTAAAACAAAAATTAACAGCGACACCGTTAGCTGATGATTGCGTTCTATTTGCCAACTCAGAGGCAGACAAGCAACACAATGTTTCAGATTTCTCACATGCCTGTGCCAACTTTGGGCTCAATATCAACTTGGAGAAGACTCGAGTTTAGATGTGTAGGCAGGTACACACATGTCTGAATATGCCTGTATGTGCATACACATCTAGAGCGTTCTGGTTATTTTTCGGCGCCATAGACTCTCCGCCGCCTCTTCTCCTGTTAGTTAAAACAGTCAACCACGAGAAGGCAGTTGGATTTTTGCTGTAGAGATGGTGAATGCACGAGCCATGGGCTATTTATACAAAGTTGGGCGCTCACCCCAACTCTGCACCTCCGGCTACATAACAGCAACATAACAGTTCTGAAGTACCATCTCTACAGGGAATGTGGTGCAGAGCTCTTCTTTCCCTCTCCAAGCTTTGAAAAAGTGGCTTACAAGTTGACAGGATCGACTTTATTGCACCGGGTTTTTAATCCCATATAGTTCAGTCTCTTTCCGCAGCGCGGAAAGCGTCGCACAAAGCACGAACTCCGTACCTCCAGCTATGACCCTCAGGAGACTCCGAAAAAATTCACTCGTGAACCGAAGGACGCGGCCCGGAATCGAACCCACAACCTTCGGAGCCCACGTCTAATGGCTTGACCACTTCGCCACAGAGACTCCCGAAGGTTTGAAACCAGCCAGGTAATTTAGTACTGAAACTTCACATCTGTGGAGGGGCATATTAGGATGTAACCAGATCTGGATGCAGCACAGCACATGTAATAGCTGGAATTCGGCCCAGGTTGGTATTTCCTCCACAAGTTGTATATGTGATATACAGCGGGGGATCAGCGGCTCAACCATACAGCCACCCATCCGTCTATGTAATACAGTTACAAAAACTATGTACACCTGACAACCCTGTTTTCTGATTGTCGTGTGTTCCTATTTATAGTGTCGTCCCTGGAGTGAGGGGAATCAACACCCACATTATATTTAACCCCATATCATTATTCTGGAGAATCCACCAGATTCCGTCCACAACACTCCCTCAGTCCCTGAATACCCCTTTCTCTCTCACACACCACTGGATCATGCCCCCTCTCACACTTCCCCAAAACAACATACTCAACAACTCTAGCTTCTAAAAACTAATAACCAATTAATTTAATAAAGAAAAGTGTAAGTTTGTGAGAAAGTGTATGTGTGGAATGTATGTCGTATACTCTAGTGTATATGCAGACTCAGACCGAACAGCTTTGGAGTACAGCCCGATCATCCCGGTAAGGATCACACCACATCATCATTCCGTACACGATAACCTCACCAAATGATGTGTCCCTCCTGCTAGATGTTGACTTCCTCCGGTGGCTGTTTGATGACTCAAATACCTGGTCACAGTCTGACCCTGATTCTGAATAGATCATACACCGTTATTACATGTCCCTGTTGTTCTGAGACTTATAACATCCTTGCCTACTGAGAACAGGAAAACCCTGTTCCTTGAAATAAACGTAATTTATTTCTACCGTTTCTCCTGTTCACAAGAACACGGTTATTATTTACAGTCTCACAGGAATTTAATAATTTCCTAAATAGTTCCTAATGTTCTTTTCCCCTGTGATGTGGAAAAACAGTACCCATTGGTCTTTTCACCTGTCGTGTGAAAACATAATACCAACTGGTCTTTTCCCATGTGGTGTGGAAAACACAAGACTATTGTTCTGTTCACATGTGATGTTTGAAAACATTAATCTCACGATTGTTCCTTTAGACCTCTTTCATCATGGGCCCAGTGCAAAAGCTGCTGATTAGATCTTCTGACACTAATTTCTCCATAATAGTACTGAGATGTTTCAGCTTTCTTTCTTTGCACCCTGAGGGAACCTGTGAAAGAGAGAGAACACACACACCTGGTGAGAGCCACCGAACACTGATCCTTATTAGATGAGTGTAGGCAGATGGCCTCACTCAGATACATGACAATGAACCAACTCTGTCATGGGCAGAGGAGCTCATCACCTCATTCTGAGGTGGGTAAGACAAGGACAGAGCAAAATGTAAAATGTAGAACCCCAGTAGACCTCACTGGAAGATCCCACCATTGCACATTCTCCCTATCCCCCCCCCCCATCCTCAGTCTCTCCAAATATCATCCCATTTCACTATTCCCCACCAGCAGAGCTAATTACCATCTCACCCTAGCTAGTTTTAACTATGCGACTGCCTACAGTCGCCGACACTCTTAACCTACCTAACCACAACGCAACATACTATGTTCAAGTCCTAACTCTAACTATCACTAAGCTATTCCACATTATTTACAGCTAGATGCAATCCCTCAAATACCTTATGCCATCCTGACTCAATCTCTGAATCGAATTCACAATTTGCCATAAAAGACACATGTTAAGCGAAACAGAACACATGCGATTCTATTCAACACTAAAATCGAGCCAGCTAACACTTCTGTCTAGTTCAAGTTCATTCTTTACACTGCCAGCAAAAGAATTTATGTTTTCTCCCAATCAGGGATTGTCCTAGTGACGTCATCCATGTCAACAACAGATGTTCTT
This sequence comes from Cepaea hortensis, assembly GCA_963921405.1. Classification (NCBI taxonomy): domain Eukaryota; kingdom Metazoa; phylum Mollusca; class Gastropoda; order Stylommatophora; family Helicidae; genus Cepaea; species Cepaea hortensis. The sequence continues at coordinate 96,031,062 of OY992877.1, read as the reverse complement.
AGGGGCAGACAATCCGTCCCTAACTTCACAGGAAATTTTATCTCCCCTTTCTACAACCAAAGCAACCGTCTGTCCCTTCATCTCGCAATTCAACATAACGACAAGCCAACATTTCCCGTTTTCCCCCGGGACTTCTCAAAGACCCGCGGCTTCCTTTGATCCGGCGTGTTTCCGTTACTTATAACAAACAACTGCGGCCTTGAAAACATGCCGTCTCTGTTAGTTTTTTCATCTTATCGTTAAATTACAGTGGGTTCGTGACACTGATCAGCAGCAACACATGAGAAATTCCCAGCATTATATATAAAACATGTATGGTGCTCTATTTCCCATTGCAACAAGCGTCTGTGAGATCTGGACACTTACTAAACAAGCTCAACAGCACAAACGTGCCTTTGAATATTAATGTTATAGACGAGTTCTAAGAATATCTTGGATAAAGAAAAGAACAAATGCATCCATACTTCAAGATCTGAACACTGAAGATTGTTGGCTATTAAAGACGATTTAAAAAAAAAAAAAAAATTTAAATATTTTAGTCACTTGAAAAGTCACGAAAATTTAGAAAGAACAATAATGGAGGGGTATATGCCTGGGAAGAGAGGAAGAGGAAGACAAAAGAGAAGATGGGTGTGGGATGTGGCGGGTGATCTCCAGATAGGTGTATCGGACGCAGGACAACTTGCTTATGATCGAGAGGTTTTCCGGAAGGTTGTTATGGGAGCGAGGTTCTGCAAAGGACATGCTACTGAATGAATGAATGAATGAATGAATGAATGAATGAATGAATGGTTCTGTATGGCTGTTTTCCTGTTTAAACCGCAACATGTGAATATTCTTATGTATCATTAAAGCACCTTTACTGTCATTATGTTTAAAATGTACACATACAATATTGTACCATGCATTCTAACGCTTAAATTACAGAATATAAGCGCAGAACACTTTATAAAACACAAGCTAATCATTCCTAAATGGGAAACCATAAAACAAACTGAAATGCCACCTTATGATTTAGTAAATTAAGCACGCTGCTACATAATTTTAACCTCGTGACAATGAAACGTTACTTGCATTCTAATGACAAAAGATGCCTTCATATAAACTCATATTGTACTACAACATTCAGGTCATACTTTAATGACTGCCAAATTAATACAATACTATTAAGTGCTAGGCAGGACTCAGCTCTACCAAAACAACAAGGCTTATATTAAAAATTTAACTCACGCCTGTGTGTTACCTGACTCACAATAGAAGCAAAGAATAGGAGCACTGTAAACACGGAGCTAATCCACGACTCTGGTGACCGCGTGAGATGGCAAAACATGACCGCCCACGCTTATCGGCATTGCAAATGATGGATGGATGGAAACTCACATACATGTCACAAGAGGATTGGTATAAACTGGCTAGCTCAATCTGTAGAAACCTTTGTCTGCAAGATCCAACCAGTTGTGAATAAGCCTACAAAGAACTTGACATTAGTCAGTTAAGGCCCTTTGCTCTACTTGAATGTGAAAAACATAAGAAGAGGCATAGTACAGTATCTTATATATAAAAGGCAATCTCCGTCTGTATGTCTGTATGTCTGTATGTCCTTTATGCGTTCGCGAACGGCCCATCCGATTGAGATGAAATTTTCTACACGTCTTCCTCTTATTCCCGCGCAGCCAACTGTGATATTTTTTTAGTGTGAAATCGGCTGCTTACTTAATATTATTTAATTTTTCATTTTACATTATAATTTATATACAGCGAGGGGACTTAACTCTGTAAGAGTTATTTCAAGGGGCATAACTTTTAATAACTTTTCTGTATACCTTATAGTCATATTTTTGCATCGTTTTCAAAGATGTATAAACTCTTTGTCTATAGTTATGTACCGGCATATGAGTTATAATAAATAATGATATAATCTTTAAGGCATTTTCAAAGTTTTCATAAAAATAATGCACAATGCATAACATTGTAACTCATCTTTTTATGCTTAAGAAGTTATCTACAGTCATGCAGGTGATTAGAAACAGTTTTCATTAAAAAATAATGGATGGTGTGTGGAAGGACATTCTTTTAAGTTACTTTTTTTTGTTGTATGAGTTTAATGAGACGCTACCCACCAGGAGCTGGGCAAAGCCACGCCGGGTCAGATAGATAGACAGACCCACCTTTTCGCTGCAGTTATCTACAGGCATATGCGTTAAAATCCTCCTCCTCCTCTCCCCTCCTCCTCCTACCCTCTTCCCCTCCTCCCTCCTCCTCCCTCCTCTTAATCACTCCTCTTCCTTCTTCCTCCCTTCTCCTCTTTCCTCCCACTCCCTCCTCCTCCTCCTACGTCCTCCCCCTCATCCCTCCTCCTCCTCCCTCCTCATCCTCTCTCCTCCTCCTCCCTCCGCCTCCTCCTCCTCTCTCCTTCCTCCTCCTCCCTCCTCCCCCTCCTGCGTTCTTCTCCCTCCTCATCCTTCCTCCTCCTCCTTCCTCCTCCTCCCTCATCCTCCTCTCTTCCTCCTAATCCCTCCTCCTCCCTTCTATTCCTCCCTACTCCTCCTCCTCTCTCCGCCTATCTCTTCCTCCCTCCTTCACCTCCCTCTTCCTCCTCCCAGCTCCTACTCCTCCTTTTACTGCTTCTTCTGCTGCTGCTGCCGCCGCTCCATTTACCCAAGTTAATTAAGTTAGTTAATTAGTTAGTTATCAGTTGGGGTATCTTCGTTGCACTCCGGACATGTCCATAGGTGCTCAGATCCTCCCCCCAGCATATGCATCAGCGTCCGGTGGCTAATAGTGCCAGTTATGTGTTGGTTGACGAGGCGCTTTGTTTTCCCGATGTACCTCTCGCGTCTGGCTGTGCCGATTCTTACTCCCAGGTCTTTCATCCTGGAAAGCGATGTGGAATCACTGGCGTCAAAATCCTCTGTTCTCGCCATATCTTTAAGGGCGTTAATAACATCGGCACGATCCATGGGCTGGCCATCTACAGGGGGTGCAGAGCCAGCCAATTTATCAGCTCGTTCATTTCCCTCGACTCCCGCATGTCCCGGGACGAAGATGAAGGTGACTTTACGGACAACAGACTTCTGCAGCGACTCAGTCCACTGTCTACGTACAGATCCAGCTTCGACCTTCTGAATCATGCTCATTGAATCACTTAGTACACACACGTTGGTATAATGCTGTGATTCCAGCCATATGAAAGCCTGTGTAACTGCCATCACCTCCATCGTCATGCTGCTCGTGGTCATAGAGTGGGCACCACTGGATTCTTGAACGGTTCGGCCCGCTGAACGGGCTGTAAATGCCCACGCACTTCTCTGCTGCTTTACAACAGATCCATCTGTATAGATGAGCACTTCGGGGCTATCTGAGTGATCATAGATGAGCGCGTTAACCTCTGCATTGACAGCGGCAGGGTTCTGCTCTCTGCACCGTCTGTCGAGTGTGATAATGCAGGAGAAAGTGCACTTAAAAGCTGGAGGCACCGGCACCCATTCCTTGCCGGGGTTGATACTGGTAAGACTGCAGACCTGTCCGACGACATCTTCCGCCCGACCCATCCATGATTTGCCCCTCTTTAGCCTGTCACCCTTTTCTCTGAATACAGCGTCATGCAGAGGGTGCTGCTCATCTGCACTTATTTTTAAGTATGCACGAGCTCTCCAGATCTTGATCCTGTGTTCCATTGTCGGGAAGTCAAGGAGGTATCTCATTGCTACACAGCTGGTGTCTCTCGTGCAGCCCAAAATGATGCGCATGGCTTCGTTTTGTACCTTTTCAAGTCTTCCAATCTGTGTAGGACTGACAGTGAGGATGGCCAGGGCATACTCGATGCGTGAAAGCACAAGTCCTTGGAACAGAAGTAATAGCAGTCTTTGCTCGATATTGGCAGTCGCCATGACTCTCATTGCTGCCAAACCTTTTCGAGCCTTCGTTATGACATAATCGACATGATCTCTGAAGGACAGGCTACGATCAAGCCTCACGCCAAGATATGTCATTGACTGGGTTCTACTCAGAATGCTCCCATCCATTCTTACTGCCGGCAGGTCTGTTTTCACAATATGGTTGTTTAGTGAGAACCATGTAACCGTTGCCTTTGCAGGGTTGACAAGGGCATCGGCATCAGCACACCATGAGGAAATTCGATCTAGTTCGCCCTGCATATAGTTGGCAACCGCCTGTCTATCTCGACCCTGTCGATACACGAGGATGTCGTCAACGAATGATAGAGTACTACCCCTCCCATCCAACTGTTGTTCAGTGATCGGCACCGTATACACGTTGAATAGTACTGGTGACAGTGGTGAACCCTGCGACAATCCTGGACATATCGTTATCGGCTCAGAAGACCAACTCCCGCATCTTAGCACCACCTTCCTTTTGAGTAGAACTGCAGCTATCCATCGTACAAGGTGAGGGTGCACTTTCAGTCTGAGGAGGGTTTGCATCAAGTGCTCGAAAGATACTCTGTTATATGCGTCCTCTAAGTCTATGGCGGCCGCACATGTCTCTTCTCTGACCTGAAATCCTTCGTAAACATCTTGTGCAAAGACCGCCGCATTCAGCCATGACTCTTTGTTGCGTCTGTATCCTCCAAGTGTGGGCGGGAAGCAGCCGAGCTGTTCCAAGTCCCAAGCAAGTCTGTGTGCTACAATTTTCTCCAGTAGCTTGCCAACAGTATTCTGCATCGTAATGATTCTGTAGCCGCTTATCTTGGAGTGGTCTTTGTTCGGTTTTGGCAGCGGCAGCAAGTAGCTGTGTAGCCATTCTTCTTTGACCTGACCCCTCTGGATACTGGTGTTGAATTCTCTGGCCAGTTCTTCCATGTCATCATCTGATATCACCATTAGGTCACCATATCGGATGCCGTCTGGGCCTGGGGCGGTGTTAGGTGATTTCTTGAGCATCGCACGCAATATGTCAACTGTGATTGTCCATTCTTCGTCTGTCCCGACCCCCTCGCACAACTGAGAGAGTGTTGTTGTGGTCCTCTGTCTGGCGGGCTCGTCTTTCTGGTCAGTCTGTTCTATGTAGCGTGCAAGAAGGGCCTTACCTTTATCCGCATCCGACTTTTTCCATGCGAGGTCTGTGCCTTGAAAGTCTGGAATACCCCTACGTTGTGCAGCACCGTTCATGCTCTTGTGGAGGCGCCAGAATGTCGTAAGAGATTGCTCGGAGCACACCTTCCTGCAGAACTCGTCCCATTTGTCGGCCTTGGCCTGTTTGGCGCAGGATTTGAATAAAGTCGTCGTCCTAACGACCTCAGTCTTCAGGTTCGCCAACTCAACCTGTGGCATGTTAGCCTTTCTGGCCTTTTGCCAGTCTTTGACAGCCTGCCTCTTTCCCAGCCACACCTTTCTCGACCTCTCCATTCCACCATGGTGGCTGCAGCCATCTTTCTTGTCTCCTACGGGAGGAAGTTAGTTTCCTTCTTCTGATCTTGCTTATGGCGTCTTGACCAGTGGTGTCGTACGGGAAGGCATTGGTCTTGTTTCTTTGACTCATGGCCCCGTCTTTCTTGATCAGGATGACACAAGGGTAGTGGTCACTATCGTGGTATCCCAGTGTGCCCCACCGGCACCTTGGTGCGATGGTGGGCGACACCAGAGCCAAGTCAATGATGCTGTCAGAGTCGCCTGGTCGAGTGGCCATTCTAGTGACCTTCCCATCATTCAGACAGATTAGGGCAGCAGATGCCAGGGCGTCCTCCAAATCTTCTCCCTGTCTATTGGTGATGCAATTCCCCCATTGACTGCCTCTGGCATTGAAGTCCCCGCAGTAGATGATATGCCTTTCATCCATGTCGAACAAACTCTGCCATTGTCGCACGTCGACCTTCCCATTTCGCGCATAGACGTTAACGATTACAAGCTGCACTGGTGTCATTATTCTTAATGCCTGAACTTGCAGGGCATCGCTGTTCCAGGCGGACATATCGATCTCAGACACTAGTATGTTGTCGCGGACCAGAATGGCCTGTCCGAGGTGCCGCCTGTTAAGGAAACCCTGAAATCCCGCAACATTGACTGTTCCGTCGGTGAGCTGTGTTTCTTGCAAGACTACAATATCGTTTCCGTAGAGTAGTTTTTCAAGAATGGGTCGGCGTTGACTAAATGATGCACAGTTCCAGTACAGTACTCGAACATTTCCGATACCCAATCTGTCACATTTTAAGCGCCTTCTGCGCGCGCCCGCCCTCTTACCACGTTGTGTCCTAGCTGGTCGTCTGGCCGTCATGTTAGGCTTCACTATCGCCACCGGGCGCCGATGATACGCCGAAAGAAGCCCGGACGCGCGTGCACGAACTCCGTTGCACGGTCCGAACTCCATTTCACCACGAAAAAACACTTAATCCATACACATTTCGGAAAAAACACGTTCCATTTTACGGGACGAAGAAATGTCCCGCCATCTTGCTCAAGGGTTATAACCTGCTCACCCCCCCCCCCCCCCCAAGTTAATTGTTGGGGAAGATGTTGGGGAAGATGTAAAGATCTTTCAAGTGCTCTTTCTAATGCTTTTTGTAAGTTGGTCTTCTTTTATCTAAGGTTGTTCTAACTGCAACCAATAAATGATTAGACAGACAGACAGACAGACAGACAGACAGACAGACAGACAGACAGACAGACAGACAGACAGAGTGTCGGGAACGGGAACTTATATGACTACTTATATGAATTAAATGAGATGCTCCACACCAGGAGCTGGGCGATGCCGGGCCGGGTCAGACAGACAGACAGACAGACAGATAGTCGGTAACGGGAACGAGAACTTATATGACTACTTATATGAATTAAATGAGATGCTCCCCACCAGGGACTGGGCGAAGCCGGGCCGTGTCAGCTAGTAGTCAATAAAGTAACTATAACTGGTATTTTAGTGAAGCCCAATCTAACTTTGTTTCTACAAACATAATTGTATGGGCTGTTTTACAGAATATTTTACAATTCTTCTTCTGCTGCTGCGTTCATCCGGAGTTTTTTTTTTTTTCCAGACGTGATTGCGTTGTGCCTGTTTACAGCAGAGCTGCTTTCTTGTGCCGTTAGGCCGACACATCCGACTTCTGCAGTCATTTGTTGACCGGGTTAACCTTCCCGGGGGTTTCTTAGGACGTTTGACTCTCACTGTTGTGTTGTTATCCTCCATCCCAGCTGGCTAATTTAGAACAGCCAAAGACATCCTGGTCAGCCCTCAAGGGAAGGCAGGGGCGGACCATGGGCATTCCCCGCCATCCAAGGAGCTTCCATAATTGCAGAGCCGACACATAGCGCTCTGGTACTGGGCTCACCCAAGGAATCGTCACGTCCTGCGCATGGCTGCTTAGCCTCGGTTCCGTATATTGGGTCTTCCGTTCACCATAGGTTGTTCCTCCCGAAACCAGAAGAATGCAGTCTGCAGATGACATCCACACAGTGAGCTTTCGACTCGGACTTTCCACGTAATGGATTTGCTATCCAAGTATTATTCCATTTCGTGCCACTGGGGCGCATTTTTTCACCTTTGATGACGCCCACACAATAAGCTTTTGATTTGGACTGACCGCGTAATGGATTTTCCAGCCAAGCAAAGCTCCATTTCATGCCTCTGAGACACTTTTGTAATCGACATACCTGTGGTATGAAGTGTGGCAGTTTAAATACATCTTCATGCACCTTTAGATGTCAACCTGAATGTAGTTAAAGTAAGCTGTGATCAACCTGAACTTGTTGATATCTGCATAGAGCTTGTCCTCAAATGAAGCAGCTGTGGGCCAAAATATCTTTTTCTGTTCTGCATATACTGGACACTCCTGCAGCAAATGCTTAGCTGTCATTTTACCGGTTCAGCAATTACATTCATCGGTATCTCCTATCTTTAGTTTATTGAACAAATGGTATTTCCGCCTGTTATCTCCTGTGCGGAGTCTGAATATTGCTACTTGTTCTCTTCAGTCAAGTTTGTTATGTGCATCATCTTTCTGGTGGCCTGGATGCTCTGATTCCCATTTGGTTCTATAAGTGCCTATGTTACAACTCTTTGCCTCGTTATGGGTTATGTCTATGCCAGGCTGTGTTAGTCGTCAGCCTCTTCATTTCCAGGTATACTGCAATGTGATGGGATCCACTGTATTACAACTTTCTTGGATTTCTGGCATAGACCATGGAGTGCTGCTCTTAGGTCAGCTAGTTCTGTGCTGTTTTTGCTCTTCAGTATTGAGACAGCTGACTTTGCATCCGTGAAGATAGCTATTTGCATCTCTTTAGTTTCCTCCATCAAGAGCATTTCTGCTGCAGTTTTCAAAGCCCCTACCTCCGCTTTGAAGTTACTTGAAAGTTTTCCGGTTGCCACTGACTTTTTTTTTTCACTCCATTTTTTTTTTAATTTAGGAGAATTCCTCCTCCTCCATTTTCTATTGAATTTTTGGCTGACCCATCTGTATATGCATGGGTCCAATTTGCTACTTGGGTAATGTTTTTTTTTTTTTTTTTAATGTAGTTTACAGTTATTTTTCTTCTTTCGGTTTGCTTTCTTGCTTGCTTGTGTTCACTGGCTATGAACTCCAGCCAAACTTCTTTCGGTTTCATTCTGAATGTTCTTTTTCTCATGAGTGAGAGTGTCTGTGTGTGTGAGTGAATGAGTGAGAGTGAATGAGTGAGCGTGAGAGTGAATGAGTGAGCGTGAGAGTGAATGAGTGAGCCGGAGAGTGAATGAGTGAGCGGGAGAGTGAATGAGTGAGCGGGAGAGTGAATGAGTGAGCGGGAGAGTGAATGAGTGAGCGTGAGAGTGAGCGGGAGAGTAAATGATTGAGCGTGAGAGTGAATGATTGAGCGTGAGAGTGAATGAGTGAGCGTGAGAGTGAATGAGTGAGCGTGAGAGTGAATGAGTGAGCGTGAGGGTGAATGAGTGAGAGTGAATGAGTGAGCGTTAGAGTGAATGAGTGAGCGTGAGAGTGAATCAGTGAGCGGGAGAGTGAATGATTGAGCGTGAGAGTGAATGAGTGAGCGTGAGAGTAAATGAGTGAGTGTGAGAGTGAATGAGTGAGCGGCAGAGTGAATGATTGAGCGGGACAGTGAATGAGTTAGCGTGAGAGTGAATGAGTGAGCGTGAGAGTGAATGAGTGAGAGTGAATGATTGAACGGGAGAGTGAATGAGTGAGCGGGAGAGTGAATGAGTGAGCGGGAGAGTGAATGAGTGAGTGGGAGAGTGAATGAGTGAGCGGGAGAGACAGAATGAGTGAGCGTGAGAGTGAATGAGTGAGCGGGAGAGTGAATGAGTGAGCGGGAGAGTAAATGAGTGAGCGGGAGAATGAATAAGTGAGCGGGAGAGTGAATGAGTGAGCGTGAGAGTGAATGAGTGAGCGTGAGAGTGAATGAGTGAGCGGGAGAGTGAATGAGTGAGCGTGAGAGTGAATGAGTGAGCGTGAGAGTGAATGAGTGAGCGGGAGAGTGAATTAGTGAGAGTGAGAGTGAATGAGAGAGAAAGAGAGAGAAAGAGAGAGAGTGTGTGTGTGTGTGAGCGTACGCATGCGTGTGAGTGTGTGTATATGAAAGAATACAGAGAGAGAGTGAGAGAGAGAGAGAGAAAGAGAGAGAGAGAGAGAGAGAGAGAGAGAGAGAGAGAGAGAGAGAGAGAGAGAAAGAGAGCTGAGCAGATGCATGTCATGTAACACGCATGTTATGTAACACGCGAATCCATATGTTTGTGTATTCTCATCTGTCATATTATAAGTTAAATACCATTTGATTTTATCATGTATAATCTAAACTTATGTTCATTACTGTAGTTTGAGTGAGAGAGTGAGTGAGTATGAATGAGAGACAGAATGAGTGAGCGTGAGAGTGAATGAGTGAGCGTGAGAGTGAATGAGTGAGCGTGAGAGTGAATGAGTGAGCGTGAGAGTGAATGAGTGAGCGTGAGAGTGAATGAGTGAGCGGGAGAGTGAATGATTGAGCGTGAGAGTGAATGAGTGAGCGGGAGAGTGAATGAGTGAGAGTGAATGAGTGAGCGGGAGAGTGAATGAGTGAGCGTGAGAGTGAATGAGTGAGCGTGAGGGTGAATGAGTGAGCGGGAGAGTGAATGAGTGAGCGTGAGAGCGAATGAGTGAGCTGGAGAGTGAATGTGTGAGAGTGTCTGTGTGTGGGAGTGAATGAGTGTGAGTGAATGAGTGAGAGTGAATGAGTGAGCGTGAGAGTGAATGAGTGAGCGTGAGAGTGAATGAGTGAGCGGGAGAGTGAATGAGTGAGCGGGAGAGTGAATGAGTGAGCGGAAGAGTGAATGAGTGTGCGGGAGAGTGAATTAGTGAGAGTGAATGAGTGAGCGGGAGAGTGAATGATTGAGCGGGAGAGTGAATGAGTGAGCGTGAGAGTGAATGAGTGAGCGTGAGAGTGAATGAGTGAGCGTGAGAGTGATTGAGTGAGCGTGAGAGTTAATGAGTGAGAGTGAATGAGTGGGCGTGAGAAGGAATGAGTGAGCGTGAGAGTGAATGAGTGAGCGTGAGAGTGAATCAGTGAGCGGGAGAGTGAATGATTGAGCGTGAGAGTGAATGAGTGAGCGGCAGAGTGAATGAGTGAGCGGGACAGTGAATGAGTGAGCGTGAGAGTGAATGAGTGAGAGTGAATGAGTGAGCGGGAGAGTGAATGATTGAACGGGAGAGTGAATGAGTGAGCGGGAGAGTGAATGAGTGAGCGGGAGAGTGAATGAGTGAGCGGGAGAGTGAATGAGTGAGCGGGAGAGACAGAATGAGTGAGCGTGAGAGTGAATGAGTGAGCGGGAGAGTGAATGAGTGAGCGGGAGAGTGAATGAGTGAACGGGAGAGTGAATGAGTGAGCGGGAGAGTGAATGAGTGAGAGAGTGTGTGTGTGTGAGTGAATGAGTGAGAGTGAGAGTGAATGAGAGAGAGAGAGAGAGAGAGTGTGTGTGTGGTGTGTGTGTGTGGGGCGCGCTGGCATCACTACTTTTACGTCACATACTTTTTATGTACACATTTTTCTCCATGTTTAGCCTTGTTTATGTTTACAACATTCATTTCACAATGTTTATTTTTCTTCCTATGTAAATGTATAATGCTCTTGATGAACGAAAGACGAGTGATTGGAAGGGCCGAATGTAAGACGGGCCTGCGCGCCCAATTTGTGACCCTAATAAAGTTGATTTGATTTGAGTTGATTTGATTTTCTCAATACCAGGAACGTCTTCTATCATCTCAGGCCGTTGCTGCTGTCTCCAAGCTGGGGACTTGTGTGCATTGTAAATGAGTTTGACTGTTGATATGTTAAGTACAGGACCTGCCCTAATCTTTCGTTTTGCGGTTTCTACAAAGTTGCTACGCTTCAGTCTTCCCTTTCCAAAACCATTAAACCGTTTATACATAGGGTGGTCTGTCAATCTTCTAAATTTTTCTGCTTGTTGCTGGGCTCTGCTATCTCTCTATCCTGCATTGGTTGTAAACAAGTGATCTTATCTAGTTCATTAATAGGTGTTGTTCCAGTTATGATCCGCATTCCTTGACTTTGGACTCTACTTATTTTGTTAAAGTTTGACTTTGCTGCTGTTACCCAAGCTGCTATGCATTATTCCAGTACTGGCCTCACCAGTCCAGTGAATAACTTCTTGAGAACTGTCTCATCTCTCTTCCCCCCCCCCCCCCCCCCCCCCGTGTCGTACCAGCAAGCTTTTTCATGATTGCCATTCTTTGCTTTGCTCTTGTTCGATTTTTCTCAACCTGTGTTTTCCATGTCAGGCGACGATCAAAGGTGACTCCTAGATAGTTTGGATTTTCTTCATGGTGCAATATTTTTCCATTCAATAAGAGCTTAGGTTGCTGAGTTTTATTTGAGAGGCAGAACACTGTGCATGTTGTTTTCTCCTCACTTATATTCACTAGCCATGATTTTGACCAGTCCTCTAGAGCTAATAAGGCTTGCTTGCTGTATTCTGCTATTAGCTGTACTAATATATTCTTCAGATGTCCATATGACTAGGTCATCTGCAAAGGAGGATGTGTGTACTCTGGCTGGAAAATTTTCCGTGATGTCATTTATATATGCTAGGAATAATGTTGGTGAAAGAACTCCTCCTTGGGGAACACCTTGCTCCAACAGCATCTTTTTGCTGGTTTGTCCTTATACTTTTGTCCTCGCAGTTCTGTCCTCAATGTCTGATCCATTTCTACATTTTCCCACAAACTTGCATATTTTTTTTTTTTTTTGCAGTTTTACTTTCAGTCCTTCCTTCCATACTTTATCAAATGCTTTTTCTAAATCTACCGAGACCGCTAGTGTGTGCTTTTTCTCTTGGAAGGCATCCTCTATTTCTTGAGCTATATAGGCTATTTGATCTTCAGTGGATCTGTACTTTCTAAACCCTGCTTGGTGTGGTGTTAAGAGTTGGTTTTCTTCCAGATGCCATTTTAGCCTGCCAATGAAAATGCATTCCATTAATTTCCCTACACAGCTAAGCAGACTGATATGTGGAAATCGATTCAGTTGTTTGTTCTCTCTCTGCTGTCTTCCTGACATCTTTAACTTTGTCCTCCAAAATTTGTTGTTCTTCAGTCCAGTATGGTTTGTAATTTTTCCTCGCTCCTCTTGGAATAGACTTATTTGGAAACTAGTCAAAGCCATGAACAATGACGAACCCAGAAACAAGCCATTTGGTTATTCCAGGATTTCCCCCCCCCCCTTTCTTTGGGACTGGTATTAGTATAGCTTCCTTCCATGCCTGTGGGACTATTCCTCTTTTCCAGCTGTAACTTAGGACTGCTAGTAGTTTCATTTATGCTTTAGTGCGTAGTCCTATTAGCGGTTCCAAATGTTGCTGTATGTAGCCGGGGCGCAGTGTTGGAGTGAGCGCCCAACATTGCTTAAATACCCCAATGGCTCGTAAATACATAACCTATGCAGCAAAAGTCCAACTCCTGGCCTTCACGTGGCGGAACTGTTTCTACTAACAGGAGAAGGGGCGACGGCGAGTATCTGGTGCCGGAAATTAACCAGTGTGCTCTAGATGTGTATACACATACATGCATGTGCAGACACATTTGTGCGTGTGTACACATCTAAACTCGAGTGAGACCACAGTCTGCTCTAGCAAAGGAAAGGTGCTGAAGACGGAGGCAACCAGCCAGGAGGCGCACCACAGAAATCAGGATGCCACGCAATTACGCAAAATGGAATATGTCGACTGCTGCTAAAAGTTATGGTGCTCGCCCTGCTTTGGACCCCCAGGCAGGTGTAGTGCTGGGCCCTATGTCTCGAAAGGGTCCAACCCCAACTACTGGAGGTCCTTCTCATGTGTCCTGTGGAGCCAGGGGACATGAGAATAGAACGGCTGGCCATACTAAACAAAGACTTAAAATAATGCACTGGAATGCGGAGGTAGTCAGCAACAAAAAAAAAATAGAATTAGAAAACATCCTGGACCAAGAAAAAGTAAGCATATGTTGCTTGCAAGAAACTCACCTCAATGAAAATATAGCCTCCAAAATCAGAGGCTACCAGTGTTACCGATCTGACCGAAAGGACAGGCGAAAAGGTGGGATACTTACCCTTGTAAAAAATAACATCACTGCTTCCCAAATCTATATGGAAGGGGCTGAGTATCAGACACTTAAACTTAAAACAGGCTATACAGACCTACATCTGATCAATTACTACTGTCCAAGTGACCGCCCACAGGCACTGGACACACTACCGTTAACAGAAAAAATGATTGTGTGTGGCGATTTCAACAGCCACTCGCAGAGTTGGGGCTATGATCACATGGACCAGAGAGGAGAGAGACTGGAAGACTGGCAGGATGAGAATAGATTTATCTTGGTTAACAAGCCGTCCGACCCACATACTTTCTACTCGAGATCATGGCACTCTACAACTACACCTGACCTCGCTTTTCATTCACCAGACCTGGAGTGGAACATTACACGAATTGTTGGGAAACAACTTGGTGGCAGCGACCATCGGCCAGTCTTTCTAACTGTAGAAAATGAGCTTGTAAGTGAAAGCAGCACCCTCTCGAGGTGGAACTACAAGAAAGCAGACTGGACAATGTACAAGAATCGCACCAGCATACTGGTTAGAAACCTGAACACTGAGAAAGACATAAATAAAGTAGTTGAAGAGTTTGGGAAATGCATACTACAGGCAGCGCGAGAAACAGTACCAAGAGGAGCCCGTAAACAATATAAACCCTACTGGAGTAGTGAACTGGAACAGTTGCATAATGATGTGGAAGTATGTAGAAAGCAAGCAGAGGCCACACCCAGCCAAGAGCACCACAATAAATTCCAGCATGCAAAAGCCAAATTTCAAAGAGCCAAGCTGCAGGCTAGACGGAAAAGCTGGCAGGAAAAAACAGTCTCTCTGAACTTTGAAAGAGACACAAGGAAATTGTGGAAGCTAATAAAACAACTTAACGATGAGGGCACAGGGAGAAACTCAAAAATTGCACTACATAAAGATGGAAACACCTTAACAAGAAAGCAAGCAGCTGACCATTTTGTGGACTCATTCGCACAAGATAACAATATCAAAATTAGTCCAGAGAAACAACTAATTTGAGAGAAACGGCAACATACAGGACAGAAGGAAATAGTACATGAGATTCTGGAGGCACCCATCACAATCAGCGAATTGGAGCTAGCCATACCAAAACTGAAAATAAGAAAGTCACCAGGAGCTGATGGTATCTCCAATGAAATGATCAGGAATCTAGGAACAGAGGCCAAAGCAAAGCTGTTGCAGATCTTCAATAACAGCTGGACCTTAGGCAGTGTTCCACAAGCCTGGAGAGAAGCAATTATGATACCCGTCCTAAGATCAGGGAAACCCCTCTGCCGTGCGTCCACCTTGACGAGGTAGAGGGGCTTGCGCGTTCCAATGACTCCAAGAGCTATGCCGACGGTAGCACAGCTACTGGTAGGGTCACCCATGTCGGACAGGTCAAGGGAGAGGGACCAGACGAAGCGACGCACAAACCTGCTGCCTTGTAGGTAGACTGGGGACAGTCAAAGGCTAGGGAAAGCATCCCGAAAAATGCTTGTCAAAATCGGATGTACTAAGCCACAGGCTTGACAAAGCAGTGCAACGTAACTTAATTCATTATGTCACAAATCAAAATTAATCGTTATGGTGCTGATCCCGTGAAGTCCCATCAGGCGGCGATAGTGCCGAGCCCCCTGCCTCGAGGGGGTCCACCCATGACTACTGGTGGTCACCTTCCCCTGTGCTGTGGAGTCAAGGCACAGAGGAGTAGGTTAAGAGCTATTGACCAAATACCCCGGACACTCAACATACTACAGTGGAATGCCGAAGGAGTTTACAAGAAGAAAGACTCCCTAACACAGCGTCTTCATAAAGATAGAATAGATGTGGCATGCATTCAAGAGACACACCTCAACGCCAATCACAAATTCTCAGTCAGAGGATATCAGGCCACACGTTTCGACCGCGAAGGACACAAAGGAGGTGTTCTAATACTTACAAAAAATACAATACCTTGCAGCGAAGTATCTGTGATCTCTGACAACCAAACGGAAATTATAGGTGTTGATATAATGATAAAGGACGTGAAAATAAGAATCTACAATCTGTATAGCCCAGCAGATAAGGACCTTACACTCTCAAACATGAAAATAACTGACACAAACTGCATTATTGTCGGAGACTTTAATAGCCGTTCAGAAAGATGGGGATACCCAGATACTGACAAAAGAGGAGATGAATTGAAGGACTGGGAAATAGACTCAAATCTCCATCTACTCAACAAAGCTGATGACACACCGAGCTTCTACTCCAGAAGATGGCTTACCACTTCTACTCCAGACTTAGCTTTCTGCACAGGAGACATCCTCCACAAAATCGATCGCCATGTGCTGGACCAATTAGCAGGTAGTGACCACAGACCAATCAAGCTTGTAATGAATATGGAGTATGTTCCACAGGAGCAAAAGCTCTTGCCCCGCTGGAATTACAAACGAGCAGTTTGGGACAGATTTGCCATACTAACAGACAAATATTGTGAAAACATAAATACACGATATGGCAACATAAAGCAAATGGTGGAAAATCTAAACAGAGCGATAATACAGGCAGCCACTGAGTCCATTCCAAGAGGAGCGAGGAAAAATTACAAACCATACTGGACTGAAGAACTACAAAGTTTGGAGGACAAAGTTGAAGATGCCAGGAAGACAGCAGAGAGAGAACAAACAATTGAAGCGAACATCTCTCTCAAAGCCATCTCAGCAAAATATAAAAGAACAGTAAATCAAACAACAAGAGATTGTTGGAGGGAAAAAACAGAAAACCTGAATTTTGACAGGGATGGAAACAAACTATGGAAACTAGTGAAAGCCATGAACAATGAAGGACTTAGAAACAAACAAATAACAATTAAACAAGGAAATGCCTTGCTTACAGGAAAAAAGGCTGCAAATGCAAACCTCATTGATATTACAACCGAACAGAAGAAAGCAATCAAAGACAAACAGATACATCATAGAAATACAGAGACAGCAGCAGAATATATGATGGCAAATCTAACAATGGAAGAAATGGAACAGGCAATGAATACCCTAAAAAAGAAGAAATCATCGGGAAAGGATGCAATTACAAATGAAATGCTATTAGGACTAGGCACCAAGGCAAAGAAGAAACTACTAGCAGTCCTAAATAACAGCTGGAAGGCATGGAAGGAAGCTATACTAATACCAGTCCCAAAGAAAGGAAAAGACCTGGAAGAACCAAATGGCTATCGACATATCAGTCTACTTAGCTGTGTAGGAAAATTAATGGAACGCATTATCAATGGCAGGCTAACATAGCATCTGGAAGAAAACAAACTCTTAACACCACACCAAGCAGGATTCAGAAAGTACAGATCCACTGAAGATCAAATAACCTATATAGCTCAGGAAATAGAGGATGCCTTCCAAGAGAAAAAGCACACACTAGCAGTCTGGATAGATTTAGAAAAAGCATTTGATAAAGTATGGAAGGAAGGACTGAAAGTAAAACTGCAAAAAATTCATGTTTGTGGAAAAATGTATAAATGGATCAGCCACTACCTTGAGAACAGAACTGCCAGGACAAAAGTACAAGGACAAACAAGCAAAATGATGCTGTTGGAGCAAGGTGTCCCTCAAGGAGGAGTTCTTTCACCAACATTATTCCTAGCATATATAAATGACATCACAGAAAATGTTCCAGCCAGAGTACACACATCCTCCTTTGCAGATGACCTAGCCATATGGACATCTGAAGAATATATTAGTACAGCTAACAGCAGAATACAGCAAGCCTTATTAGTGCTAGAGGACTGGTCAAAATCATGGCTAGTGAAGATAAGTGAGGAGAAAACAACATGCAGTGTTCTCCCTCTCAAATAAAACTCAGCAACCTAAGTTGGTATTGAATGGAAAAATATTGCGCCATGAAGAAAATCCAAACTATCTAGGAGTCACCTTTGATCGTGCCTGACATGGAAGACACAGGTTGAGAAAAATCGAACAAGAGCAAGGCAGAGAATGGCAATCATGAAAAAGCTTGCTGTTACAATGTAGGGAGCAGATGAGAAAGTTCTCAAGAAGTTATATACTGGACGGGTGAGGCCAGTACTGGAATATGGCATTGCAGCTTGGGCAACAGCAGCTAAGTCAAACTTTAACAAAATAAGTAGAGTCCAAAACCAAGGAATGTGAATCATAACTGGAAGCCTGAAGACAACGCCTATTAATGAACTAGAAAAGATCACTTGTTTACAACCAATGCAGGACAGAAGAGATAGCAGAGCCCAGCAAAAAGCAGAAAAATTTAGAAGATTGACAGACCACCCTATGTATAACAGGTTTAATGGTTTTGGAAAAGGAAGACTGAAGCGTAGCAACTTTGTAGAAACTGCAAAACGAAAGATTAGGGCAGATCCCATACTTAACATATCAACAGTCAAGCCCATTTACAATGCAGACAACTTCCCAGCTTGGAGACAGCAGCAACTGCCTGAGATGATAGAAAACATTCCTGGTATTGAGAAAAAGAACACTCAGAATGAAACCGAAAGAAGAAAAATAACCCTCAATTACATAAAAGAACATTACCCAAGCAGCAATTGGACCCATGCATATACAGATGGATCAGCCAAAGATTCAATTAAAATTGGAGGAGCAGGAATTCTCCTTAATTTAAAAAATGGAATGAAAAAAACACAATCAGTGGCAACTGGAAAATTTTCAAGTAACTTCAAAGCGGAGGTAGAGGCTTTGAAAACTGCAGCAGAAATGCTCTTGATGGAGGAAAATAAAGAGAAGCAAATAGCTATCTTCACAGATGCAAAGTCAGCTGTCTCAATACTGAAGAGCAAAAACAGCACAGAACTAGCTGACCTAAGAGCAGCACTCCATGGTCTATGCCAGAAATCCAAAAAAGTTGTAATACAGTGGATCCCATCACATTGCAGTATACCTGGAAATGAAGAGGCAGACAGACTAGCAAAAGAGGGTGGACGATTACCACAGCCTGACATAGACATAACCTATAATGAGACAAAAAGGTTTATAAAAAGCACTTATAGAACCAAATGGGAATCAGAGCATCCAGGCCACCAGAAGGATGATGCATATTACAAACTCGACCGAAGAGAACAAGTAGCAATCTTCAGACTCCACACAGGACATAACAGGCTGAAACACCACTTGTTCAATAAACTAAAGATAGGAGATACCGATGAATGTAATTGTGGAACTGGTAAAATGACAGCTAAACATTTGCTGCAGGAGTGCCCAATATATGCAGAACAGAGAAAAATATTTTGGCCCACGCCTGCTTCATTTGAGGACAAGCTCTATGGAGATATCAACAAGCTCAAGTTGACTACAGCTTACTTTAACTACATTCAGGTTATCATCTAAAGGTGCATGAAGATGTATTTAGACTGCCACACTTCATACCACAGGTATGTCGGTTACAAAAGCGTCCCAGAGGCATGAAATGGAATATTGCTTGGATAGCACATCCATTATGTGGAAAGTCCGAATCAAAAGCTCACTGTGTGGGCTTCGTAAATGGTGGGAAAAGTGTCCTAGTGACACGAAATGGAATATTGCTTGGATAGCAAATTCATTACGTGAAAAGTCCGAATCGAAAGCTCACTATGTGGGCTTCATTTAAGGTGGAAAAAGTGTCCTAGTGGCACGAAATGGAATATTGCTTGGATAGCAAATCCATTATGTGGAAAGTCTTAATCGAAAGCTCACTGTGTGGATGTCATCTGCAGACTGCATTCTTCTGGTTTCCGGAGGAACAGCCTATGGTGAACGGAAGGCCCAATATACGGAAGTGAGGCTAAGCAGCCATGTGCAGGACGTGACGATTCCTTGGGTGAGCCCAGTACCAGAGCGCTGTGTGATGGCTCTGCAAGTATGGAAGCCTCCTTGGATGGCGGGGAATGCCCATGGTCTGCCCCTGCCTTCCCTTGAGGGTTGACCAGGATGTCTTTGGCTGTTCTATATGGGCCAGCTGGGATGGGGGTTAGAAAAATAGTTCCATTGCCTCTAGCTACAGACCAATTAGCCTTACCAGCTGTCTCTGCAAAACACTGGAGCAGATCATCAATCACAGACTGCAGTGGTACATTGACAGTAGAAACATTCTTGTGCCACAGCAGGTTGGGTTTAGGCAGTGCTACTCTACGGAAGATCAGACAACCTATCTCTCTCAAGAAATTGAGGATGCATTTCAAGAGAAGAAGCTGGTGCTTGCGGCATGGGTAGATCTGAAGAAAGTCTTTGACAAAGTCTGGAAAGAAGATCTGATGAAGAAACTGAGAAAATTCAAAGTCAATGGAAGAAAGTACAAATGGGTGAAAGCATACTTACACAACAGAAGAGCCCGAGTACAGATAGAGGGACTCAAGAGCAAGAAAGTACTACTGCGCCACGGTGTTCCCCAGGACGGAGTCATGTCCCGACACTTTTTCTAATCTTCATCAATGATCTCGTTGCTAATCTACCGGATGGAATTAAAGCGGCAAAGTACGTAGATGGTGTGTCAGCATAAACACTGACAAGTGCAGCATCACCCTATTTACCCTCTCTCCAAAACAAAAGGCAGGGATCATCCAGATAAAATGGAACACTCCCTAAGAGCAGATAAAGAACCAACATACCTTGGAGTAACATTTGATGGCAGGCTGACATGGAGAAAGCACATCAACAAAGCAGTAGCAAAAGCCAGAAGGGAAATAACCATCCTGAGAAAGCTAAGTGGAACCACATGGGGAGCCAGTAGAAAAATACTTAGCAAAGTTTATCAACAGAGCATACGACCACACCTGGAATACGGGTCAACTGTGTGGTGTTTGGCATCAAAAACCACACTACAAGAGCTGGACAAGGTGCGAAATCAAGCACTTAGTCACCAAAAGAAGGTTGAGATCAACCCCTGTAGTGGAAATGGAGAAGATGGGGAGGACACAAGCAGTGAGAGAGCGCAGAGATACAAAAACGCTAATACAAACAGAAAAGTTCCTCAGCTTGCCAGGCCACCCTATGAAGAACAGATTTGGAAACCTAGCTATGGTAGTTTTATCCATCAGGCCAAACCACTCTGCAGAGAAACCACCGATCTGCCCACAGCTGGAATCCCCCTAACAACTATTCCAGAGTGAACTTCAAGGAAAGATGAACAGAGACTATCATTACAAATCCAGACAAAAGTGAGAGGAATATTTGACAAGGAAGAGCAAAACAGTCTGCAGTGCAGAACAGCCACTCTCAGCTTCCTTGATGAAGAATACCCACAGGACCTCTGGATCCGAGTCTACATAGATGGGTCAGCACAAAATGCTTTTTCGAACTGGAGGAGCGGGAGTGTACATAGAATACCCAAATACTACTAGGGACACAGCCAGAGTACCGACAGGAAAGTACTGCCATAACTATGATGGTGAAATTGAGGCAATCAAGATAGCAACAGAGAAATTACTAAGTACCAGCAATGGTACACAACCTGTGATGCTATTGACAGATGCAAAATCAGTACTCGGGGTGCTCCTGTCTGGGAAATTGCCATAACTAAGGACACTACTTTCTGAACTTAGCAGTCAGCATAAGGTCACCATACAGTGGATACCATCCCACTGTGGAGTACCCGGAAACGACAGAGCTGATCAATTGGCTAAGGAAGGAGCCAAAGAAGAACAGCCTGGTGTGCCCATTACATACCACCAAAAGAAAAGAATGATCAAATCAGTCAGAAAGCCACCAAATCCTGCTGACGATGACTACCACATTATGGACAGACCAGAACAAGTCATTATTCTGCGCCTCAGAACAGGACACAATATATTACACAACCACATGTATACAAAATTCAAGATTAGTCTAACAGCCATGTGCACATGTGGATTGGCGTCACAGACAGCAGAGCACATACCCCAAGATTGCCCAAAATACAACATATCTAGTCAAACCTTCTGGCCTAGAGAGACGACACTGGACTATGGACCGCTGTGTGAACTAAAAAGGACAGTTAAATTCATACAAGAGACAACACTGCAGTTATAGACATATTTCAAGCGAACGAAAGAAGAGGAAGAAGAAGCACAGGGGAAAATGACCACCAATAATAATGGGTGGACCCCCTCTAGGCAGGGGATCCGGCACTATCAGCACCTGATGGGACTTCATGGGATTAGCACCATACTGATTAATTTTAAAACTGTTGCATCATGAATTGATTGTTACATTGCACTGCTTTGTCAAGCCTGTGGCTCAGTACATCCCATTTCGACAAGCATTTTTCGGGGTGCTTTCTCTAGCCTTTGACTGTCCCCAGTCTACCTACAAGGCAGCAGGTTTGTGAGTCTCTTCATCTGGTTCCTCCCCCTTGACCTGTCCGACATGGGTGACTCTACCAGTAGCTGTGCTACCGTCGGCATAGCTCTTGGGGGTCATTGGAACGTGCAAGCCCATCTACCTCGTCACGGTGGAAACACGGCAGAGGGGATATTTTACAATTGAAAACAATGAGTCCAGTAACCTGTAGATATTGAAGTATGTGAGGACTTGTGAATGAATATGGACAGAGAAAAGAGGCTAATATTTCTTGATGCAATAAAATCAACATCGGAAATTTAAATATACATTAAATATGCTGCATCGCCACACAACAGAACATGGCAGCTGAACATTTTTTTAAACAAAAACAAAACACTTTGCCCAGAACCCAAATTACTAAACTAACAAAGATCAATAATCTTATGACAAAAATAGGGTTAACATATTATGTAACAGTTTATTTCATAATAATATAAAGGCCTGCAGAAGGCAGTGTTGTATTCCTAGTAAGCGCATGAAGAAATATGTATACTGTATTGGTTACCCACTGTTCCTAGAATAATGCTATGTAGTTCACCGTGTTGTCCAGAAGTAATAAATATATTTTGTGTGAGCAAAAGGGTGTTCTTAAGTGACTACCAGTTGCTGATATAGTCCAGCACAGTTAATGATCTGTGATTTCTATGGCTGATTCATCCTGCACTACTCATTTAAATATGTCAAATACATAGACAGACCCTGGACACAGCCATTTCTGGCTGTTACAAAGGATTGTGACAAAAGTGAGTAAAGGGCCCTTTTTCACGCCTTATGCACATTGGGCATATGGTGCTACTCCCATATTTGTATAGACCAACAGGCACTGGGTGGGTCATGTGGTCAGTATCTCGCTGGCCACCTTTACTTCCCAAGACATTTTCTGATAGCCATTGTAGCCTAGTCATTGTGACCTACATTTACTAGGTACATCTGCTCAAATGAGTTTGTTTATTACAAGACTAGATCAACCAGGCTATAAATAGTTAGTTGCATATCCTTTACGGACGTAGCAGTCAACTCCAGCATTTCTTGGCTGTCCGTTATTCCTGCGAAAGTTTACGTTCAGTAGTTTGCCATTGCTTTCTGAACGACCGGCACCCTTACCATTTCATAAAAAACCAACACAGCTGTGTTTAAAACGTGGTATGCTGGGTTACGAATTTGCATCCATAACTTCTTCGCCACGGAGCCGGCATTGGGCTTACAATGGTCTAATACCCACACAATCTATAAGTGCATGAATAACAAATGAACACACATATGCAAAAGGTTGCAATACAAAACTAAAGGATTAGCGAAAACTATTAACATAGTTAACAAAGATAAATAAATAGAATAATTTTCTTGTTCCCAGCAGTTATGTCTGTGCCTTGAGCAAAACAGGCAACTAGTGGATCACTCTCTGGAACTGTCATGGGACGTTTTAGGTTTCATATCTTTACTGCACTGTTTGCTGGTGTCCACTGAGATGTTTGTCACCCTGGAAATTTCTTCAACAGTTCTTTAGTCATCAGAAGACAGGGTTGATTGACTGATTGATTGAACTCTGAAACTGGGGGATGGGTGTGTTGGTGGGGGGATGTATGTATGGGTAGGGATGTGTATGTGTGGGGAATGTGTGTGTGATAGGGGAGATGTGTGGGTGAGGGATGTGTGGGGGATGTGTGGGTAGGTGGGTGATGTGGGTGAGGGATCTGTGTGTGGGGGATCTGTTTGGCTGGGTGGTTGGGGGTGTGTGGGTGGAGTATGTGTGGGTAGGTATGTGCGGGTTGGGGGATGGGTGGAAGATGGATATAGGTGGGGGATGTGTGTGGGTGGGGGCATGTATATGTGCCTGGGTGTGTGCGTGTGTCGGAAAGGAGGGATGTGTGTGTGTGTGTGGGGGATGTGTCTCATAACATGGTAATATGCATTGTTTGTTTACCACATTCATTTATCAATGTTTTCCTATGTGAATGTACCATGCACCATAGATGAACGAAAGATGAGTTATTGGAAAGGCTGAATGTAAGACGGGCCTGCGTGCCCAATTTGTGAACCTTCGAAAATAAAGTTCAATCAGGGAAGCTAAGTAGATGGTATGTGCCACCACAGTACTTGATAACCAGCCTAACACTAAATGCCCATCATCAGATTCTCTGGCAATTGTTGAAGCTTGTTCTTGTTATGTCCACTGATAAACAAAGTTCTGCGCAGAAGAGGGACAAGAAATCACCTGGAGTTTACGGATTAAAAGGTATGCCCAGGTATTGTTTGACTAAGCTCTATTGGGCATTGAAAACCCCTATCTTGATTTTGGTGACGCCACAATGTCTTTCATTGTCCTGGTAGAATCACCTTGTCGACATATGAGATATACGCATTCTGCTGCCATTGCTTGGGCATCTTTCTTTCAATGGTCTTCTGTCTATAAACTCCATGAATTTCGATATGGCTGAGTCCTAGGAAGTAAAATATCATCACATGGCAAATCAGAAGACAAGATAGTACTCAATCCTTGACTAGTTCTCTTGCCTTTCTTTTGTGTATTTACTGACTTCGGCAACATGGCAAAGGGGTTACAACGCAGTTCACAATCCCGCACACCGTGTTCGAAACACAGCTGTGGGCGGTTTGGTAGCAGACCACATTACGTTGGTTTTTCATGAAATGGTATGGGTGCCTGTTGTTCAGAAAGCAATGGCAAACTACTACTGAATGTGAACTTTCATTGTAATCATAAACAGCTAAAAATGCTGGGGTTGAATGTTACGTCCTGTAAAGGATATGCAACTATCTTTTAACTAACTTTCAAATTGTACATAATCTTAATTTCTTTTCATATGTTAGTTTATTACTGACTGGAAACATATCCAGGTGTTTATCAAAACATTTGAATATAATGAGTAGATTTCAGGTGTTTCTATTTGCTTACACTGATGATTGACCAGACATTCCAATGAAAATGCAGAAGAATATTTTGTGCAGTAGAGTACTTTATAACAAGAGAGACACACAAGAAGTTCAAAAGATATAAATACAAGCTGAATTCTCAAGGGCAGTTTTTATACATAGCATCACTATAGCCTACAAATCATTGGATCAGACTGCGATATTCATTTGAATACGTTTTACTTCACCTAGCCAAATTAATCACAGATAAGTCTTTGTTCATGTGAATATGTGTATTTAAAATGTTTGTCAGGACAGTGGTTCTATTTCCAACTGCTGTGAGAATTTATTCTGCAATGCTTGCATACCAGATGTCTGCTTTTTTTTGGGTGCCATTTCTGAGTTCTTAGTTTTTCTACGAGCAGTATGAAGATCCCCTGCCAGCTTGCTAGGCCAGTCACAGGTTTAGGACACAAATCTGACCACAGGGAGTCCATCCCCTATGGCGAGCCATAGCCCCGTTAGCCCATGACCTCGCGGTCATGGTTTCCTCATCTGCACCACATGGAGGTGGGGGTTGACTTGTGTAGTCTGCGGATGAGATGAGATTTCTGAGAAAGAAAGATTTGATCTCACTATCCAAAAGATAAGAGGGACGTGTACTATTAGAAAACATTTTAATTCCTAGTCCTATGATAGGATTCGAACCCAGCAACATCTCGGCCATGCCACAGAAATAATTACTAAAAACACCCTTCAGGATTTTGAAAACAAAGGAATCCCCGGGAAGGTTAACCCAGTCAACAAATACCCACAGAAGCCAGATGTCTCGGCCTAAAGGCACAGTATCGCAGCTCTGCTGTAAACAGGCACAATGCAATCACATCTGAAAAAGACTCCGGATGAACGCAGAAGAAATCAAAGGAATGAAATATGTTTAGCCGCCATTCATATAAATGTGGTCAATTAGAAAGAGTACCCTAGTCAGTCAGCTGGTCGTGTGAGCAAAAATAATAGCTTATTCAATAAGTAGACAATTTGACACCTAGGGTGGGTTCAGTAAAATATGAATATTGCATTAAAATAAGTATTTAAACAAAAACAACAACCGAAAGACATGATAAGGTGTCTAAAAATGAACTATTCCAAAAATGGCCAAATTGACCAAAAATCGATGTTTTTACTGCCGCACATCGCCTTAAGATGTTACAGAGGTTTGAATCGTGGCATTCTGATTCTTCCAATTTGTTCTGTAGTGCACCTTCTGATTTCTATTTCATACCTTTTCCTGTATGCAGACAATACCTATATTTGTGTGTTATGGTGTTGGTTGTTGTTTTCAGATATCATCCTACTCTATGTCTTAGTGTTAATGACATGCAATATAAGTAAATGTCCTACATGCCTAAGGTACTTTGGGCATATGTTGCTAGATCCTATCTTTAAAGACCAAACAGCACAAAGTGGGTGATGTCGTCAGCATTGTTCCAGCTGGGTCAACGCAGCACTAGTTAATTTTTTTTTTTAATTCAAAGCCACCCCCACGTTTATCGAAACCAAGACCACCAGCCTCCACTTCCCATCATGTGTGTGCCATACTGCTATTAATGTAAAGTAAAATGGGAGCCTAAGAAGCAGTGATAAGCACCCATGCCTGGGGACTGAGTAGCCATGTCACTTGAGGCTATTCTTT
Source organism: Cepaea hortensis (assembly GCA_963921405.1). Classification (NCBI taxonomy): domain Eukaryota; kingdom Metazoa; phylum Mollusca; class Gastropoda; order Stylommatophora; family Helicidae; genus Cepaea; species Cepaea hortensis. The sequence continues at coordinate 96,004,654 of OY992877.1, read as the reverse complement.
AAAATAAATGATCTCCCAGCCTACAATGGGCACCAGTAAACGTTCTGGGAAGTAAAGGTGGTCTGTATAATATTGACTGTCAACCAGTGTTGGCTAGTCTATAAAAATATTAGGCTAGAACTATAAAGGTGGTCTGTATAAAATTAAATGTCATATTTAGAGTGCTGGTTGATCTATAATATAAGCCTAGTACTATATACCCAATATGCCTCAAGGCAAGGGAAAGGGTGCTTTACTTACTTTCATTTATTATATTTAATATGCAAGAATAGAATGTGCACATCTAGGAGAGAGAATATGCATGAGGGTACAAGTGCAGTGATCTTTCAGTATAGCAGCAGTAACAGCCCTCTTCTAGCAAGTGAAAGTACTACTTTTAATTTAAAATATTTTCAGTTACATTATTATTCATTCTTACAAGTGTGGTTCACATGTTTAGTCCAAACCAACTGTGATATGCGACGGACTGTGAATCCAAACCATCATACAATGTGTTATATTATTATAACTATTATTATTATATATTATTATAAAATTTTATTATTACATTTGGTTAGACCATACTAAATCAATCTTACTTGCACTGTGTATTTGGAATAATGTGTACTCATACAATTTTCAGTCACATAACCCTTTGGCATCTGCTGCAAAACCCTTCTTGGGCTGAAAGTTTAGCAATCTGTTTCCCTAACACAATCTATGATGAGGCAAAGAAGTTTATTAGAAGAATCAAGTGGGAATCAGAGTGCCTGAAATCAAAGCCACCTGAAAGATATTTATGCAGTGAACTCCAAAGTGAACAAGTAGCAATCTTCAGAATGCACAACTGAAATACCACTTTTCAAAAAAGATGATACTGATGAATTTAACCATAAAATGACAGCTAAACATTTGCTGTGTCCAACATGTGAAACAGAAAATTGCTTTGGCCTACACCCACTCCATTTGAGGACAAACTAAAGGGAGATAACCTCAAGTGTGCTGTTTTCTTTTAATATTTTTAAAGTTTAAACTGACATGAAAGTACGAAGATGAAGCTTACTGAACACTGAGCGGGTGGAAGATACTGGTGTGTAAAATGCTGGTTTTAAGCATTATTTTCCCTTATCACTATAGCCACATTTCATTTGCACAATGTTCCGAAAATTGTATTTAAACATTAAGATGTACTTTACAAAAAATACAACTCATTTTCACATAATACATGTAATGCAGTTTATTCTTGTGTAAAAAATTATCTGAAGAATTCTCATAGAAGTATAGATGGAAATTCATTACTTAACCAATTCTGGCATGCAGAATAATTCCCACATTTGTTTTATAGATATCCACTGCAGTCAATTAAGTGCTACATAGACTGTGGGTCAAGTCTAATTCTAAAGAGCATGTACATCAAAAGGACACTTCCAATAAATACAAACTTGTGATGTGCATGAAATGAAAATTCTATCCGCCATTCAACCAATACCAGTCAAGATATTTTCTATTACCGATACAAGATTTCTTTTACAGACTACTCAAACTGAAAGCAATGTACACATTCTAAACTCTACTTCAATGAGATTCACTTTTTGGTGGACTCCTCTAAGTAAGCTATAAGGTGTACTCTTTCAGTTTCACTTTTCAAGCCAGCAAACACCATCTTAGTGCCAGGGATGTACTTCTTGGGGTTCTCCAAATAGGCAAAAAGGGTCTCTCTGGTCCATGTAATACCTGAAAATTGAAATAAATGCATATCAATTTTATAATCAGTTATCTTCCTATCAGTGGTTTTAAGGCACTTCTACATTTCAATTCTGCAAATAACACATTGGAGGTCAGTGTTGCCAAATGGATAAGAGCATTTGTTCTTAAACATCCGGTGTGCTTATGCCAAGCTTGCGGGCTCATTCCCTACACCAGTCAGTTGGACTAAAATGTTTACTGAACGCTATTTATTAGCAGGTGGATATTTACATTACTTTCGGTCAGCATGGCTGAATTGATAAGAACGTGTGTTTTTAAACATCAGGTGTGCTGATGCCGAGGTAAGGGGGTTCAACCCCTACACCGGACAGTAAGACCGGCCTCTTGTCCTTGACTTAGGGACATAAATTACAAGTACCTCTGAAGTCCGATGGTGAGGTACATGTAATAGGGAAAGCTAATCCACATACGTGTATTTGAGCTCAAAGCAAGCAAAGGCACACACACAAAAATGTAATCTTAACTGAAAACTATATAATAAAACTAAAGGAAAGAAGCCGGTCTCCCTGGCCTAGGATTTAGCGTCTTTCTCCGTAATCCCGTATACTCTCGTGAGTGATGTGATGTACGCAAGAATTGGTAGTGGTGATGCTTGAGATAGGTATATGGTTCTACCCCCCATATTTTAAACTCATCATGGCACAACAGGTGATTGTATCTCACTGACTGCCTTTACATTCCAAAACATTTAGTTACCCATTTTACGCTGGGTGACCTTAGTACATTTTCTTTACTCCTGCACTCTATGAGGAATTCAAACATGACCACCAGACTGGCAGGAAAGCACTGAAAACTATATTAGAGGGAAATGACGGCAAATATGTGGCACAATGGTTTTAATGGAGGCGATTACAGGTGAATAGGGGATTACAGGTGAATAAGAGATTGTCAGGGAGTCTCTGTGACGAAGTGCTCAAGCCGTCTGCCTTGCACTCCAAAGGTTGTGGGTTCGATTCCGGGCTACGTCTTTTAGTTCACTAGTGCAATTTTCTCAGAGACACCTGGGGGTCATCGCTGGAGCTCATACTTTGTGTGATGCTTTCGGCAGGCCGCCCTGCAGAAAGAGACAGCCATAAAACCCAGTGCAATGAAGTCTACCCTCTCGGCTTTTAAGACTTTTCAAACATTAAGAGACCGTCACTGTACTGTCATGGCAAGAGAAAGAAGAATGGGAGGATAACAGATAAGACAAGTGGTGGGAAGAGATGGCAGAATGGAGAATAACAGATGAATTGGAAAGAGGCTGTTAGACTACTTACTGTCATAACAAGAGACCACAGAATGGGAGAATAAATGGACTGGAAAGAGGCATTTAGGCTGTAAAGTCATGGCAAGAGATTAAGAAGCAAGAGGTGATCACTTCTCATAAACTAGCGAAAAACAACCTCTTTCTGATGTTTGTGATAAGCTGTCTTTGTGTCAGCTTTTTTCAGACCATATTGCTCATTTTGGTTGTCTTGGAATTTTCAGCATTCTGCAAAACCACGTCACTGAAGCCTCAAGAGATGTTTTAGCTAGTGTATTAATTATCCAGGATTCACAGCCATGTTACAACTATATGAATTGGAAACAAATAGGTAATATTTAGCTCCTGCGAGAAGAAACGTACTAAACACAAACACGTTGCACATACCTTACAAGGAGATCCATCGTTTACCGGAATTTTCACCTGTATTCCTGTATACGATGGATCTCCTTGTAAGATATGTGCAACGTGTTTGTGTTTAGTACGTTTCTTCTCGCAGGAGCTAAATATACCTATTTGTTTCCAATTCATATTGTTATATCCTGCTGCAGCCGCTGCTTTTTCTTCTATTCCATGTTACAACTAGTTCTAGCATGTAAGAATTGTTTATAACCTATAAGAGACTAGGATATAATTGTCTAGATGGTCATTTTTTACTTGTCCTATTCTTTTTTTTTCCCTCTATACTTCTTCTATTGACAATCAATGTGCCTAGGTACTTGAATGCCTGTATTAGCACGAAATTAATATTGTGGACACATATTTAGACATCAGTTTCTTTGATATAGCCACTATTACTGTCTTCCTAATATGTAAGCTGAGGCCCATTTTCTCACTTTCTACAACCACTGTATCATTTTATTTTTCCTTCAGACTTACTATCAAGATGGTGTTATCAACATAACGTTAAGTTATTTTTATTATGACCACCGGTCGTGGCCACAGACATTTTCTATAGATCTCATTATATACTCACTGTATAATGGAAAATTAGGTACAATAATACATGTCCTTGTTTGACCCCTTTATGCACTGAAATGTTCATAAATGGTTGATTCTTAGTCATGTATTATTGGTTCACAAGTGCAGTTTTTTCAGAGATACATAGGAAGTTGTCGCTGGGGCAATAGTGTTCAAGCTGTGTTTCTGCAGGTCGCTCTGTGGAGCCAAATGGGATGGAATCTGGTACAACGAAAGTCGATCCTGATGCCTTAACCCCTTTATATTTGTGCCAACATCATACGCAGTCTGTTGCCATCAATGTTTAACTGATGCTATACAAAACAATCTAAGAATGATTCAATCTGGATTTAAGTGTGGTTCCAGCAAGCAGGAACATCTGAGAGGATGAAGCCGATGTGTTTGTAACAATGTTTTACTGGAACAATCTGCATTAACACCTTACAACATTTGTTGATAGAGACAGCATCCAATGGGATTGCCCTCAAGTCTGTGTCGTCAATGTTTTAACAAGATCAAGATGCTCTCAAACTTTCATCTTCTGTACAGCTTCTGCATGTCTTTTGTTTGGTGCTTGCTCCCTTAAGCATAGTCCATATACACTACTGCCAGTAATGCTGGAATGAATTTTGCATGTCAATTAGATTTCTCTATTAACAGCATCCCTCGCCATCAGGCGAACCCACTCCGACCCCAGAGGTACTGGATGTTTGTGTTTGCTGCAGCTGTTTTTTTTTTTTAATTTTTATTTAATTTCTAACTGTGCTACACAATCATTTGATTTTACACATGACCTGTATCTTTTATTGTGTTTATATGGTTGTAAAGAAGTTTTTGTGGGCCTTCTGTTTAGTAACTCTGCCCCATTTGGTGTGGCACCTAATGGCATGCTGGTGGATAATAGTTTTGTATTAAGTGTAAAATCTTATCAAGAAGACGAAAAGACCAACATCAGAATATGATAATGCAGCAACTATTGCAGCCACTATTTTTTTGCCAAGCATCAGTGGTGACGTGAAAATCTGTCTTTAAAAAAAAAAATTGTGAATGCTAAATTGAGTTAGCTAACAAAAAAACAAAAAAACAACCTTTGCTCTTATTTGCTTCAGTATATGCAAAACCAGGTGCTTGACCAGTCTTACGACCAAACAGGCCATTGAGATTGGGTCCAGTCTTGTGTTTGCCACCAGGCTCCACACTATGGCACTGCATGCATCTCAGTACAAAGACCTTTTTGCCTTTCTCAGGATCACCACCATTGATGTCTACAGGTTCCTGAAAGAAAGATAAGATACATGAATGTAATCTGTTCCATTCACTATTTTTTAAAGTGCTATGTCTGTGCATCCTACTTTCATGATACAATCTACATTCAAATAAGTTAGTTGTATATCCTTTACAGGGCGTAACAGTCAACCCCAGCATTTTTGGCTGTTTGTGATTTCTTAGCAAGTAGTTTGCCATTGCCAGCTTCTTGGCCTAGAGGTTAGCGACTTTTCTCTGTAATCTCGTAAACTCTCATAAGTAACGTGACAATGGTGAGAATCAACAGTGGTTCGAATCGCATTACAGGGTATGTGCGCTGGCCACTCAGAAAGCAATGGCAAACTACTGAGCGTAATCTTGCCAAGAAATCAACAATCAGCTGAAAGATGCTGATGTTGACAGCGATGTTCTGTAAAGGATATGCAAACATCTTTTAGTTTGCCATTGCTTTCTTAGTGACTGGCACTCATGCCACAAGACAATGTTCCCAAATTGCCTGCAGCTATATTTCAAATGCGGTAAGCGGGATTGTGAATTGCCTTTGTATATAACCCCTTTGCCATATGGCTGGATGCATTCAAATGATTATAAGTACTGAACGTAACCCTGCTCAGGAATCACAAACAGTAAAAAAAAATTTGACTGCTTGGTCCTGTAAAGAATATGGAACTAACCAACCAGTATGGTGAGTACAGCTCTGGGGATGACACAGCCTTGTAAAAAGGGGAACCAGGCCATTTTCTGGGAAGGAAACATAAATAGAACTGATCACATCACCTTGTATGTATGTGATGGCCTAGAATATGTGAAGTCCAAACACTTCACATAGCTATGAGACGACCCCTGCCTATTTGGTCAAGGTCAGTAATAGATGACCCAAGGAACCAAACTTGCATCATAACCTTAAAATCATTTGTATTGCCTCGAAAATGTCAGTCACTCATTGTTCAAAATGTAGCTGTGGGAAAAATGAAAACTACTAGTAGACATTGTGACCATATTAAGCCGGACTTCAACCATTCATTTTCACATGTTACTACCGATGCAGGAACTAAAGAAAAAGCCAGTAAATTAATTTCCCATAGTCACAAAGCTGTCATATGTCCAACTTGCCAGTGTTATTCAGACAAGCCTAACATATCGTTACTACAGATTATATAATAATATGTATTCAGTTAAATGTTCTGTGAAGTGCTACACAATTTATTATGTGAGTACACCCCCCCCCCCCCCCCCCCATCTCTAGTCTTATGAATGAGCACTTGCAAACCATCCTGTTTAAAATCCCAGCTACATTTATTCTTATAGCTGTGTGTAGCTCTGGGGCCAACGTGAACTAAAGATTTCTCTGAGAAGAAAGGATCCCATCATCACCAGGCTGTGACGTGAAGTGGGAGTCTTTGTGGTAAAGCTGCTTGCTTCGCATTGCAAAGGTCATCGATTTCATTAACCCACTCTCCAGTAAAACAGCCACATGGGACAGAATGTGGTACACTGGAAGTCACTCCTCTTGCCCTTGAGCCATTCACATATGTGAAGTTTATCACTTCAAACCGCCATGACAATCAATTGCTCATATGCCTTTACCGGCCACGTCTCAGACACTTGTAAGTGATTCTGGAATGCACATTTTGTTTGGTTTGCTCCAGTGTAATTACTTCTAGTCTACTTATCAGATTTGGTGATTATTCAACTTAATGGATACTGTTACAACAACACTTAATACTACTAGTTATATCTAAAATACATACAAATAATATATAAATAAATTAATCATGTTAAACATCTGCTTTGGTTAGGCAGAACACCTGCTTGATAAAAATAGCATGTCAAAGTAGGATAATAAAAGTTAATATAAAACATAAAAGTTACAACTACGTGAAAGGGTGTATGGTATGAACTGTGTGCCCTTGACATAACATATACGAGATAAAGATACCCCCTATGCCGCCTACAAACTTACTGAAGAGAACAAGCAAAGATTGACATTTCAACACGGAAAAAACATAAGATTTCTTCTGACCACAATAGTTTTTATTTGATTTACATTTTTACTCTTTAGCTTTAGTGACACCAGACTCAAGATTGCACCTCCGCCTATCGAACATCAAAATCAAATGATCAAATCAAGCTCAACTTTTAGTTTAGTATTAAATTAGTATTATTTATTGATTGATTTTTACTTGCTATGTTATTTAAACTACTTCACTTACTAAGCACAAAATATAAAAATTAAAGTGAAGATATCAGGAATTGTAATATTACTAATTTTTATAATCGGGAACCATGTCATTTTTATATTTTAAGAAGCAGGAACTTTGTGACATCCGCATTAAATCACTTATGTAATTTATTTTGTATCACAAGGCTGTAATCGTAACACCGCAACGACCTTCAGATGATATTATTAATTAAAAATCAATTAAACATTTCACACAATATTAAAATAAATAAAATGGAAGTGGAATGGCTTTCCATTGCAACTTACTTTCTGCTTCTTTTCAGGCATTCTGGCGAATAAATGATGAAATTTCGAACAGTTCTGCTACCGAGAACGTGGTGAGTGAAGCAAGTGGAGGTCACCCCGAGGTACCGACTTGAGGAGAACTTACGAGAATGACCTTTGAGGTCAAACTAATCCTGGAAAATCTATTCTACCAGAAAAGGGTTGTCAGGATTAATTAGAATTGCTTATCCACTTCTCATTCGAAAATAAAACATATATTAGTGTCTATTGGCCTTAATTATTTTCTTTCTTTCTATTATAAATATGTATTGTCCGTATTATTTATGTTTTCCCCGTGAAATCGGATAAACGATGTTTAGCTTACCCAGCTTTCTAATAGGACTGTTCCACTAAAGAATCCCAGCCTCATTATTTTGGAGATTAAATTGTATGAATATTACATATTTTTCTTTATTGCAGTTGAATAAAAGAATCGTCTGCATATTTAGGCAGGAGAAATTACTACTAAGAAAAAATATTATGCAAATTATATAGTTTAAAACATAATTGACCCATGTCAATATTTCCACTGCAGGGTCCCTCTCTACATAGTGCAGTATCGAAGAATCGTGACCTCAAACTGAATTCATCCTGCAATGGAAGATTATTTTTCTGCATTTGTTTTTTTTTTTTCCTCTCATGTTTTCTATGTTGCTTAGCCAATACCTGTTAATATATGTAGGTATTATTATTATTGTTAATATATTTCTAGGTCCCTATTATATTTCTCCAATGACCGACATTTCCTTGTGGTGACGCAACTTGCGCAAAGTCATAGGGTCGTTAGTCATTAGAACAAATCAACTAACTCAAAGCACTGCTTAACAGATCAGAATGTCATAAAATGTGGCGGATATATAAAGCAACATAGTGCACAGCTTCATAGATCATACACAACCCAGATAATAATCTAATCTACGAACGCAAACATTTTAGAATAACTAAACGGGTAGCCAAAAGGGGATATTTGGTATGCTTCTTCTTTGCGTTCATCCGGAGTGTTTTTCGTTTTTTTTTTTTTTTCAGATGTGATTGCGGTGTGTCTATTATGTACCCTTGGGTCGAAACCCTTTGGGCCAACACATCCGACTTTTAGCGTGCATTTTTGACAGGTTAGCATTCCTGTGGGGCTCTCACTTTTGTGGTGCCGTCCAAATGACAGCTTGTCAAGTTGGAACGTTCGAATGCTTAACGATCAGCCCTCAAGGGAAGGCAGGGACTGTCCATGGCATTTTCCGCCATCCAGGGTGGCTTCCATAGTTGCAGAACCGACACATAGAGCCCTGGTGCTGGGCTCACCGAGGGAATAGTCACGTCCAGCTCATGGCTGCTTGAAATCCTCACTTCGATATTTTGGGCATATTGTTCACAACGAGCCTTTCCCGCACTGACCAGACCAGTCTGCAGACGGTATCCACTCGGCGAGTCTTCGATTCGGACATAAGCTTGTCGATGTGCCCGTCAGAGCTGTTCCGGGCACAACGAACATTCGGAAACTAGCTAGTCAGAGCTATTCCGGACATGAGCTATTCGGAAAACTAGTTAGTTTCACTCTGACGTTTTTTGGGTTGTGCCTGATTTATTTGCACCCGTGGACCAGTACATCCGACTTCAGCAGGCATTTTTAGGGGTTAGCCTTCCCGGGGTTTCGAGAGACGTTAGACTGTTAGTGCTGTGGTGTCGCCCACATCTCAACTGGTCAAAGTAGAGGTCAACGACATCACGGTCAACCCTCAAGGGAAAGCAGGGGCAGACCATGGGCATTCCCTCGCTATCCAAGGAGGCTTCCATAATTGCAGCGCCGGCACATATTACTCTAAGAATGGACTCACCCGGGGAGTTGCCACGTCCTGCTCATGGCTGCTTTAGTTCCTCACTTCCATGTGTTGGGCATCTTGCTTGCCACTGGTCGCTCAAGCACACACTAGGAACGGTCAGTCTGCCGGCGACATCCATTAGGTAAGCTTTCGCTTCGGGCTTCGGACCACGCAATGGATTCGCTAGCCGTGCGATCCATTTCGTGTTATTTAGACGTTTTTCCACCTTTGACTACACTCTCTATGAGTTAGATACAGACAGTTTTCGAAACCATTTCATTCGACTGGGGCACTTCTTCTACCTTTTTGTACTCGCTCACGAGGTAGGCTACAAGTGCTGCCGGCTCAGCACCTTACCTCCGTGCAGCAGTGAGCGAGAAAAGGCCAGACCCTCTCATCCGGGGATCCCTTATATCCCCCAGCTGAGAGCCCTCGGACAAGTATCTGAACTGGGCATGTAGCGTGCTCAGTATCTCACCTCCATGTTTCGGTAGGTGGGTATCGGCCCGGCTCTCACATCCGAGGGTTTATGGCTTAGAGGCGTTCAGCCACAACCCTCGATAGAGAGCCTTAGAGTATGTATCCGGACCAAGAACTTCTGCCTTCGTGCGCCTTATTCAAACTTTTGACTGCTATCCTCAGTCTACCTGCAGAGCAGCAGGTTGTGTTTCGCTTAGTCTGGCCCCTATCCCATAAGCTGTCCGATATGTAGTTTTCATCCATCGACATAGCACATGGGGTCAATGGGACACGTAAGCCCCCCCCCCCCCCCAACCACGGCAAGGTGGAGGCACATAGGGAGAGAATTTGGTACACAGTGATGGAGTTTCAGCTCGTGCTGACCCAGTGCAAATATCTTCGGTTGGGGCTTCTTCTGATACCGGCATAACAGATAAAAGCGATGTAATAAAATAATTTTAAGAAGAGCTGAACACAAGCAGGGATAAGAATAGAACTAGGGTAGGAAAGAAAGAAATTCATTAAATAATATTTTGTTCAGTATTATATATGACAGGGGTGTGTCTTGTCACCGGATCTCTTCTCCCTCTATAGCGAAGAAATAATGAGAGAGATCAAAAAGAAGCCAGGAATACTAATTGGAGGTTATAATATAAACAACTAGCTGACCCGGCCCGGCTTCGCCCATCCCTCGCGGGGATATGTCTGCCTGCCTGCCTGTCTGCCTGCCTGCCTGCCTGCCTGCCTGCCTATCTATCTATATGTCTGTCTGTCTGTCTGTCGGTCGGTCGGTCGGTCGGTCGGTCGGTCGGTCGGTCGGTCGGTCGGTCGGTCGGTCGGTCGGTCGGTCGGTCGGTCGGTCGGTCGGTCGGTCGGTCGGTCGGTCGGTCGGTCGGTCGGTCGGTCGGTCGGTCGGTCGGTCGGTCGGTCGGTCGGTCGGTCGGTCGGTCGGTCGGTCGGTCGGTCGGTCGGTCGGTCGGTCGGTCGGTCGGTCGGTCGGTCGGTCGGTCGGTCGGTCGGTCGGTCGGTCGGTCGGTCGGTCGGTCGGTCGGTCGGTCGGTCGGTCGGTCGGTCGGTCGGTCGGTCGGTCGGTCGGTCGGTCGGTCGGTCGGTCGGTCGGTCGGTCGGTCGGTCGGTCGGTCGGTCGGTCGGTCGGTCGGTCGGTCGGTCGGTCGGTCGGTCGGTCGGTCGGTCGGTCGGTCGGTCGGTCGGTCGGTCGGTCGGTCGGTCGGTCGGTCGGTCGGTCGGTCGGTCGGTCGGTCGGTCGGTCGGTCGGTCGGTCGGTCGGTCGGTCGGTCGGTCGGTCGGTCGGTCGGTCGGTCGGTCGGTCGGTCGGTCGGTCGGTCGGTCGGTCGGTCGGTCGGTCGGTCGGTCGGTCGGTCGGTCGGTCGGTCGGTCGGTCGGTCGGTCGGTCGGTCGGTCGGTCGGTCGGTCGGTCGGTCGGTCGGTCGGTCGGTCGGTCGGTCGGTCGGTCGGTCGGTCGGTCGGTCGGTCGGTCGGTCGGTCGGTCGGTCGGTCGGTCGGTCGGTCGGTCGGTCGGTCGGTCGGTCGGTCGGTCGGTCGGTCGGTCGGTCGGTCGGTCGGTCGGTCGGTCGGTCGGTCGGTCGGTCGGTCGGTCGGTCGGTCGGTCGGTCGGTCGGTCGGTCGGTCGGTCGGTCGGTCGGTCGGTCGGTCGGTCGGTCGGTCGGTCGGTCTTTAAAAAAGTCGCTTAAAAGTCGACAGGGTCGACTTCATTGCACCGGGTTTTATTCCATATGGCTCGGTCCCTTTCCGCAGCACGGAAAGCGTCGCTCAAAGCACGAACTCCGTAGCTTTTAGCGACGACCCACAGGAGTCTCCGAAACATTTAACTCGTAAACCGAAGGGTGCGGCCCGGAATCGAACCCACAACCTTCGGAGCACGAGTCAAACGGCTTGACCACTTCTCCACAGAGCCTCCCATCTATCTATCTATCTATCTATCTATCTATCTATCTATCTATCTATCTATCTATCTATCTATCTATCTATCTATCTATCTATCTATCTATCTGTCTATCTATCTGTCTTTCTGTCTGTCTGCTGTCTGTCTGTCTGTCTGTCTGGTGGGGGATGTATATGTGTGAGGGATGTGTGTGTGTGTGTGTGTGTGTGTGTGTGTGTGTGTGTGTGTGGGAGGGGGGATACTTGGGAGGATTATAGGAAGTATGTGGGTGTTGGTGGATTGGGGTGTGGGTAGGGAATGTGTATTTGGGTGGATGAATGGGTGAGTAGGAGATTGTGTGGGTTGGGGGATGGGTGTGTAATGGGTGGGGGGATGTCTGTGAATGGGATATGTCTGTGTGGGTGGGAGTGTGTGAGTGTGGATGGGGTAAGTGTGAGTGGGTGGAGGATGTATGTGTGGGTGGTGAGGATGTTTGTAGGTGGGGATGTGTGGGTGGGGAGATGTGTGAGTGGGTGAGAGATGTGTGGGCGGGGATGTGTATGAGGAATGCATGTGGGGGATGTATGTGGGGGGGGGGGGGGGGGGGAATGAGTTTATGGGTGGAGTTTTGTGTGGGAGGGGAGATGTGGGGGAGGTGTGGGATGTGCAGTTGGATGATGGATGTATGTGAGGGTGGGGGATGTGTGTTTGGCTGGGTGGTTGGGGTATGTGTGGGTGGGAGGGTAGATGAGAGATGCATGTGTTGATGGGCGGGTTGGTGATGTGTGGGTGTGAGTGGTGATGGATGAAGACGTGAGTGGGTGGATGTGTGTGAGAGATGAGTGTATGGTTGGGGGATGTGTGTGTTTGTGGGAAGATGTGTGTGAGCGGCGGATGTGTGTGGGTGCGGTATATGTGGGTGGTGGGATGTGTGTGGGTGGGAGGTGTGTGTTTTTTGGGTGTTTATGGGTGGGGGATATGTGTGGGCAGGCGGGGAGATGTGTTTGTGGGTGGATCGGTCGGTCGGTCGGTCGGTCGATCGGTCGGTCGGTCGGTCGGTCGGTCGGTCGGTCGGTCGGTCGGTCGGTCGGTCGGTCTTTAAAAAAGTCGCTTAAAAGTCGACAGGGTCGACTTCATTGCACCGGGTTTTATTCCATATGGCTCGGTCCCTTTCCGCAGCACGGAAAGCGTCGCTCAAAGCACGAACTCCGTAGCTTTTAGCGACGACCCACAGGAGTCTCCGAAACATTTAACTCGTAAACCGAAGGGTGCGGCCCGGAATCGAACCCACAACCTTCGGAGCACGAGTCAAACGGCTTGACCACTTCTCCACAGAGCCTCCCATCTATCTATCTATCTATCTATCTATCTATCTGTCTATCTATCTGTCTTTCTGTCTGTCTGTCTGTCTGCTGTCTGTCTGTCTGTCTGTTTGGTGGGGGATGTATATGTGTGAGGGATGTGTGTGTGTGTGTGTGTGTGTTTGTGTGTGTGGGAGGGGGGATACTTGGTAGGATTATTGGAAGTATGTGGGTGTTGGTGGATTGGGGTGTGGGTAGGGAATGTGTATTTGGGTGGATGAATGGGTGAGTAGGAGATTGTGTGGGTTGGGGGATGGGTGTGTAATGGGTGGGGGGATGTCTGTGAATGGGATATGTCTGTGTGGGTGGGAGTGTGTGAGTGTGGATGGGGTAAGTGTGAGTGGGTGGAGGATGTATGTGTGGGTGGTGAGGATGTTTGTAGGTGGGGATGTGTGGGTGGGGAGATGTGTGAGTGGGTGAGAGATGTGTGGGCGGGGATGTGTATGAGGAATGCATGTGGGGGATGTATGTGGGGGGGGGGGAATGAGTTTATGGGTGGAGTTTTGTGGGGGAGGTGTGGGATGTGCAGTTGGATGATGGATGTATGTGAGGGTGGGGGATGTGTGTTTGGCTGGGTGGTTGGGGTATGTGTGGGTGGGAGGGTAGATGAGAGATGCATGTGTTGATGGGCGGGTTGGTGATGTGTAGGTGTGAGTGGTGATGGATGAAGACGTGAGTGGGTGGATGTGTGTGAGAGATGAGTGTATGGTTGGGGGATGTGTGTGTTTGTGGGAAGATGTGTGTGAGCGGCGGATGTGTGTGGGTGCGGTATATGTGGGTGGTTGGATGTGTGTGGGTGGGAGGTGTGTGTTTTTTGGGTGTTTATGGGTGGGGGATATGTGTGGGCAGGCGGGGAGATGTGTTTGTGGGTGGGGATGTGTGTATAGATGGGGGATGTGTAGTTGAGAGGTGGCGGATATTGGGTGGGTGAGTGGGTGTAGGTTGGCTGATGTGTGTGTGGGTGGGAAAAATTGTGAGGATGCGGTATGCATGTGTGGATAGGTGCGGGATGTGTGGTTGACGGGGGTATGTGTGTGTGGTTTTGTGATGTGTGTTTTGCTGGGTGGTTGCGGGTGTGTGGGTGGGTGGTGGAGAATATGTGGGTGGGTGTGTGCGTGTCTGTTATGGGATGGGTGGGGGATGTATGTGTGGGTGGGGAAATGTGTGTGGGTGGGAGATCAGTGGGTGGGTGGCGGCATGTATGTTTGCTTGAGTCTGTGTGAGTGCGTGGAGATATATGTAGGTATGTGGGGGAGTGGTGGGTGGGGGATGTGTGGGTGGCTGCGGGGTGTGAGGGTGGATGGGGGATGTGTCTCACAACATTGCAATATGCACTGTTTATGTTTATAACTTTCATTTGACAGTGTTCCCCCCCCCCCCATGTCAATGTATCATGCGTAATATGCATTGTTTATGCTTACAAAATCCATTTGACAATGTTTTTTTTTTCCTATGTAAATGTAACATGCACATTTGATGAATGAAAGATGAGTGATCGAAAGGGTCGAATGTAAGACGGGCTTGCGTGACCAATTTGTTACCCTTTTAAAATAAAGTTTGTTCGTTCGTTCGTTCGTTCGTTCGTTCGTTCTATCTATCTACCTGTATTCAGTATGTAATTTAAGTTCACTGTCATCATTCTGTGAAGGGATGTGCTCTAGAAATATTCCCTCTGAGATTCCCTTGATGTCTGTTGCAGAAGTATATAAATATCTCTCGAATCTCAAAGCAACAAATTCAGAAGGCCTAGATGGTATCAGTAATAGAATTCTTCAGTGTGCTGCACCAATTATTAGTGAGTCCTTAACGTTCATATCTTCTTCTTCTTCTTCTTCTTCTTCTTCTTCTTCTTCTTCTTCTTCTTCTTCTTCTTCTTCTTCTTCTTCTTCTTCTTCTTCTGCGTTCATCCGGATTTTTTTTCCGGATGTGGCTGCCTTGTTGCGCCGTTAGGCCGACACATCCGACTTCTGCGGGCATTTATTGACCGGGTTAACCTTCCCGGCGGTTTCTTAGGACGTTTGAATCTCACTGTTGTGGTGTTATCCCCCATCCTAGCTGGCCCATATAGAACAGCCAAAGACATCCTGGTCAACCCTCAAGGGAAGGCAGGGGCAGACCATGGGCATTCCCCGCCATCCAAGGAGGCTTCCATACTTGCAGAGCCATCACACAGCGCTCTGGTACTGGGCTCACCCAAGGAATCGTCACGTCCTGCACATGGCTGCTTAGCCTCACTTCCGTATATTGGGCCTTCCGTTCACCATAGGCTGTTCCTCCGGAAACCAGAAGAATGCAGTCTGCAGATGACATCCACACAGTGAGCTTTCGATGAAGACTTTCCACATAATGGATTTGCTATCCAAACAATATTCCATTTCGTGCCACTAGGACACTTTTTCCACCTTTTATGAAGCCCACACAGTGAGCTTTTGATTCGGACTTTTCACGTAATGGATTTGCTATCCAAGCAATATTCCATTTCGTGTCACTAGGACACTTTTCCCACCATTTACGAAACCCACACAGTGAGCTTTTGATTCGGACTTTCCACGTAATGGATGTGCTATCCAAGCAATATTCCATTTCATGCCTCTGGGACGCTTTTGTAACCGACATACCTGTGGTATGAAGTATGGAAGTCTAAATACATCTTCATGCACCTTTAGATGTCAACCTGAATGTAGTTAAAGTAAGCTGTAGTCAATTTGAGCTTGTTGATATCTCCATATAGCTTGTCCTTAAATGAAGCAGGCGTGGGCCAAAATATCTTTCTTTGTTCTGCATATATTGGGCACTCTTGCAGCAAATGTTTAGCTGTCATTTTACCAGTTCCACAATTACATTCATCGGTATCTCCCATCTTTAGTTTATTGAACAAGTGGTGTTTCAGCCTGTTATGTCCTGTGCGGAGTCTGAAGATTGCTACTTGTTCCCTTCGGTCGAGTTTGTAATATGCATCATCCTTCTTGTGGCCTGGATGCTCCGATTCCCATTTGGTTCTATAAGTGCTTTTTATAAACCTTTTTGCCTCATTATAGGTTATGTCTATGTCAGGCTGTGGTAATCGTCCACCCTCTTTTGCTAGTCTGTCAGCCTCTTCATTTCCAGGTATACTGCAATGTGATGGGATCCACTGTATTACAACTTTTTTGGATTTCTGGCATAGACCATGGAGTGCTGCTCTTAGGTCAGCTAGTTCTGTGCTGTTTTTGCTCTTCAGTATTGAGACAGCTGACTTTGCATCTGTGAAGATAGCTATATGCTTCTCTTTATTTTTCTCCATCAAGAGCATTTCTGCTGCAGTTTTCAAAGCCTCTACCTCCGCTTTGAAGTTACTTGAAAATTTTCCAGTTGCCACTGACTGTGTTTTTATCACTCCATTTTTTAAATTAAGGAGAATTCCTCCTCCTCCATTTTTAATTGAATCTTTGGCTGATCCATCTGTATATGCATGGGTCCAATTGCTGCTTGTTCTTTTATGTAGTTTAGGGTTATTTTTCTTCTTTCGGTTTCATTCTGAGTGTTCTTTTTCTCAATACCAGGAATGTTTTCTATCATTTCAGGCAGTTGCTGCTGTCTCCAAGCTGGGAAGTTGTGTGCATTGTAAATGGGCTTGACTGTTGATATGTTAAGTATGGGATCTGCCCTAACCTTTCGTTTTGCAGTTTCTACAAAGTTGCTACGCTTCAGTCTTCCCTTTCCACAACCATAAAACCTGTTATACATAGGGTGGTCTGCCAATCTTCTAAATTTTTCAGCTTGTTGCTGGGCTCTGCTATCTCTTCTATCCTGCATTGGTTGTAAACAAGTGAACTTTTCTAATTCATTAATAGGCGTTGTCTTCAGGCTTCCAGTTATTCGTATTCCTTGATTTTGTTAAAGTTTGACTTAGCTGCTGTTGCCAAAGCTGCAATGCCATATTCTAGTACTGGCCTCACCCGTCCAGTATATAACTTCTTGAGAACTTTCTCATCTGCGCCCCACGTTGTACTAGCAAGCTTTTTCATGATTGCCATTCTTTGCCTTGCTCTTGTTCAATTTTTCTCAACCTGTGTCTTCCATGTCAGGCGACGATCAAAGGTGACTCCTAGATAGTTTGGATTTTCTTCATGGCGCAATATTTTTCCATTCAATACCAGCTTAGGTTGCTGAGTTTTATTTGAGAGGGAGAACACTGTGCATGTTGTTTTCTCCTCGCTTATCTTCACTAGCCATGATTTTGACCAGTCCTTGCTGTATTCTGCTGTTAGCTGTACTAATATATTCTTCAGATGTCCATATGGCTAGGTCATCTGCAAAGGATGATGTGTGTACTCTGGCTGGAAAATTTTCCGTGATGTCATTTATATATGCTAGGAATAATGTTGGTGAAAGAACTACTCCTTGGGGGACATCTTGCTCCAACAGCATCATTTTGCTTGTTTGTCCTTGTACTTTTGTCCTAGCAGTTCTGTTCTCAAGGTAGTGGCTGATCCATTTATACATTTTCCCACAAACATGCATTTGTTTGCAGTTTTACTTGAGTCCCTCCTTCCATACTTTATCAAATTCTTTTTCTAAATCTATCCAGACCGCTAGTGTGTGCTTTTTCTCTTGGAAGGCATCCTCTATTTCCTGAGCTCTATAGGTTATTTGATCTTCAGTGGATCTGTACTTTCTGAATCCTGCTTGGTGTGGTGTTAAGAGTTGGTTTTCTTACGGATGCCATGTTAGCCTGCCATTGATAATGCGTTCCATTAATTTTCCTACACAGCTAAGTAGACTGATAGGTCGACAGCCATTTGGTTCTTCCAGGTCTTTTCCTTTCTTTGGGACTGGTATTAGTATAGCTTCCTTCCATGCCTGTGGGACTATTCCTCTCTTCCAGCTGTAATTTAGGACTGCTAGTAGTTTCGTTTTTGCCTTGGTGCCTAGTCCTAATATCATTTCATTTGTGATTCCATCCTTGCCTGGTGATTTCTTCTTTTTTAGGGTATTCATTGCCTGTTCCATTTCTTCCATTGTTAGATTTGCCATCATATATTCTGCTGCTGTCTCTGTATTACTATGATGTATCTGTTTGTCTTTGATTGCTTTCTTCTGCTCGGTTGTAATATCAATGTGGTTTGCACTGGCATAGTGTTCCATTAGAGCATTTGCAGCCTTTTTTCCTGTAAGCAAGGCATTTCCTTGGTTAATTGTTATTTATTTGTTTCTAGGTCTTTCATTGTTCATGGCTTTCACTAGTTTCCATAGTTTGTTTCCATCCCTGTCAAAATTGAAGTTTTCTGTTTTTTCCCTCCAACAATCTCTTTTTGTTTGATTTACACTTCTCTTATATTTTGCTGAGATGGCTTTGAGAGAGATGGTCGCTTTAGTTGTTTGTTCTCTCTCTGCTGTCTTCCTGGCATCTTCAACGTTGTCCTCCAAACTTTGTAGTTCTTCAGTCCAGTATGGTTTGTAATTTTTCCTCGCTCCTCTTGGAATAGACTCAGTGGCTGCCTGTATAATTGTTTGTTTAGACTTTCCACTATTTGCTTCATGTTCCCATATCGTGTATTTATGTTTTCACAATATTTGTCTGTTAGTATGACAAAATTGTCCCAATCTGCTCGTTTGTAATTCCAGCGGGGCAAAGGCTTTTCCTCCTGTGGAACATACTCCATATTCATTACAAGCTTGATTGGTCTGTGGTCACTACCTGCTAATTGGTCAAGCACATGGCGATCGATTTTGTGGAGGATGTCGCCTGTGCAGAAAGCTAAGTCTGGAGTAGAAGTGGTAAACCTTCTTCTGGAGTAGAAGCTCGTTGTGTCATCCGCTTTGTTGAGTAGATGCACATTTGAGTCTATTTCCCAGTCCTCCACTTCATCTCCTCTTTTGTCAGTATCTGGGTATCCCCATCTTTCTGAACGGCTATTAAAGTCTCCGACAATAATGCAGTTTGTGTCAGTTATTTTCATGTTTGAGAGTGTAAGGTCCTTATCTGCTGGGCTATACAGATTGTAAATTCTTATTTTCACGTCCTTTGTCATTATATCAACACCTATAATTTCCGTTTGGTTGTCAGAGATCACAGATTTTTCGTTGCAAGGTATTGTATTTCGCATAAGTATTAGAACTCCTCCTTTGTGTCCTTGGCTGTCGAAACGTGTGGCCTGGTATCCTATGACTGAGAATTTGCGATCGGCATTGAGGTGTGTCTCTTGAGTGCATGCCACATCTATTCTATCTGTATGAAGACGCTGTATTAGGGAGATTTTCTCGTTATAAACTCCTTCGGCATTCCACTGTAGTATGTTGAGTGTCCGGGGTGTTTGGTCAATAGCTCTTAACCTACTCTTCTGTGCCTTGACTCCACAGCACAGGGGAAGGTGACCACCAGTAGTCATGGGTGGACCCCCTCGAGGCAGGGGGCCCGGCACTATCACCGCCTGATGGGACTTCGCGAGATTAGCACCATAACGATTAATTTTCATCTGTGGCATCATGAAATGATAAAGTTACGTTGCACTTCCTTGTCAAGCCTGTGGCTCAGTACATCCGATTTTGACAAGCATTTTTCGGGATGACTGTCCCCAGTCTACCTACAAGGCAGCAGGTTTGTGCGTCTCTTCGTCTGGTCCCTCTCCCTTGACCTGTCCGACATGGGTGGCCCTACCAGTAGCCGTGCTACCGTCGGCATAGCTCTTGGGGTCATTGGAACGCGCAAGCCCCTCTACCTCGTCAAGGTGGACGCACGGCAGAGGGGTATATATATATATGTATATATATATATATATATATATATATATATATATATATATATATATATATATATATATATATATAGAGAGAGAGAGAGAGAGAGAGAGAGCAATGCTACTAAAAGTAATGTCCCTTGATATAACTTTTCTTAAGTTAAGTCCCCTTGCAATATGTTAATTATAATTTAATTAAAAAATTAAATGTTATTACGCAAATAACTGTTCGTAAACTAACAAACTATGCCAGTTGGCTGCATGGAAATGAGAAGAACATCTGAAGAAAATTTCATCTCAATCGGATAGACCGTTCGCGAACGCATAAAGGACATACATTATATATATATATATATATATATATATATATATATATATATATATATATATATATATATATATATATATATATATATATATATATATATATATATATATATATATATATATATATATATATATATATATATACGCTATGCACGCAGTATTGGTGGCGGAAGTTCTTTTGTTTTTTCTTTTGCGCTCGCTCACTTTGAACTCAAGCGAAGTCCATAACACTATTTATAGTATTGATGGACTGAATTTTGCTTGTGGATTAGCTTTCCCTATTAAAAGTGTCCCTCGCCAACTGGCGAACCACTCCGACTTCAGAGGTTTGGTGGCGGATAATGCAACAGACCTACAACAATTGTTGGACATTGTAGTAACAGAGAGTGCAAAGAAAGGACTCTCGTTGAATATCAAGAAAACAGTAACAATGGTGATATAAGAAAATGGTAACACCAAAATGTGACAGAAAAATAGAAGGGAATATTCTTAACCAAGTGGATAATTTTATAACATCAGATGGAAGATTTACAACAGAGATTAAGAGCAGAATAGGGCAAGCAAAGGGCGCATTTCGGAAAATGAAGACTATCTTATGCAATAAGTCACTATCAATGAATGTAAGAAAGAGAGTGCTGAAATGCTACATAGAACAGTGTTGCTGTATGGCAGTGAATCTTACAATGTAAATGAACAAATTAGGAAGAACTTATAAGCAACAGAGATGTGGTTTTTTAGACGAATGTTGTGAATTCCATGGACTGCAAGAGTAAATATTCTAGATTGCCTGAAAGAGGCTAATGAAACTAGAACACTATATATATAACAACAAGAAAGAGACAAGCATCTTTCTTTGGTCACGTGATGAGAAGAGAGGCATTGAAGAACATCGTGACAACTGGAAAGATCAAGGGAAAGAGAGGCAGAGGCCGACCAAGAGAAATTATGCTGGATGGATTGAGACGGTGGCATGGAGGAATATCATCAGCAGAGTTGATCCAGAACACAAAGGACCGAGATCTGTGGAGAGCCATGTACGCCTACGCCAGCTGGCAGGGCACTTGATGATGATGATTGTAAATGGCATGTAAGTAATGTTTAGCCATGCTATTAATTTATTTTATTCTAATTCTCTTCTCCTCGGGCTTTCAGATCTCTCTCTCCATTTCGTTTTCCCTGTGAGTTACTTATAGACAAGCCTCTTTTTATTATCAGATTTTCGGAGTGTATTTCCTACCGAGCGCCGTTGCCGTTTCGTTAGTTAGTTAGTCGACAGATCATCTGCATTGTACATCGAACCATTCAGTCCATAAGTGCTCTGATCCCCTCCTCTCAAATTCCGCAGCGTTCAGCGACTAACGACATAAGTTCTGTGTTGGTTTATCCATCTTCTTTGGCTTCCTGCGTAGTGTTCTTGTTTGGCCATCCCTCTTTTTATTTGCTGTTCTCGCAGTCTGACCATGGTTGTAGAATTGCAGTCATCACTTGGTTCTCGCAAAAGTCTTACTTCTCGTAGAGCATTCAGAATGTCAGCCTGGTCCATGGCAGGGATAAGGTCTCCACCTTAGCCCTACCTGCGAGCTTGTCAGCCGGCTCATTTCCTTGTACTCCCGCATGCCCTGGCACGAAGATGAAACTAATCTTTGTCATCCGAGACCACTCCAGAGACAGCAACCACTCTCTTCAGATCCACCCCATCTCTATCCTCTTGAGCATGCTCATTGTGTCGCTAAGGAAACATGCCCTATTGAATGTCTGTGTCTCGAGCCATGTTATTGCTTTACTTACTGCCATGACTTCCATAGTCAGGCTATTGTGGTCTCAAGAAAAGCACCAGAGCCTCCTTCACAATTCTCCCTCCGACCCGCGCCGTGAAGGCCCATGAGCTTCTCACATGTCGTACGACCGACCCTTCTGTGTAAATGACAGCATCACCGTCTAACGAATTCTCGAAAATCAACGCTTGTACTTCCGCCTCCAAAGCAGCCGGATTTTCTTGTCTGCATTTTCTGTCTAGTTGGATGCAAACTGAAAAGGACGTACAGAAATCTGTTGGCACTTGTATCCACTCCTCGCTAGGTTCTAAGTCCTCCAGTGAACACACCTGTTGAAGAATGTCTTCGGCTTGACCCATAAACGACCTTCCTGTTTTTAACCGGCTGCCCTTCACCTTCCTAATTTCACTATGCAGTAGATGTTGTGTGTTTGCGTTAACTTTGAGGTAGTCACTTGCTCTGCAAATTTGTAGTCTGCCTTCAATGGTTGTCTTCTTCTTCTTCTGCGTTCATCCGGATTTTTTTTTCGGATGTGACTGCGTTGTGCCTGTTTACAGCAGAGCTGCGTTCTTGCGCCGTTAGGCCGACACATCCGACTTATGCGGGCATTTGTTGACCGGGTTAACCTTCCCGGGGGGTTTCTTAGGACGTTTGAATCTCACTGTTGTGGTGTTATCCCCCATCCTAGCTGGCCCATATAGAACAGCCAAAGGCATCCTGGTCGGCCCTCAAGGGAAGGCAGGGGCAGACCATGGGCATTCCCCGCCATTCAAGGAGGCTTCCATAATTGCAGAGCCATCACACACTGCTCTGGTACTGGGCTCACCCAAGGAATCGTCACGTCCTGCACATGGCTGCATAGCCTCACTTCCGTATATTGGGCCTTCCGTTCACCATAGGCTGTTCTTCCAGAAGCCAGCAGAATGCAGTTTGCAGATGACATCCACACAGTGAGCTTTCGATTCGGACTTTCCACGTAATGGATTTGCTATCCAAGCAATATTCCATTTTGTGCCACTAGGACACTTTTTCCACCTTTTTTGAAGCCCACACACTTTCGATTCGGACTTTCCACGTAATGGATTTGCTATCCAAGCAATATTCCATTTCATGCCTCTGGGAGGCTTGTGTAACCGATATGCCTGTGGTAATGAAGTGTGGCAGTCTAAATACTTCTTCATGTACATTTAAATGTCAATCTGAATACAGTTAAAGTAAGCTGCAGTCGACTTGAGCTTGTTGATATCTCCATAGAGCTTGTCCTCGAATGAAGCAGGTGTGGGCCAAAATATCTTTCTCTGTTCTGCATATATTGGGCACTCTTGCAGCAAATGTTTAGCTGTCATTTTACCAGTTCCACAATTACATTCATCTGTATCTCCTATCTTTAGTTTGTTGAACAAGTGGTATTTCAATCTGTTGTGTCCTGTGCGGAGTCTGAAGATTGCTACTTGTTCTCTTCGGTCGAGTTTGTAATATGCATCATCCTTTTGGTGGCCTGGATGCTCTGATTCCCATTTGGTTCTATAAGTGCTTTTTATCAACCTCTTTGCCTCATTATAGGTTATGTCTATGTCAGGATGTGGTAGTCGTCCACCCTCTTTTGCCAGTCTGTCAGCCTCGTCATTTCCAGGTATACTGCAATGTGATGGTATCCACTGTATTACAACTTTTTTGGATTTCTGGCATAGACCATGGAGTGCTGCTCTTAGGTCAGCTATTTCTGTGCTGTTATTGCTCTTCAGTATTGAGACAGCTGACTTTGCATCTGTAAAGATAGCTATTTGCGTCTCTTTATTTTCCTCTATCAAGAGCATTTCTGCTGCAGTTTTCAGAGCCTCTACCTCCGCTTTGAAGTTACTTGAAAATTTTCCAGTTGCCACTGAATGTGTTTTTTTTCACTCCATTTTTTAAATTTAGGAGAATTCCTCCTCCTCCATTCTCTACTGAATTTTTGGCTGATCCATCTGTATATGCATGGGTCCAATTGCTGCTTGGGTAATGTTCTTTTATGTAGTTTTGGGGTTATTTCTCTTCTTTCGGTTTCATGCTGAGTGTTCTTTTTCTCAATACCAGGAATGTTTTCTATCATCTCAGGCAGTAGCTGCTGTCTCCAAGCTGGAAACTTGTCTGCATTGTAAATGGGTTTGACTGTTGATATGTTAAGTATGGGATCTGCCCTAATCTTTCGTTTTGCAGTTTCTACAAAGTTGCTACGCTTCAGTCTTCCCTTTCCAAGACCACTAAACCTTTTATACATAGGGTGGTCTGTCAATCTTCTAAATTTTTCAGCTTGTTGCTGGGCTCTGCTATCTCTTCTATCCTGCATTGGTTGTAAACAAGTGATCTTTTCTAGTTCATTAATAGGCGTTGTCTTCAGGCTTCCAGTTATGATTCGCATTCCTTGATTTTGGACTCTGCTTATTTTGTTAAAGTTTGACTTAGCTGCTGTTGCCCAAGCTGCAATGCCATATTCCAGTACTGGCCTCACTCGTCCAGTATATAACTTCTTGAGAACTTTCTCATCTGCTCCCCACGTTGTACCAGCAAGCTTTTTCATGATTGCCATTCTTTGCCTTGCTCTTGTTCGATTTGTCTCAACATGTGTCTTCCATGTCAGGCGACGATCAAAGGTGACTCCTAGATAGTTTGGATTTTCTTCATGGCGCAATATTTTTCCATTCAATACCAGCTTAGGTTGCTGAGTTTTAGTTGAGAGGGAGAATACTGTGCATGTTGTTTTCTCCTCACTTATCTTCACTAGCCATGATTTTGACCAGTCCTCTAGCGCTAATAGGGCTTGCTGTATTCTGCTGTTAGCTGTACTAATATATTCTTCAGATGTCCATATGGCTAGGTCATCTGCAAAGGATGATGTGTGTACTCTGGCTGGAAAATTTTCCGTGATGTCGTTTATATATGCTAGGAATAATGTTGGTGAAAGAACTCCTCCTTGGGGGACACCTTGCTCCAACAGCATCATTTTGCTGGTTTGTCCTTGTACTTTTGTCCTGGCAGTTCTGTTCTCAAGGTAGTGGCTGATCCATTTGTACATTTTCCCACAAACATGCATTTTTTTGCAGTTTTACTTTCAGTCCTTCCTTCCATACTTTATCAAATGCTTTTTCTAAATCTATCCAGACCGCTAGTGTGTGCTTTTTCTCTTGGAAGGCATCCTCTATTTCCTGAGCTATATATGTTATTTGATCTTCAGTGGATCTGTACTTTCTGAATCCTGCTTGGTGAGGTGTTAAGAGTTGGTTTTCTTCCAGATGCCATGTTAGCCTGCCATTGATAATGCGTTCCATTACTTTTCCTACACAGCTAAGAAGACTGATAGGTCGATAGCCATTTGGTTCTTCCGGGTCTTTTCCTTTCTTTGGGACTGGTATTAGTATAGCTTCCTTCCATGCCTGTGGGACTATTCCCCTCTTCCAGCTGTAATTTAGGACTGCTAGTAGTTTCTTTTTTGCCTTAGTGCCTAGTCCTATTAGCATTTCATTTATGATTCCATCCTTTCCTGGTGATGTCTTCTTTTTTAGGGTATTCATTGCCTGTTCCATTTCTTCCATTGTTAGATTTGCCATCATATATTCTGCTGCTGTCTCTGTATATCTATGATGTATCTGTTTATCTTTGATTGCTTTCTTCTGTTCGGCTGTAATATCAATGTGGTTTGCACTGGCATAGTGTTCCATTAGTGCATTTGCAGCCTTTTTTCCTGTAAGCAAGGCATTTCCTTGTTTAATTGTTATTTGTTTGTTTCTAGGACCTTCATTGTTCATGGCTTTCACTAGTTTCCATAGTTTGTTTCCATCCCTGTCAAAATTCAGGTTTTCTGTTTTTTTCCTCCAACAATCTCTTGTTGTTTGATTTACTGTTCTTTTTATATTTTGCTGAGATGGCTTTGAGAGAGATGTTCGCTTCAGTTGTTTGTTCTCTCTCTGCGGTCTTCCTAGCATCTTCAACTTTGTCCTCCAAAATTTGTAGTTCCTCAGTCCAGTATGGTTTGTAATTTTTCCTCGCTCCTCTTGGAATAGACTCAGTGGCCGCCTGTTTTATTGCTCTGTTTAGACTTTCCACCATTTGCTTCATGTTGCCATATCGTGTATTTATGTTTTCACAATATTTGTCTGTTAGTATGGAAAATCTGTCCCAATCTGCTCGTTTGTAATTCCAGCGGGGCAAAGGCTTTTGCTCCTGTGGAACATACTCCATATTTATTACAAGCTTGATTGGTCTGTGGTCACTACCTGCTAATTGGTCAAGCACATGGCGATCGATTTTGTGGAGGATGTCTCCTGTGCAGAAAGCTAAGTCTGGAGTAGAAGTGGTAATCCATCTTCTGGAGTAGAAGCTCGGTGTGTCATCCGCTTTGTTGAGTAAATGGACATTTGAGTCTATTTCCCAGTCCTCCACTTCATCTCCTCTTTTGTCAGTATCTTCTCTTCTTCTTCTTTGCGTTCATCCGGAGTGATTTTTTCAGATGTGATTGCGGTGTGTCTGGTTAGGCACCCTCGGGTCGAAACCCTCAGGCCAACACATCCGACTTTTAGCGTGCATTTTTGACCAGGTTAGCAATCCTGGGAGACTCTCACTTTTGTGGTACCGTCCACATCTCAGCTGGTCTAGTTGGAACAGTCGAAGACTACACGGTCATCCCTCAAGTGAAGGCAGGGACAGTCCATAGCATTTTCCGCCATCCTGGGTGGCTTCCATAATTGCAGAGCCGGCACATAACGCTCTGGTGCTGGGTTTACCGAGGGAATCGTCACGTCCTGCTCATGGCTGTTTTAATTCCTCACTTCAATATATTGGGCATTTCAAGTTCTCGTTTGAATATTTGCTACTACCACCAAGATCTGCACCCGGAGCGGCTCCACCCAGGATCACTCCCCAGGCTTCCACGCTCACCCCGACGGCCCTCCTACTCGTCTCAGCCTTGTCCTTACGAGTGACCGATTGCCGAGACGGCCTGGTTTAGGTCATAAGCAAAAGTGCCATCCATTTTCAGGGCTGGTTGATTCGGCAGGTGAGTTGTTACACACTCTTGTCAGTATCTGGGTATCCCCATCTTTCTGAGCGGCTATTAAAGTCTCCGACAACAATGCAATTTGTGTCAGTTATTTTCATGCTTCTTTCGGTTTCATTCTGAGTGTTCTTTTTCTCAATACCAGGAATGTTTTCTATCATCTCAGGCAGTTGCTGCTGTCTCCAAGCTGGGAAGTTGTGTGCATTGTAAATGGGCTTGACTGTTGATATGTTAAATATGGGATCTGCCCTAATCTTTCGTTGTGCAGTTTCTACAAAGTTGCTACGCTTCAGTCTTCCTTTTCCAAAACCATTAAACCTGTTATACATAGAGTGGTCTGTCAATCTTCTAAATTTTTCTGCTTGTTGCTGGGCTCTGCTATCTCTTCTGTCCTGCATTGGTTGTAAACAAGTGATATTTTCTAGTTCATTAATAGGCGTTGTCTTCAGGCTTCCAGTTATAATTCGCATTCCTTGGTTTTGGACTCTACTTATTTTGTTAAAGTTTGACTTAGCTGCTGTTGCCCAAGCTGCAATGCCATATTCCAGTACTGGCCTCACCCGTCCAGTATATAACTTCTTGAGAACTTTCTCATCCGCTCCCCACGTTGTACTAGCAAGCTTTTTCATGATTGCCATTCTCTGCCTTGCTCTTGTTCGATTTTTCTCAACCTGTGTCTTCCATGTCAGGCGACGATCAAAGATGACTCCTAGATAGTTTGGATTTTCTTCATGGTGCAATATTTTTCCATTCAATACCAGCTTAGGTTGCTGAGTTTTATTTGAGAGGGAGAACACTGTGCATGTTGTTTTCTCCTCACTTATCTTCACTAGCCATGATTTTGACCAGTCCTCTGGCGCTAATAAGGCTTGCTGTATTTTGCTGTTAGCTGTACTTATATATTCTTCAGATGTCCATATGGCTAGGTCATCTGCAAAGGAGGATGTGTGTACTCTGGCTGGAAAATTTTCTGTGATGTCATTTATATATGCTAGGAATAATGTTGGTGAAAGAACTCCTCCTTGGGGGACACCTTGCTCCAACAGCATCATTTTGCTTGTTTGTCCTTGTACTTTTGTCCTGGCAGTTCTGTTCTCAAGGTAGTGGCTGATCCATTTATACATTTTTCCACAAACATGCATTTTTTGCAGTTTTACTTTCAGTCCTTCCTTCCATACTTTATCAAATGCTTTTTCTAAATCTATCCAGACTGCTAGTGTGTGCTTTTTCTCTTGGAAGGCATCCTCTATTTCCTGAGCTATATAGGTTATTTGATCTTCAGTGGATCTGTACTTTCTTAATCCTGCTTGGTGTGGTGTTAAGAGTTTGTTTTCTTCCAGATGCCATGTTAGCCTGCCATTGATAATGCGTTCCATTAATTTTCCTACACAGCTAAGTAGACTGATAGGTCGATAGCCATTTGGCTTTTCCAGGTCTTTTCCTTTCTTTGGGACTGGTACTAGTATAGCTTCCTTCCATGCCTGTGGGACTATTCTCCTCTTCCAGCTGTAATTTAGGACTGCTAGTAGTTTCTTTTTTGCCTTAGTGCCTAGTCCTACTAGCATTTCATTTGTGATTCCATCCTTTCCTGGTGATTTCTTCTTTTTTAGGGTATTCATTGCCCGTTCCATTTCTTCCATTGTTAGATTTGCCATCATATATTCTGCTGCTGTCTCTGTATTACTATGATGTATCTGTTTATCTTTGATTGCTTTCTTCTGTTCGGTTGTAATATCACTGTGATTTGCACTGGCATAGTGTTCCATTAGTGCATTTGCAGCCTTTTTTTCCTGTAAGAAGACATTTCCTTGTTTAATTGTTATTTGTTTGTTTCTACGTCCTTCATTGTTCATGGCTTTCACTAGTTTTCATAGTTTGTTTCCATCCCAGTCAAAATTCAGGTTTTCTGTTTTTTCCCTCCAACAATCTCTTGTTGTTTGATTTACTTTTCTTTTATATTTTGCTGAGATGGCTTTGAGAGAGATGTTCGCTTCAATTGTTTGTTCTCTCTCTGCTGTCTTCCTGGCATCTTCAACTTTGTCCTCCAAATTTTGTAGTTCTTCAGTCCAGTATGGTTTGTAATTTTTCCTCGCTCCTCTTGGAATGGACTCAGTAGCTGCCTGTATTATCGCTCTGTTTAGACTTTCCACCATTTGCTTTATGTTACCATATCGTGTATTTAGGTTTTCACAATATTTGTCTGTTAGTATGGCACATCTGTCCCAATCTGCTCGTTTGTAATTCCAGCGGGGCAAGGGCTTTTGCTCCTGTGGAACATACTCCATATTTATTACAAGCTTGATTGGTCTTTGGTCACTACCTGCTAATTGGTCCAGCACATGGCGATCGATTTTGTGGAGGATGTCTCCTGTGCAGAAAGCTACGTCTGGAGTAGAAGTGGTAAGCCATCTTCTGGAGTAGAAGCTCGGTGTGTCATCCGCTTTGTTGAGTAGATGGAGATTTGAGTCTATTTCCCAGTCCTCCAATTCATCTCCTCTTTTGTCAGTATCTGGGTATCCCCATCTTTCTGAACGGCTATTAAAGTCTCCGACAATAATGCAGTTTGTGTCAATTATTTTCATGTTTGAGAGTGTAAGGTCCTTATCTGCTGGGCTATACAGATTCTAGATTCTTATTTTCAAGTCTTTTATCATTATATTAACACCTATAATTTCCGTATGGTTGTCAGAGATCACAGATACTTCGCTGCAAGATATTGTATTTCGTGTAAGTATTAGAACTCTTCCTTTGTGTCCTTCGCGGTCGAAACGTGTGGCCTGATATCCTCTGACTGAGAATTTGTGATTGGCGTTGAGGTGTGTCTCTTGAATGCATGCCACATCTATTCTATCTTTATGAAGACGCTGTGTTAGGGAGTCTTTCTTCTTGTAAACTCCTCCGGCATTCCACTGTAGTATGTTGAGTGTCCGGGGTATTTGGTCAATAGCTCTTAACCTACTCCTCTGTGCCTTGACTCCACAGCATAGGGGAAGGTGACCACCAGTAGTCATGGGTGGAACCCTCGAGGCAGGGGGCCCGGCACTATCGCCGCCTGATGGGACTTCGCGGGATTAGCACCATAACGATTAATTTTGATTTGTGACATCATGAATTAAGTTACGTTGCACTGCTTTGTCAAGCCTGTGGCCCAGTACATCCGATTTCGACAAGCATTTATTCGGGGTGCTTTCCCTAGCCTTTGACTGTCCCCAGTCTACCTACAAGGCACCAGGTTTTACGTTGCACTGCTTTGTCAAGCCTGTGGCTCAGTACATCCGATTTCGACAAGCATGTATTCGGGGTGCTTTCCCTAGCCTTTGACTGTCCCCAGTCTACCTAAAAGGCAGCAGGCTTGTGTGTCTCTTCGTCTGGTCTCTCTCCCTTGACCTGTCCGACATGGGTGGCCCTACCAGTAGCTGTGCTACCGTCGGCATAGCTCTTGGGGTCATTGGGACTCGCAAGCCCCTCTACCTCGTCACGGTGGACACACAGCAGAGGGGCCTTCAATGGTTGGAAAATCAAGAAAGTAGCGCATCGGCTGCATGCTGTATCTCTTGTGCATTCAAGAATAATGCGTATAGCTTCGTTTTGTATCCTTTCCATCCTTTCTATCTACTTACGGCTGAGAGTCAGGATTGTCATCGCATACTCAAAAGCAGACTTGACCAGCCCCTCATATAGGAGGCACAGATGGCGCTGCTCGCAGTTTGCTGCCGCTATCATCCGCATCGCAGCCAAACCCCGCTTGGCCTTTGTTATCATCTGGTCTATGTGCTCGTTATAAGCAAGGCTTCGATCAAAACGTATCCCCAGGTAATTCATTGCCTGCGTTCTTTCCACAGTCTCTGAACACAGATTAACAGTTGGTGTTGGAGTGTTGACAATATGATTATTCAAAGAGAACCATGACACTATTGCCTTTGTTGGGTTTGACCATTGCCCCAGCTTCAGCACACCAAGTACTTATGCGATTGAGTTCGGTTTGCAGGTCTACAGAAACCTGATCTCTATCCTTACCCTGACTAAAACATTGTCACTAAAACATCGTCGGCATATGACAATGTACTCCCCGGTCCAGTGATCTGCTCGCTGGTGATTCTCACTGTGTAGGCGTTGAACAGCACCGGAGATAATAATTATCCCTGTGGTAGGCCAGGATATATTGTTGTTGGTTCCAAAGTCCAACTGCCACATCTAACAACTACTTTCCGTTGGAAGAGGGCTACAGCGATCCAACTAAGGAGGAACGGACTTATCTTGAGTTCAAGAAGCTGAAGCATTAGAAAATCCAATGGTACTCTGCTGTACGCGTCCTCAAGATCAGTCGCTGCAGCAAAGGTTTCAATGCCCGAGTGGAAACCTTCATAAACATCATGAGCAAAAACTGCTGCATTGGTCCAGGTTTCTCTTTTGGGACGGTACCCTCCCAGGGTGGGTGGGAAAACACCTTGCTTCTCTAGCTGGCTTGATATTTTTCTGGCAATTAACTTCTCCAGCAGCTTGCCTATTGTATTCTGCATGGTGATTACTCGATATTCCTGAATTATTGTGTGGTCTTTGCCAGGCTTCGGCAAAGATTGATTGATTGATTGATTGATCTAGGAACCGACATCACAGCACTCGGGACATTCCCATAAGCGCTCCGTCCCCATCCTCAGCAACCAGCGAAGAGTTCTAACACTAATAGTTCCAGTAGCAATCTGATTATATGTCCGTCTCGCCTTTCCTCTGAGCATCGAGCGTCGGCCAGATCCCCTCGTCACTCCTCGCTGCCTCATTCTAACCAGACTATGGTGATCGGCAAAGAATCAGATAGCTGTGTAACCACTTCTCCTTGATGCTAGCACTCCCTATACTGTTGTTGTACATGTCTGCTAGTTTCTCTAGCTCGCTGTCGGTACACCTATTGATGTCGTCATATCTTATGCCATCTTGCCCTGGAGCGCTGTTTTTTTTTTTTTTATCGTCGAAGCACAGCCTTGATTTCTTTCACTGCCACTGTGTCTTCACCAGAAATGTTCTGGGCCTTATACCTGTCTGAGGTGACCTCCTTGGCAAGATTTCGGCTTCTCATGTCTGTCTGACTGCTCTGCTCTAGATAGCGTTCGAAGAGGGCTTTGCCCTTTTTCTCGTCAGTCCTCTGCCTTGGAAGTCAGAAATTCTCTTATTCTTGACTACACCACTCATGCTTTTATGTAGTCGCCAGAACAATTTCCGTGACTTGTCTGTGCTTACTCTTTGACATACCTCTGCCCATTTTTCACCTTTAACCACCTTAACCAGTTTTTTTTTAAATAGCTTACTTGTGTGTGCTCTTTTTCTAAGTGCATGCGGGGACCAGGATGAGCAACTGTGTTCTTCTTGGCGTTTTTCCATTTCCTTACAGCACGATGCTTATCCATCCAGGCCTTCTCCACCTCAAAATTCCATCAAGGTGGCTGCTACCAGCTGTTTTTCCTGCCCTGAAACTTTCTGCTTTTGTCGCGCCTTATTTTACTCACCACATTTTGCCCTGTACTGTCATACCGGAAAGTCTTGACCTTTGACTTGTGCTGCCTGGTTCTGCCTTTCTCCACCAATATGCTGCACGGGTGGTGGTCGCTGCCGTGGTAACCTAGGACACCCCATCTACATACTGTAGTGAGTGAATGAGAAACCAGCGCCAGATCAATAGCACTGTCCTCATCACCTGGGCGGCTAGCTGTCCTGGTGACACAGCCACAATTGATGCAAACCAGGTCAATGGTTTCAAGTGCAGTCTCGGGCTTCCCCCCCCCCCCCTGTGTGTTGGAGGAAATGTTTCCTCATTATCTGCCTTTAGCGTTGACGTTAAAGTTGTCCGTTGACGTTGTCGTTTCCTCATCTCTTAATTCCTTTTTTTTTGTTTGGTTAGTTCGTTACATGAACTTTGTACAGGTTGTATTTTTAATGACTGTGCAGTGTTTGAAAATATTGCCGGTCCAAGTTTTGTATTTACCTATTATGTTGCATGAACTTTACAGATGGTGAATACAAAATTTGGACCGGCAATATTTTCAAACACTGCACCGTCATTTACAATACACCCTATATCTGTGGATCTGTCATACAGAGGCTTTGAAAACTGCAGCAGAAATGCTCTTGATGGAGAAAAATAAAGAGAAGCAAATAGCTATCTTCACAGATGCAAAGTCAGCTGTCTCAATACTGAAGAGCAAAAACAGCACAGAACTAACTGACCTAAGAGCAGCACTCCATGGTCTATGCCAGAAATCCAAAAAAGTTGTAATACAGTGGATTCCATCACATTGCAGTATACCTGAAAATAAAGAGGCTGACAGACTAGCAAAAGAGGGTGGACGACTACCACAGCCTGATATAGACATAACCTATAATGAGGCAAAGACGTTTATAAAAAGCACTTATAGAACCAAATGCCCCCCCCCCCATGTGTCTCCACTTTGTCGCGGTGGGGGAGGGGGGCTTGCGTGTCCCAGAGACCACAAGAGCATTGTCGACGGTAGCACAACTACATGTCGGACAAGCCTTGGATTAGGGACCAGTCTAAAAGAGACACAGCCTGCTGCTCTGCAGGTTGAATGAGGATAGCAGTCAAAAGATGAAATCAGGCGCACGATACCGCAAATTCTTGGTCCGGACACATACTCTAAGGCTCTCTGTCGAGGGTTGTGGCTGAACGCCTCTAAGCCATAAACCCTCGGATGTGAGAGACGGGCCGATACCCACCTACCGAAAAATGGAGGTGAGATTCTTAGCACGCTACATGCCCATTTCAGATACTTGTCCGACGGCTCTCAGCTGGGGGATATGAGGGATCGCCTGATGAGAGGGCCTGGCTGTTTCTCGTTCACTGATGCACGGAGGTAAGGTGCTGAGCCGGCAGCACATGTAGCCTACCTCGTGAGCGAGTACAAAAAGATAGAGGAAGTGCCCCAGTCGAATGAAATGGTTACGAAAAATGTCTGTATCTAACTCATAGAGAGTGTAGACAAAGGTGGAAAAACGTCTCAATAACACGAAATGGAATGCATTGCTAGCGAACCCATTGCGTGGTCCGAAGTCCAAAGCTTACTTAGTGGATGTCGCCCGCAGGCTGACCGTTGCTGGTGTATGCTTGAGCGTCCAGTGGCAAGAGAAATGCCCAACACATTTAAGTGAGGAAATAAAGCAGCCATGAGCAGGACGTGGCAACTCCTCGGGTGAGCCCAGTCTCAGAGCAATATGTGCCGGCTCTGCAATTATGGAAACCTCCTTGGATAGCGGGGGAATGCCTATGGTCTGCCCCTGCCTTTCCTTGAGGGTTGACCGTGATATCGTTGACCTCTACTTTGACCAGTTGAGATGTGGGCGACACCACAGCACTAACAGTTTAACGTCTCTCGAAACCCCGGGAATGCAAACCCGTAAAATGCCTGCTGAAGTCGGATGTGCTGGCCTACGGGTGCAAAATAAATCAGTCACAACGCAAAAAACGTCCGAGTGAAATGTCTTTCGTGCTAGGAACAGCTCTGACTAACTAGTTTTCCGAATAGCTCGTGCCCGGAATAGCTCTGACTAGCTAGTTTCCGAATGTCCGTTGTGCCCGGAACAGCTCTGACGTGCACATCGACGAACACATGTCCGAATCGAAAACTCGTTGAGTGGATACCATCTGCAGACGGGTCTGGTCTGTGCGGGAAAGGCTCGTGGTGAACGATAATCCCAATATATCGAAGTGAGGAATTAAAGCAGTCATGGGCAGGACTTGACGATTCCCTCGGTGAGCCCAGCACCAGGGCTCTATGTGTCGGTTCTGCAACTATGGAAGCCACCCTGGATGGCGGAAAATGCCATGGACTGTCCCTGCCTTCCCTTGAGGGCTGATCGTGAAGCATTCGACCATTCTAACTTGACAAGCTGGGATGTGGACGGCACCACAAAAGTGAGAGTCCCACAGGAATGCTAACCTGTCAAAAATGCACGCTAAGAGTCGGATGTGTTGGCCTAAGGGTTTCGGACCAAGGGTGCATAACAAGACACACCGCAATCACATCTGGAAAAACAAACACTCCGGGTGAACGCAAAGAAGAAGAAGAAGAAGAACCAAATGGGAATCAGAGCATCCAGGCCACCAGAAAGATGGTGCATATTACAATCTCGAATGAAGAGAACAAGTAGCAATCTTCAGACTCAGCACAGGACATAACAAGCTGAAATACCACTTGTTCAAATAACTAAAGATAGGAGATACTGATGAATGTAATTGTGGAACTGGTAAAATGACAGCTAAACATTTGCTGCAGGAGTGCCCAATATATGCAGAACAGAGAAAGATATTTTGGCCCACACCTGCTTCATTTGAGGGCAAGCTCTATGGATATATCAACAAGCTCAAGTTGAATGAAGCTTACTTTAACTACATTCAGGTTGACATTTAAAGGTGCATGACGAAGTATTTAGACTGCTACACTTCATACCACAGGTATGTCGGTTACAAAAGCGTCCCAGAGGCATGAAATGGAATATTGAATTTTTGGCTGATCCATCTGTATATGCATGAGTCCAATTGCTGCTTGGGTAATGTTCTTTTATGTAGTTTAGGGTTATTTCTCTACTTTCGGTTTCATGCTGAGTGTTCTTTTTCTCAATACCAGGAATGTTTTCTATCATCTCAGGCAGTTGCTGCTGTCTCCAAGCTGGGAACTTGTCTGCATTGTAAATGGGTTTAACCGTTGATATGTTAAGAATGGGATCTGCCCTAATCTTTCGTTTTGCAGTTTCTACAAAGTTGCTACGCTTCAGTCTTCCTTTTCTAAAACCACTAAACCTTTTATACATAGGGTGGTCTGCCAATCTTCTAAATTTTTCTGCTTGTTGCTGGGCTCTGCTATCTCTTCTATCCTGCATTGGTTGTAAATCTTTTCTAGTTCATTAATAGGCGTTGTCTTCAGGCTTCCAGTTATGATTCGCATTCTTTGATTTTGGACTATACTTATTTTGTTAAAGTTTGACTTAGATGCTGTTGCCCAAGCTGCAATGCCATATTCCAGTACTGGCCTCACCCGTCCAGTATATAACCTCTTGAGAACTTTCTCATCTGCTCCCCACGTTGTACCAGCAAGCTTTTTCATGATTTTCATTCTTTGCCTTGCTCGTGTTAGATTTTTCTCAACCTGTGTTTTCCATGTCAGGCGACGATCATAGGTGACTCCTAGATAGTTTGGATTTTCTTCATGGCGCAATATTTTTCCATTCAATACCAGCTTAGGTTGCTGAGTTTTATTTGAGAGGGAGAACACTGTGCATGTTGTTTTCTCCTCACTTATCATTTTGACCAGTCCTCTAGCGCTAATAGGATTTGCTGTATTCTGCTGTTAGCTGTACTAAATATTCTTCAGATGTCCATATGGCTAGGTCATCTGCAAAGGAGGATGTGTGTACTCTGGCTGGAAAATTTTCCGTGATGTCGTTTATATATGCTAGGAATAATGTTGGTAAAAGAACTCCTCCTTGGGGGACACCTTGCTTCCAACAGCATCATTTTGCTTGTTTGTCCTTGTACTTTTGTCCTGGCAGTTCTGTTCTTAATGTAGTTGCTGATCCATTTGTACATTTTCCCACAAACATGCATTTTTTGCAGTTTTACATTCAGTCCTTCCTTCCATACTTTATCAAATGCTTTTTCTAAATCTATCCAGACCGCTAGTGTGTGCTTTTTCTCTTGGAAGGCATCCTCTATTTCCTTAGCTATATAGTTTATTTGATCTTCAGTGGATCTGTACTTTCTGAATCCTGCTTGGTGTGGTGTTAAGAGTTGGTTTTCTTCCAGATGCCATGTTAGCCTGCCATTGATAATGCGTTCCATTAATTTTCCTACACAGCTAAGTAGACTGATAGGTCGATAGCCATTTAGTTCTTCCAGGTCTTTTCTTTTCTTTGGGACTGGTATTAGTATAGCTTCCTTCCATGCCTGTGGGACTATTCTCCTCTTCCAGCTGTAATTTAGGACTGCTAGTAGTTTCTTTTTTGCCTTAGTGCCTAGTCCTATTAGCATTTCATTTGTGATTCCATCCTTTCCTGGTGATTTCTTCTTTTTTAGGGTATTCATTGCCCGTTCCATTTCTTCCATTGTTAGATTTGCCATCATATATTCTGCTGCTGTCTCTGTATTACTATGATATATCTGTTTATCTTTGATTGCTTTCTTCTGTTTGGTTGTAATATCAATGTGGTTTGCACTGGCATAGTGTTCCATTAGTGCATTTGCAGCTTTTTTTCATGTAAGCAAGATATTTCCTTGTTTAATTGTTATTTGTTTGTTTCTAGGTCCTTCATTGTTCATGGCTTTCACTAGTTTCCATAGTTTGTTTCCATCCCTGTCAAATTTAAGGTTTTCTGTTTTTTCCCTCCAACAATCTCTTGTTGTTTGATTTACTGTTCTTTTATATTTTGCTGAGATGGCTTTGAGAGAGATGTTCGCTTCAGTTGTTTGTTCTCTCTCTGCGGTCTTCCTGGCATCTTCAACTTTGTCCTCCAAAATTTGTAGTTCTTCAGTCCAGAATGGTTTGTAATTTTTCCTCGCTCCTCTTGGAATAGACTCAGTGGCTGCCTGTATTATTGCTCTGTTTAAACTTTCCACCATTTGCTTCATGTTGCCATATCGTGTATTTATGTTTTCACAATATTTGTCTGTTAGTATGGCAAATCTGTCCCAATCTGCTCGTTTGTAATTCCAGCAGGGCAAAGACTTTTGCTCCTGTGGAACATACTCCATATTCATTACAAGCTTGATTGGTCTGTGGTCACTACCTGCTAATTGGTCAAGCACATGGCGATCGATTTTGTGGAGGATGTCTCCTGTGCAGAAAGCTAAGTCTGGAGTAGAAGTGGTAATCCATCTTCTGGAGTAGAAGCTCGGTGTGTCATCCGCTTTGTTGAGTAGATGGAGATTTGAGTCTATTTCCCAGTCCTCCACTTCATCTCCTCTTTTGTCAGTATCTGGGTATCCCCATCTTTCTGAACGGCTATTAAAGTCTCCGACAATAATGCAATTTGTGTCAGTTATTTCCATGTTTGAGAGTGTAAGATCCTTATCTGCCGGGCTATACAGATTATAAATTCTTATTTTCACGTCCTTCAACACCTATAATTTCTGTTTGGTTGTCAGAGATCACAGATACTTCGCTGCAAGGTATTGTATTTCGTGTAAGTATTAGAACTCTTCCTTTGTGTCCTTCGCGGTCGAAACGTGTGGCCTGATATCCCCTGACTGAAAATTTGCGCTTGGCGTTGAGGTGTGTCTCTTGAATGCATGCCACATCTATTCTATCTTTATGAAGACGCTGTGTTAGGGAGTCTTTCTTCTTATAAACTCCTTCGGCATTCCACTGTAGTATGTTGAGTGTCCGGGGTGTTTGGTCAATAGCTCTTAACCTACTCCTCTGTGCCTTGACTCCACAGCACAGGGGAAGTTGACCACCAGTAGTGATGGGTGGACACCCTCAAGTTAGGGGGCCTGGCACTATCACCGCCTGATGGGACTTCACGGGATTAGCACCATAACGATTAATTTTCATCTGTGGCATCATGAAATGATAAAGTTACGTTGCACTTCTTTGTCAAGCCTGTGGCTCAGTACATCCGATTTTGACAAGCATTTTTCGGGATGCTTTCCCTAGCCTTTGACTGTCCCCAGTCTACCTACAAGGCAGCAGGTTTGTGCGTCTCTTCGTCTGGTCCCTCTCCCTTGACCTGTCCGACATGGGTGACCCTACCAGTAGCTGTGCTACCGTCGGCATAGCTCTTGGGGTCATTGGAACGCGCAAGCGCCTCTACCTCGTCAAGGTGGACGCACGGCAGAGGGGAGGCAGGTATTCCAACCCACTTGTAATTTCCGGCACCAGCTAATGGAGTGTTGATAATTTGCACAATACAATTTTGTGTAGTTGCACTGGTGAAGTCTTGATGCGGTAGAGTGATCCAACACTATGATTTCTGTAGTTCCACGCTTTCACAGGTCGTTCTGGTGTAAGTACTGAACGCCGAACGTCATACAGCTGTGAAGAAATTACACACCATTACAGTCCACCATCGATATATTTATTACTTATATTTTGTATTTCAAAAAATGCGACAATCAAAATTATTTTGATGTTAGTGGTTTAAATCATCTAAAGAAAATGATAACCAGCATGTTTTCATATCAAAAGTACTAACGTTTTAACCAAGAAATATCAATAGAAGAAAGTACCCATTTGACATTTGCTGATTAAGAGGTTGCACCAAGACGTCATATGTAGAAAAATAATTCATGTTCTCTGCATTGCTCTCACTTTTATTCTTCTCATACCTGATGTCTTAAGTCACTTAAGGTCTTCTCTGTAACTATATGTTTTGTGTTTGGTGATGAAGGCTAGCAACGGCCTGTATGTTTCGTAATTCTGTAAAGGTGCCTTACATTGTGTTATTTTATATAGTATGTTACCAACATAGGGCTGGTTTATGTACTATATTAGTGAGCAAAGACGAATACACGCATTGATGGACAGTTACTGAGCACTGGTGAACAATAATTAGTGAGCAATGCTGAAAGCATACACACAAATATTTTGTGGTAGATTGTCAGAGCTTTTACTTCTTATACACAACTCAATAAACGAGCTTTCTTCTGATTGTGTCACCAAATTCTCAATTTGGAGACACGATCAAATATTATAGGTGGGA
This sequence comes from Cepaea hortensis, assembly GCA_963921405.1. NCBI lineage: Eukaryota > Metazoa > Mollusca > Gastropoda > Stylommatophora > Helicidae > Cepaea > Cepaea hortensis. The sequence goes on along the minus strand of OY992877.1, from coordinate 95,964,835 downwards.
TAACAAGTGACATATACATATGATAAATTTACAAATAATGAATTTGCCACAGTGTGACACTATCGATATGACCTTTATGCAGACCAGTTTTGACCTAGTGTGAAGGGATATATACACCAGACAGTATTTTGATATCATGCACATCTGATATATCTCGAGGTGTAAACCCGAATGTAGCACCATGTACCTTATTTTTTTAAGAAATACACAAGCGACAACACTATACCGACTTGGCGGCGTGTAACGAGTATGTATACTACACATAGAGTACTTACCACTGTGGTCTCTTCAGTGAGCTGTTTTCGATATGTCTTGTTGCAAACTTAGTATCTTTAGCCCGTTTTTGTGGTTCTTTGTATACAGACTGTGCGGCTGATCCAACATAGGAAACATGTCTAAGCATGTTCAAGCATGTTTACCACGGTCAGTACGCTCTGAGTCATCCTCCCGTTTTCCCCAAAGACATGTCTGAAAACGTTCACACATGTTCACCAAGGTCATCGACACGTGTTGAGTCACCCAGGAGGTCACCCTCAACTCAGTCAACTATGAGTTCATGCCTCAGACTTTAATATGAGACTTAACCTCCGGCTCTTATCAAGGACCAGACGTATTTATTTAACCACCCAGCCACTCGCTCACCCCTTAATAACGATCAGAAACAATTATCTAGCTACTCCTCCACTCACTAACCCCTTACCAACGAATTTCACTAGGCCACACTCGATACAGTCGATAAAGCCGGCCATATTTACTTTTTAAGGTTTTCAGTTGAAGCTCTGAAACCTTATGATGGTAGTGTTCAGAAGAACTTTTCTAGCTACTACTCCACTCACCCACCCCTTAACAACAAATAATATTAAGCCATACCCATTACAACCGATACTTCTTCTTCTTCTTCGTTCATCCGGATTTTTTTTCGGATGTGACTGCGTTGTGCCTGTTTACAGCAGAGCTGCGTTCTTGCGCCGTTAGGCAGACACATCCGACTTAACCTTCCCGGGGCAACCGATACTACCGGCCATCTTTACCTTTTTAAGGTTTTAATTTAAAGCTCTGAAACCGTATGACGATAGTGGTCAGAAGCACTTATCTACCTACTCCACCAATCACCCACCCATTACTAACGAATTTCACTAAGCCATACCCGCTATAATCAATAATATCGGTCATTTTAACTTTTTTAAGGTTTTCATTTGAAGCTCTGAAAACCCTATGATGATAGTGTTCGAAAGCACTTATCTAGCTACATCGTTACTCACCCACCCCTTACCAACAAATTCCACTAAGCCATACCCGCTACAATCAATAATATCGGTGATTTTTACCCTTTTAAGCTTTCATTTAAAGCTCTGAAAACCGCATGATGATAGTGTTCGCAAGAACTTATCTAGCTACTCCACTACTCACCCACCCCTTCCCAACGAATTTCACTAAGCCATACCCAATACAACCGATAATAATGGCCATATTTTCCTTTCTACGGTTTTCATTGGAAGCTCTGAAACCGTATGATGATAGTGTTCAGAAGCACTTATCTAGCTACTACTTCACTCACCCACCCCTTACCAACGAATTTCACTAAGCCGTACCCTCTAAAATCATTAATTTAGGCCATTTTCACTTTTTTTAAAGGTTTTCATTTAAAACTCTGTAATCCGTATGATGATGCTGATGTATAGGCCACTACATTCCTCTGTAGATCATATAACTGCGATATTTACATGCTTACCTATTACGGTGTGTGGGATAGGACTAGGCGGTTCGAATCTCGAGCCATGACAGGCGTCATTTGAAAAAAAAAAGTACAAATGTAAATATGGCGGCTATATGATCTGTATAGGGTCATAATGGTGTAAACAATATCATCATAGGGTTACAAATGAAAATCTTAAAAAGTAAAAATGGTCTGTATTATTGATTTTAGCGGGTAAAGCTTAGTGAAATTCGTTGATAAGGGGTGGGTAGTGGTTATTAATGATCTGTAGAGAGTCGTAGTGGCTTGTTCACTATCATCATATGGGTTACAAATGTAAACCTTATAAAGTACAGATGGCCGGTATTATTAATTGTACTGGGTATGGCTTAGTAAAATTCAGTGTTAAGGGGTGGGTAGTGGTTATTAGTGATCTGTAGAGGGATGTAATGGCCTATAACTATCATTATATGGGTTACAAATGAAAAACTTAAAAAAGTAAAGATGGTCGGTATTATTAGTTGTAGTGGGTATGGCTTAGTGAAATTCGGTGTTAAGGGGTGGGTAGCCGTTATTAGTGATCCGTAGAGGTCGTAGTGGCTTGTTCACTATCATCATAGGGTTACAATCGAAAACTTTAAAAAGTAAAATGGTCGGTATTATTGATTTTAGCGGGTAAAGCTTAGTAAAATTCGATGGTAAGGGGTGGGTAGTGATTATTAGTGATCTGTAGAGAGTCGTAGTGGCTTGTTCACTATCATCATATGGGTTACAAATGAAAACCTTATAAAGTACAGATGGCCGATATTATTGATTGTTGTGGGTATGGCTTAGTGAAATTTAGTGTTAAGGGGTGGGTAGTGGTATTAGTGATCTGTAGAGGGATATAATAGCCTATACACTATCATTATAGGGGTTACAAATGAAAACCTTAAAAAAGAAAAGATGGTCGGTATTATTTGTTGTGGTGGGTAAGGCTTAGTGAAATTATTGGTTATTGTTATTGGTTTTAGTGTGTGTGGCATAGTGTCATTCAGTGTTAAGGGGTGGATCGTGGTTAGTAGTGACATGTAGCGTGTCGTAGTGGTTTAAACACTATCAGCATAAGGTACAAGTGAAAACATTTAAAAGTAAAGATGACCGATATCATTGGATGCAGTGGGCACGGCTTAGTGAAATTTGTTGTTAAGGGGTGGGTAGCGGTTACTAGTGATATGTAGAGGGTAGTAATGGCTGTACATCACCATCATAGGATTACAAATGAAAACCTTAAAAAGTAAAGATGGCTATTATTGTTGGTTGTAGTCGGTATGGCTTAGTGAAATTCGTTGTTAAGCGGTGAGTGAGTGAATGATTAGCTAGATAAGTGCTGATGAACAATAACATAATCGGTTTCACATAGTTAAATTAAAACCATATATATATATATATATATATATATATATATATATATATATATATATATATATCGCTCCTTTCTATACCCGTTAGGGTGGTCCATCAAGTGTATTTACACTTTTATTACCTCTCTGTGTGACTATACGGGTCTTTGCCTCGTTTCCCAGCAATTCATTTCCAAAACCAATATAATTTCTCAGACTTGTCTACTTATTCCCACGTTTCACACCCAGACAAATGTACAGATGCTATGTAACACTTCAACATTCAAATAAGCAAATTTATTAGACAAATTATTAAAATTGTTGGTCAAATACAGACAAATTTCGCCCAAACTTATAAAAAGTAGGAAAATGTGTTAGCCAAATGAGAAAAATATTGGCCAAGTACAAAAATAGCTCATCCAAATTTATAAAAAGTAGGAAAATGCGCTAGCCAAATGGGAAAAATATCGACCAAGTAGGGGAATTTGTTAGCCAAATGGGAAAAAATGTTGACCAAGTAAAGAAACATCATACCCAAATTTATAAAACGTAGGACAATTTGTTAACCCAATGGAAAAAATATTGGCCAAGTAAAAACATATCTCGTCCAAACTTAAGACAAGTAGGAAAATTTGTTAGCCAAGGGGGAAATATATCGACCAAGTAGGAAACTTTGTTAGCCAAATGTGAAAAATATTGGTCAAGTAAAGAAATATGTCCAAACTTATAAAAAATGAGAAAATGTGTTAACCAAATGGGAAATATATTGGCAAAGTGAAAACATATTTCAACCAAACCTGCAAATATCTCGTTCAAACGTATACAATTTATCATAGTCATAGTGTAGAGATGCGATTACCGATGCTACTCGGAGAAACGTATCTGTACGTAACAGCTATCTGGTCATACAGCGACGAGTGGCTAGTGAATGTTAACAGATGAATAATATTACACACGAACACAACAAACCGTCCCGACTAAACCTTAGGCAATATATGTAACATGACATGTCACGTGTCCGCTGGCATAACCAGCGACGTTATCACGTAGCAAATTAGACAGCTACACTTTTATTACCTCTCTTTGTGTCCATACGGATCTTTACATAGGAAGAAGATTGACAAAGTAACGAAATGTCGCTGCCAAATTTATGAAAAGTAGGAAACTTTGTTAACCAAGTGTGAAAAAGTAACGGCCAAAGAGAGAAATATCTCACCCAAACTTATAAAAAGTAAGAAAATCTTTTAACCAAATGGGAAAATGTCGTTCAGATACAGAAATAACTCAAACACACTTATAAAAAGTAGGAAAATTGTTAACCAAATGGGAAAGATATTGACCAAGTAGGAAAATGTGTTAGTCAAAGAGGCAAAGATGAAAAATATTGACCAAGTAACGAAATAAACCCTTCAAACTTACGAAAAGTAGGAAACTTTGTTAACCATAAGTGAAAAAATTTCGTCCGAAGAGAGGAATATCTCGTCCAAACTTATAAAAAGTAGGAACATTCTGTGCAAAATGAAAAAAGTTATGCCAAATACAGAAATATCTCGGTCAAACTTAAGAAAATTTGGAAGATTTGTTAGCCAAATGGGAAAAATATTGACCAAATACAGAAATATCTCTGCCAAACTTATAAAATGTATTTTGTTAATTTTATATATATATATATATATATATATATATATATATATATATATATATATATATATATATATATATATATATATATATATATATATATATATATACTAGCTGCCCGGCCCGGCTTCGCCCAGGCTCTATCTATCTATCTATCTACCTACCTACCTACCTACCTACCTATCTATCTATCTATGTATCTATGTATCTATGTATCTATCTATCTATCTGTCTGTCTGTCTGTCTGTCTGTCTGTCTGTCTGCTTGTCTGTCTGTCTGTCTGACCCGGCCCGGCTTCCCCCAGCTCCTAGTGGGGAGCATCTCATTTAATTCATATAAGTAGTCATATAAGCTCCCGTTCCCGACTATCTATCTGTCTGTCTGTTTGTCTGTCTGTCTATCTGTCTGTCTGACCCGGCCCGGCTTCGCCCAGACCCTGATGGGGAGCAAATCATTTAATTCATATAAGTAGTCATATAAGCTCCCGTTCCCGACTATCTGTCTGTGTCTGTCTGTCTGTCTGTCCGACCCGGCCCGACTTCGCCCAAGCCCTGAGGGGAACATCTTTTTTAATTCATATAAGTAGTCATATAAGCTCCCGTTCCCGATCTATCTATCTATCTATCTATCTATCTATCTATCTATCTATCTATCTATCTATCTATATATCTATCTATCTATCTATCTATCTATCTATCTGTCTTGTCTGTCTGTCTGTCTGTCGTGTCTGTCTGTCTGTCTGTCTATGTATGTATGTTCGGCCCGAACATAACAACAAAATATAGATAGAATAGAAGAATAGATAGAAAATATGATTGGAAGAGATCTATCTAAAGTAAACTTGGCTCCCGTTCCCGACTATCTGTCTGTCTATCTGTCTGTCTGACCTGGCCCGGCTGCACCCAGTCCCTGGTGAGGAGCATCTCATTTAATTCATTGTCAATCAACTCATTTAAACTCAGGGGACGTAACTTAAGATATAAGAATTATACTAAAAGTTATATCCCTTTTTGTCATATAATTTTATATTTTCTTATGTTCAGTCATGTAATTACAAAATTAAATTTTAGGAAGGTAATAGCTGATAGCTGATAGATAAAACTATCACAGTTGGTTGCACAGGAATGAAAGGAAAACGTGTAGAAAATTTCATCTCAATCGGTTGGACCGTTCGCGAACGCATGCAGGACGGAAATACATACATACATACATACATACATACATACACACAAAGATTTATATATATATATATATATATATATATATATATATATATATATATATATATATATATATATATATATATATATATATATATATATATATATATATATATATATATACAGAATGTATGTGGGTGGGTATGTGGGGATGTGTTTGATGCGTTCGCGTCCATCCGATTGAGATGAAATTTTCTACACGTCTTCTTTTCATTCCTGTGCAACCGACTGTCATAGTTGTTTAGTGTTACTAAAACTTACTTACTAAAATTTAGTATTTCATTTTTCATTATCATTTCTATATAGCAAGGGGACTTAACATAAGAAAAATTATTTCAAGGGGCATAACTTTTAATAACATTGCTATATACTTTATAGTCATATTGTTGCATCGTTTTCAAAGATTTATAAACTCTTTGTCTATAGTTATTTACAGGCATATGAGTTATAATAAGTAATGATATAATCTTTAAGGCATTTTCATAGTTTTCATAAAAAATAATGCATCTATTTAAATAGTGAAAATTTTCTAACTAATTTTTTTTATTTTTCTTCAACAGCACATTAATTTTTTTGTTTTTTAACATTCTCATATGTATGGCGCGTTACACCGACCGTTGGGTATTTATGATGCCCATGTTAAACATTTCCTCAACGAGTTACTTTTCATGCATTTTAATGCTTATTGTTCTTTTGTTGTCAAAGAATTGCTTCATAAGAGATGTTGAATGAAAGAATGTATGAGAGGAAATAGAGAAGAAGGGCAGAATGTATGACGGGCCTGCGAAAGATTTTCCTTCGTTAAAATAAAGTAAATTTTTTGTGAGAGAAAGTTAGTTGCAGATCGTTTGCAGTACTCTGCAGTCAACCCACCGCCCATCATTTATTGGCTGTTCGTGATATCTTGGTAAGTTTACTTTAGATAGATCTCTTCCAATCATATTTTCTACTATCAATCTATCTATTCTTCTATTCTATCTATATTTTTAACGGGAACGGGCCGAACATAGACAGACAGACAGACAGACAGACAGACAGACAGACAGACAGACAGACAGGCAGGCAGGCAGGCAGGCAGGCAGACAGATAGTCGGGAACGGGAGCTTATATGATTAATTATATGAATTAAATTAGATGCTCCCCACCATGAGTTGGGCGAAGCCGGGCCGGGTCAAACAGACCGACAGACAGACAGACAGACAAATAGATAGATAGATAGATAGATAGATAGATAGATAGATAGATAGATAGATAGATAGATAGATAGATAGATAGATAGATCTAACCCGATAGATAGAGTGGGTGGGATAGACGGAGGGAGAGACGGACGGACGGGCAGGCAGGCAGGCAGGCAGACAGATATATAGATAGGTAGACAGACAGACAGACAGACAGACAGACAGACAGACAGATAAATAGATAGATAGATAGATAGATAGATAGATAGATAGATAGATAGATAGATAGATAGATAGATAGATAGATAGATAGATAGTTTTGGTGTGATGTTTCTTTATTGCGCAAGATGTAAGCTTGATATACGTCCAATATTTAACCTATACCTAGCCTATATTTGTATATTAAGTGAAGCGCGCAATAAAATTGCGATTTATTATTTTTAAACGTTAATTAAAATTTAACTTTTCGCATTTCTAACACTGGTTTGTATCTATGTCTCTTAAGAAAGAGTTTGTTGTGTTTGGTGTATAGTTAGGGTTAATGTTAGGGTTAGGGTTAGATGATGTATAATTAGGGTTAGGGTTAGGGTTAGTAAGAAAGAGTTTGTTGTGTTTGATGTATATAATGCTCTATTTTCCGTAGGTTCTTTTAGGCGATCATCGTTAGCTACTCTGGTAGTGCAAGGAATGCAACTCATTCGGCTCAGGAACCCAATCTCTGTTGTTTTTTCAAGTTCTGCCTAGGGGTGTTGGTCGATGACCATATTCGTTGTCTAGAATAGCGCCTAGTAGGTTAGGGGGACAGATGATTTATCTCTATTAGGTTGGAAAATCTGCTTAGTCAGCAGAAAATCGGCTGTTCTGTATTGCAAGAGAATGTTAATGTTATTTGGTATGAAACGTTGAAAGTTGGTTAGAAGATGTGGTAGAGGGTATTCAAAGGTTCAATAAGGCAGACGTGGCTTTAAGAAAGGTCGACTTCATAACAGACACTGTTGGTTGGTTGCAGACTTGCCGATATTGCAGCTGTGAAATGACAAAGTGTGATAGAGGTAGACAAAGTAAGCAATGTTATGTTAGCTAGACTTCGAGAACACCCTTTGTATTGTTTAAAGATGGACCAATGGAAGGTTAGTGTAGCAGACATTGTGGTATAGAAAGTTGAAGATGTCAGCCACGGGAAGTGAATCTTTGCTGATGAATACTCAGATGATATCGAAACTATCCCAGGTGGACCACAGATTGCATTGCCATAAATGTTGTTATGACTGTTTCATTAGCGCTCGTGTACAACGAAGGTTTGGAGTTCTTAGTGGTGCGACATGGAAAAGTTGTGAAGCTATCTATGAAAGACAGAGACACTTTATGTTAGGATGAAAAAAAAAAGCCAAGAGTGTGAAGAGATGGGTGATTAGTATGTATAAGTGCTTCTTTAGTGGATACTCTGGACTGATAAGTTGAAGCTTTCGATAATGTAAAAGAGGGAAAGTGTTGACGTTGGTGATTATGTCCTGTGAAATGTCTGTTCAGATAAAAGTTCAGGACACGTTTGACATAACTACAGAAGCAATATTTTTTCCTACTTTTTTTTATAAGTTTACACGAGATATTTATAAATTTGGTCGAGGTGTTTCATGTTTTGGCCAACATTTTCCCCCAATTAGCTAACACATTTTCTTACTCAAAACAATGTTTTCCCGTGATGAATTTGAATAACGAAGACACAAACAATAGATTGCACGATTTATTGCCTGGCATATTTCGCTGCATCTCGTCAGGTACATACTGCAGAAATCACACAACTTACGTGAATTAATTAGATAAATCCTTCAAACTTAAATAAACACATGTTCGCACAGCAATGTCGATTGTCTACCACGGTAATTTTAAACTGACTAACATGTCTTTCTGCTTACACAAGGACGGCTTACGAAGGTTGATTAGTATAGCTTCAGGAAACTTTAACAATCAACTACTTTGTGTGTTGAACATCACACGGAAGGCACTGTCTCTTTCAACCACGTGACCACTCTCGAGCACATGTCTCCCGACCGATGAAGCCAGACTTTTCCGATGTGTCGGCCTGCCTAGGCTACTATCTTCTGTGTGTAGTATCTTGTCCAACCAATTCGGAATATGTTCCGAAACCCTGCAATGTAACTGTCGCTCAGTTCTGTCTATGTAGATGGCCTCGCCTCTGCATGTACATTTTCTTACTTCGGTCAACATATTTCATAGTTTAGCCCATATTTATTTCCCTTTTGGTTAACAAATGTTTCTACTTATCATAAGTTTGGTGTACATTTTTCTTTACTTTGTCAATATTTTTCTCATTAGGTTAACAAATTTTCCTAAGTTTTATAAGTTTTGTGTACGTTTTTCTTCACTTGGGCGATATTTTTCTCATTAGTTTAATATATTTTCCTAATTTTTATAAGAATGGATGAGATATTTCTTCACTTGGCCAATATTTTTCCCCATAGGTTAACACATTTTCCTCCTTTTCATAAGTATGGTTGAGATATTTCTCCACTTGACCAATATTTTTCCCATTTTGTTAACACATTTTCCTAATGTTTATAAGATAGGACAACATATTTATAAGATTAGTTGAACTATGTCTTTACTTGGCCACTATTTTTCATCTTTGGCTAACAAATGTTCCTACTTTAGTCGATATATTTTCCTACTTTTTGTAAGTTTGGTCGAGATATTTCAAAACTTGGTCAATATTTTTCCTAATTTGGGTAACACATTTTCTTATAACGGTTGACATCTTTATAAGTTTGTCCATCGTTTTGCCTATTGTATTACTTCGGTTGACATATTTCTTGATTTTACTAGCATGTTTTCTTACTTGTTATAAATTTGGATGAGGTATTTCTTTACTTGGCCAATATTTTTCACCTTTGGCTAACACATTTTCATACATTTTATAAGTTTGGACGAGACATCTATAAGTTTGATCGATAGTTTTCCTATTTAGCTAACATGATTTCCTATTTGCCCAATATTTTTCACATTTGACGAACAATTTTCCTACTTTTCATAAGTTTGGTCGAGATATGTCCTATTTTGGTCACCATTTTTAATTAGTTTGGTTACCATTTTCCTACTTTTTATAAAGTTAGTAGAGACGTTTCTTATTTTGGCCAACTGTTTTGTCAGTTTGGCTAACAATTTTCCTATATTTTATAAGTTGGTCGAGACGTTTCTTATTTTGGCCAACAGTTTTGTCAGTTTGGCTAACAATTTTTCCTACATTTTATAAGTTGGTCGAGATATTTCTGTATTTGGCCAACATTTTCATTAGTTTGACTAGCCTTTTCCCTACATTTTATACGCTTGGTTGAGATATTTCTTATTTTTACCACGAGTTTTATAAGTCTGGCTAACAAATTTTAATATATTTTATAAGTCTGGTCGATATTTCTGTATTTGGCAAACGTTTTAAATAATTTGGCTAACATGTTTCCTTATTTGACTGTTGAAGTGGTACATAGAACCTGTACTTTTGTCTGAATGTCAAATGTGGCAATGAGCCGACGCATTGAAAACCAAATATTGGCATTCGAAATGGGTTTCTGGGGAAAGATGCAAAGACCCCTTTGGGCAGGCAGAAGAGTTAATGAAAGTGTAAATGCCTGCTCTGAGACGCGATAACTTCGCTGGTCAGGACAGTGGGCACGTGATATGTCATGTCATGTGAGACGCCTAAGATTGATCCGGGGAAGCTTGTTGTGTTCACGTGTAATATTATACAGGTGATAAAAATAGCAAAACACTCGTCGGTGTATGACCCGCTAGTTGTTAAGTAAAAGGTACACCTCCCCCAACTGGCCTCAGTGCTCACATCTCTCCTTTATATCTATGAGAAAGGGTTAGTGCCATAAGACACGGCACGCACCACCAAACATACAAAAGGGTGAACAAGATTTTCCCCATACGGACACTAGAGTGGACAGCAATAAGAGAGAGAAACCAAGGGGAACAGAATAGCGTCAGAGGACAGCAACAGGAGATACGCTGTGCAACTGCGACAGGAGGCAGTTCGGTTTTCAAGGAGTTCCGGAGAAGCAAGCGGGAAAGATCTAGACGATACAGTGTTTCTGAGGCGAGGAATGATGTGTCAACAACGAAGATTCATATTCATTCCGTGAAAGGACCTAGACGACGTTTTAGCAGGAACGAACAATGGAACAGTGGAAGGAAAATAGCTGGGAGTCGGAGCTCTAGGATTTTGTGGAATAGGGAACTAGTTCTTAGATTTTACTAGGTGAAGGCCGGCCCTGTCTTAAAGGGCACTTCACATATTGTCTAGAGTAGTTTGCCAAGTGAAATTCCGCAGTGCATTAATAAATTCCGTCATCTAGTTCTCACGAGCTGCTGTCAGTTGTTATTTCAGTTCGCCGCGTTTGAGCATTTTTCAAACAGGTGAGAAGACATTTTGTTTTGTTGTTGACTGTTATTATCATCATAACGAGCATCCCCCTGGCACTTGGGGTCTTGATTCCGGCAGTGATGTATCCGTTTGACAAAGTTTTATGGCGCCGCAAAATGAATACGCCATAACATCGTAATTGCCTCATTTGTATATAGACGATTGCACACCCTTTTGTATGTTTGGTGGTGCGTGCCGTGTCTTATGGCAGTTAGTCGAACACTGTGCTGACTTGATTACTATATTCGAAACTACCGTGTGGTGTATAGATGCCTTGGTAGTAGTAGTTTCGTGTTCTTTGCTGTTGCTTGGTGACCCTATGACGACTCTGACATAGAAAAGCGAGAGAATGAAGACCCTTTTAAACCTCCAACGCCCTGTTGACGAGGGGGCAGATTAATTCCCTACATGGTGAATCACGAGTTAGGTCCCCTAGTTCTTCTTCTTCGTTCATCCGGAGTTTTTTTTCGGACGTGATTGCGTTGTGCCTGTTTACAGCAGAGCTGCGTTCTTGCGCCGTTAGGCCGACACATCCGACTTCTGCGGGCATTTGTTGACCGGGTTAACCTTCCCGGGGGGTTTCTTAGGACGTTAGACTCTCACTGTTGTGATGTTATCTCCCATCCCAGCTGGCCCATATAGAACAGCCAAAGGCATCCTGGTCGGCCCTCAAGGGAAGGCAGGGGCAGACCATGGGCATTCCCCGCCATCCAAGGAGGCGTCCATAATTGCAGAGCAAACACACAGCGCTCTGGTACTGGGCTCACCCAAGGAATCGTCACGTCCTGCACATGGCTGCTTAGCCTCACTTCCGTATATTGGGCCTTCCGTTCACCATAGGCTGTTCTTCCAGAAGCCAGAAGAATGCAGTGTGCAGATGACATCCACACAGTGAGCTTTCGATTCGGACTTTCCACGTAATGGATTTGCTATCCAAGCAATATTCCATTTTGTGCCACTAGGACACTTTTTCCACCTTTTATGAAGCCCACACAGTGAGCTTTCGATTCGGACTTTCCACATAATGGATTTGCTATCCAAGCAATATTCCATTTCATGCCTCTGGGAGGCTTGTGTAATCGACATGCCTGTGGTATGAAGTGTGGCAGTCTAAATACTTCTTCATGTACATTTAAATGTTAACCTGAATACAGTTAAAGTAAGCTGCAGTCGATTTGAGCTTGTTGATATTTCCATAGAGCTTGTCCTCGAATGAAGCAGGTGTGGGCCAAAATATCTTTCTCTGTTCTGCATATATTGGGCACTCTTGCAGCAAATGTTTAGCTGTCATTTTACCAGTTCCACAATTACATTCATCTGTATCTCCTATCTTTAGTTTGTTGAACAAGTGGCATTTCAGCCTGTTATGTCCTGTGCGGAGTCTGAAGATTGCTACTTGTTCTCTTCGGTCGAGTTTGTAATATGCATCATCCTTCTGGTGGCCTGGATGCTCTGATTCCCATTTGGTTCTATAAGTGCTTTTTATCAACCTCTTTGCCTCATTATAGGTTATGTCTATGTCAGGCTGTGGTAGTCGTCCGCCCTCTTTTGCCAGTCTGTCAGCCTCTTCATTTCCAGGTATACTGCAATGTGATGGGATCCACTGTATTATAACTTTTTTGGATTTCTGGCATAGACCATGGAGTGCTGCTCTTAGGTCAGCTAGTTCTGTGCTGTTTTTGCTCTTCAGTATTGAGACAGCTGACTTTGCATCTGTGAAGATAGCTATTTGCGTCTCTTTATTTTCCTCCATCAAGAGCATTTCTGCTGCAGTTTTCAGAGCCTCTACCTCCGCTTTGAAGTTACTTGAGAACTTTCCAGTTGCCATTGAATGTGTTTTTTTCACTCCATTTTTTAAATTTAGGAGAATTCCTCCTCCTCCATTCTCTACTGAATTTTTGGCTGATCCATCTGTATATGCATGGGTCCAATTGCTGCTTGGGTAATGTTCTTTTATGTAGTTTAGGGTTATTTCTCTTCTTTCGGTTTCATGCTGAGTGTTCTTTTTCTCAATACCAGGAATGTTTTCTATCATCTCAGGCAGTTGCTGCTGTCTCCAAGCTGGGAACTTGTCTGCATTGTAAATGGGTTTGACTGTTGATATGTTAAGTATGGGATCTGCCCTAATCTTTCGTTTTGCAGTTTCTACAAAGTTGCTACGCTTCAGTCTTCCCTTTCCAAAACCACTAAACCTTTTATACATAGGGTGGTCTGTCAATCTTCTAAATTTTTCAGCTTGTTGCTGGGCTCTGCTATCTCTTCTATCCTGCATTGGTTGTAAACAAGTGATCTTTTCTAATTCATTAATAGGCGTTGTCTTCAGGCTTCCAGTTATGATTCGCATTCCTTGATTTTGGACTCTACTTATTTTGTTAAAGTTTGACTTAGCTGCTGTTGCCCAAGCTGCAATGCCATATTCCAGTACTGGCCTCACCCGTCCAGTATATAACTTCTTGAGAACTTTCTCATCTGCTCCCCACGTTGTACCAGCAAGCTTTTTCATGATTGCCATTCTTTGCCTTGCTCTTGTTCGATTTTTCTCAACCTGTGTCTTCCATGTCAGGCGACGATCAAAGGTGACTCCTAGATAGTTTGGATTTTCTTCATGGCGCATTATTTTTCCATTCAATACCAGCTTATGTTGCTGAGTTTTAGTTGAGAGGGAGAACACTGTGCATGTTGTTTTCTCCTCACTTATCTTCACTAGCCATGATTTTGACCAGTCCTCTAGCGCTAATAGGGCTTGCTGTATTCTGCTGTTAGCTGTAATAATATATTCTTCAGATGTCCATATGGCTAGGTCATCTGCAAAGGATGATGTGTGTACTCTGGCTGGAAAATTTTCCGTGATGTCGTTTATATATGCTAGGAATAATGTTGGTGAAAGAACTCCTCCTTGGGGGACACCTTGCTCCAATAGCATCATTTTGCTGGTTTGTCCTTGTACTTTTGTCCTGGCAGTTCTGTTCTCAAGGTAGTGGCTGATCCATTTGTACATTTTCCCACAAACATGCATTTTTTGCAGTTTTACTTTCAGTCCTTCCTTCCATACTTTATCAAATGCTTTTTCTAAATCTATCCAGACCGCTAGTGTGTGCTTTTTCTCTTGGAAGGCATCCTCTATTTCCTGAGCTATATAGGTTATTTGATCTTCAGTGGATCTGTACTTTCTGAATCCTGCTTGGTGAGGTGTTAAGAGTTGGTTTTCTTCCAGATGCCATGTTAGCCTGCCATTGATAATGCGTTCCATTAATTTTCCTACACAGCTAAGAAGACTGATAGGTCGATAGCCATTTGGTTCTTCCAGGTCTTTTCCTTTCTTTGGGACTGGTATTAGTATAGCTTCCTTCCATGCCTGTGGGACTATTCCCCTCTTCCAGCTGTAATTTAGGACTGCTAGTAGTTTCTTTTTTGCCTTAGTGCCTAGTCCTATTAGCATTTCATTTGTGATTCCATCCTTTCCTGGTGATGTCTTCTTTTTTAGGGTATTCATTGCCTGTTCCATTTCTTCCATTGTTAGATTTGCCATCATATATTCTGCTGCTGTCTCTGTATATCTATGATGTATCTGTTTATCTTTGATTGCTTTCTTCTGCTCGGCTGTAATATCAATGTGGTTTGCACTGGCATAGTGTTCCATTAGTGCATTTGCAGCCTTTTTTCCTGTAAGCAAGGCATTTCCTTGTTTAATTGTTATTTGTTTGTTTCTAGGTCCTTCGCTGTTCATGGCTTTCACTAGTTTCCATAGTTTGTTTCCATCCCTGTCAAAATTCAGGTTTTCTGTTTTTTTCCTCCAACAATCTCTTGTTGTTTGATTTACTGTTCTTTTATATTTTGCTGAGATGGCTTTGAGAGAGATGTTCGCTTCAGTTGTTTGTTCTCTCTCTGCGGTCTTCCTAGCATCTTCAACTTTGTCCTCCAAAATTTGTAGTTCTTCAGTCCAGTATGGTTTGTAATTTTTCCTCGCTCCTCTTGGAATAGACTCAGTGGCCGCCTGTATTATTGCTCTGTTTAGACTTTCCACCATTTGCTTCATGTTGCCATATCGTGTATTTATGTTTTCACAATATTTGTCTGTTAGTATGGCAAATCTGTCCCAATCTGCTCGTTTGTAATTCCAACGGGGCAAAGGCTTTTGCTCCTGTGGAACATACTCCATATTTATTACAAGCTTGATTGGTCTGTGGTCACTACCTGCTAATTGGTCAAGCACATGGCGATCGATTTTGTGGAGGATGTCTCCTGTGCAGAAAGCTAAGTCTGGAGTAGAAGTGGTAATCCGTCTTCTGGAGTAGAAGCTCGGTGTGTCATCCGCTTTGTTGAGTAGATGGAGATTTGAGTCTATTTCCCAGTCCTCCACTTCATCTCCTCTTTTGTCAGTATCTGGGTATCCCCATCTTTCTGAACGGCTATTAAAGTCTCCGACAACAATGCAATTTGTGTCAGTTATTTCCATGTTTGAGAGTGTAAGATCCTTATCTGCCGGGCTATACAGATTGTAAATTCTTATTTTCACGTCCTTTATCATTATATCAACACCTATAATTTCCGTTTGGTTGTCAGAGATCACAGATACTTCGCTGCAAGGTATTGTATTTCGTGTAAGTATTACAACTCCTCCTTTGTGTCCTTCGCGGTCGAAACGTGTGGCCTGATATCCCTCGACTGAAAATGTGCGATTGGCGTTGAGGTGTGTCTCTTGAATGCATGCCACATCTATTCTATCTTTATGAAGACGCTGTGTTAGGGAGGCTTTCTTGTTATAAACTCCTTCGGCATTCCATTGTAGTATGTTGAGAGTCCGGGGTGTTTGGTCAATAGCTCTTAACCTACTCCTCTGTGCCTTGACTCCACAGCACAGGGGAAGGTGACCACCAGTAGTCATGGGTGGACCCCCTCGAGGCAGGGGGCCCGGCACTATCACCGCCTGATGGGACTTCACGGGATTAGCACCATAACGATTAATTTTCATCTGTGGCATCATGAAATGATAAAGTTACGTTGCACTTCTTTGTCAAGCCTGTGGCTCAGTACATCCGATTTCGACAAGCATTTGTTCGGGATGCTTTCCCTAGCCTTTGACTGTCCCCAGTCTACCTACAAGGCAGCAGGTTTGTACGTCGCTTCGTCTGGTCCCTCTCCCTTGACCTGTCCGACATGGGTGACCCTACCAGTAGCTGTGCTACCGTCGGCATAGCTCTTGGGGTCATTGGAACGCTCAAGCCCCTCTACCTCGTCAAGGTGGACGCACGGCAGAGGTCCCCTAGTTCAACAACCAACAGAACACCGTTGTTTTTTCTGTAGTAACCATCTTAACCACGCGTCTCAGCTGTATCCTTACGCACGTGACAGGATGCAACGCCATATTTGACTGGCTGTAACCATTAACAACATGTCCTTATACAGTGTGATAATATGTGTTTATCTTGTGAGTTGTTGGTTTACTTCTACCACACTAATGCATACGAGTAGAGACATGGAGCTTGAAATGGGGAAACGGTAGCCAAGAGACTACGAGGAAAGAAAATTGTTGAACAAATGAAAGAACAACAATGTTTGATGGGAGGTTCTTTAAAAGGTTAGAACAATCGGTGTGATGAAGGTTGTCTTTTGCGAGTTGGAAAACATACTGACTAATATAAAGTTGTCAACTGTAATGAGAAATAAAAAAAAAAGTGTTTAAGTGCAACATAGAACCTGTACTTTTGGATGACTGTGAAGCGAGGTCAGTAAGCAGACAAGCTGAAATGCCTCTAATGCCATTGTCATTGTGGATTCTGAGACATCGTGTTTTTTTTTTTTAAATTCACTAGACACCCGCATGAAACTCCCTCCAAATACTACAAGGCAACATAACAAAACATACATCGTAGCAGACACATAGACACTATACCAGCTCTGAAAGGCAACATACTCTGATAATGTATAATAACTGACGCTTTCCAATAATACTACACACCTCTATAAGCAGTGGTAACCCCGTATACACAGACACGCTACTTTCCTAAAGTAGACTCTAGCCAAGTTCGCAGTGCAGCTATATAGAGGCATGTATATTGAATTGATATGAAATATGTTTGATTATTTTCACACCCGGATGTAATAGGCGACAACTCACAACACAGCTACGAAGCGCTGACAAGGGTGACATGTATCACCTTCACATATTGGTCAATCTATGTACACCGCCCAATAACATAGTACACCATCCTTTTTCAGGCCCCAAGCGTGTTCAATGTCACAAGAATAACGAACTACTGATAGTTAAGATCAGAGTGGCACATGCTGATATTGTTTGTGGTATCTCCTACTTATACCACCTGTTTTAACTAAATAAGGACACATACACATAACCCATAATCCCCAATCGGCATATATGAGAAAAATCGAGGGTAGAATTATCGATTTTTGTTGGATGTCCCGACAATAGGAGTAGTTAGGTTTGCACGTTTCGGTTAGAATTTGGTGAATTGACCTGTGGATTGACCTTGACCTCGGTTGATTTTCTTTCCCCCTCGGTCATGAAGTTGGGTGGGGTAAGGGGTGATATCTAGGTCATATCTAAGGGCAATAATTCTAAGATTTTATGTTTCTAAGGGCAGATAACTATTGAGTGGGAGTATAAAAATTTTAATTAACTATTAAAAAATAAAATAAAATAAATAAAAATAAAAATAAATAACGACGGGGTGCGGGGTGGTGGCGAGGGGGTGGGCGCGTGGGGTGAGGCTAAGCGATTCGGGTTTAAACACTATCATCACAGGGTTACAAATGAAAACCTTAAAATGTAAAGATGGTCGATATTATTGATTTTAGCGGGTATAGCTTAGTGAAATTCATTGGTAAGGGGTGGGTAGTGGTTATTAGTGGTCTGTAGAGGGACACCGTGGCTTTTTTACTATCATCATATGGGTTACAAATGAAAATCTTAAAAAGGAAAGATGGCCGATATTAATGATTTTAGCGGGTATAGCTTAGTGAAATGTATTGTTAAGGGGTGGGTAGCGGCTAGTACTGATCTGTAGGGGGTCGTAGTGACCAATACACTGTCAACATACGGGTTACAAATGAAAACATTAAAAAGTAAAGATAGTCCATATTATTGATTGTCTCGGGTATGGCTTAGTGAAATTCGTTGGTAAGGGGTGGGTAGCGACTATTAGTGATCTGTATAGGGCTTTATTGGCCTATACACTATCATCATACGGTTACAAATGAAAACCTTAAAATGTAATGATGGCCGGTATTATTAGTTGCTGTGGGTATGGCTTAGTGAAACTCGATTGCTGTGGGTATGGCTTAGTGAAACTTGGTGATAAAGGATGGATATCAGTTATTAGTGATCTACAGAGGATGTAATGGCCTATACACTTTCATCATACGGTTACAAATGAAAATCTTAAAATGTAATGATGGCCGGTATTATTGGTTGTAATGGGTATTGTCAGGGTCTTACACTGGGCTCGCTACCTAACACATGTGGGACAGTACAAGTACAACGTGATTTGACTCAAGACTCAACGACACAACGTTCAACGGATTTAATTACAGATCATATACAATACGATGATCACAGCAAATATATATTGGATACTTCTAAACACTTACATCTACCATACAGCACACAGTCTCACTCTCAGGCTGTCCAGGCGTTCGACATTCGGGCACAGAAACCTTTCTCGCAACATGCGTCCTGTTTCGTCTACGTCCCAGAGCTGTCTGCCTATCGTTTGGAACTCGCCTCCTCACAGGAGGTGGCTTCACGAGACATGCGTGCGTCCTTGGTGTGACCGCTGGCCGTCTCGCCAGCCGGCAACTTCGCAGGCAGGTGACCACTGTTCGTCTGGCGGCGTAACGAAGTTCCTTCATCCCTCCTAGGGACTGAGTCACCTGGCGGCGTAACGATGTCACGGCATCACTGCCGTACCGTAGACTCTGACACGCTCCCCCGGCAAATCCATGAAAGATGTCATCTTTCATGTCTAATATAGGTACCTACTGGGTTAATACTTTAACCCTTGTCAGAGTCAACCCTTATGTTGCTTATATCCATCGATATCATAATACATAGAAAATACACATATGCCATAGAAACATATAATCAATAGAAGTTATATTGAACGACATGTGGTGTTTAACTTTTAACACCTGTCAGGTTTCATCTACTAGATGGCTGGTTACATAAATTGCATTAACGACCCAGTCAGATCAGTAGTATCCAGCTTCACGCATCTACCTCGCAGCATTTTGAAAAAAAAATAATAATATGGTTCTTGAAACAAAAACCATCTCGCTAGACCGAAATGTGGCTTTTCCCTAAGTCACATAAAACACTCAAACCCTTGACATCATTTGGCAAGGACTCTTGTGTTGGTCTGCAATGTCAGCAACCCTTTGCCATGCACAGTAAATGCCTACCTGAATGAGTTCAAAATCTGGCAAACACATGGCTATTTTTATATAACACATTACATTATACATTTCACATTATGGCCCTTTGTGTAAGGATGTAATAGCAACTAAAAGAAAGGGGAATAATTTCAAACATTTATAAATATAATAATTTACAATAATTATTTTATTTCTCAGTGTCATTGCTTGACGTTGCTTCATATTAACGAGAAAAAGTCGGTAATATGAATATATTAATCAAGATATGATTCTAAGATTACATTAGCTAAATAAATAAACACACAATTCGTGTATTTCATTTTATAGATTCTTAAAAATTTTAGAATCGTCATAGATATTTGAACTTTTATTTGTCGTCTGCTAATTTTACTCAAAATTCCTACTTAATCCGGAAGTACACACGAACATTAAATCAGCTGATGACGAAGCTTGTAGACCACTTGTTCCGGTTTGATGTAGTTACGGAAAGTACTTGTCTCATAGTTCATGTGTCGGATGTTTCACAAAACCTTCTGGATTACGATCGACTGTTGATGTGTTTCACAACCGAACATTATGGATTTCGGTTAACTGCAATGGAGTAGCTGTCACTGTTTAGTTTACACATTCGCACACGTCATTAAAATATCCCTGGAATAATCCACACGCAGCTGTCACTGTCAAATTGGATAGTTCGCTTAAGGTAAGTTCTTGCGCGAATGTGACACTGTTGTTGTTACAGAATATGTACAATTAAAGTTCGCTTTCTACCACACACTACACAATTATACATGACAATCACTACATGCATTAGTAAAATAAGAAACATTATTTATAATGGGGGTAACCCCTATCACAATGTAGACATTACACAGCTTTTGTGAATGAACGACTTATTCACTGATAGATGGCTGTGTTGATCTGAGTATTTTACACTGCACTCAGACTTTATTGCTCAATGGGTCGGTAGGACAACGGGACAACAAGTCAGCGATCGTATTGGTTCGGCCTGGAATATGGCGAACCTCGAAGCTGTAGTCTTGGAGTTTCAAAGACCAACGGGCTATCATATGGTTTGATGGTACCCCAGAATTTATGAAACGCAAAGGACTACTGTCCGATTCCACGATAAAATGGCGTCCTAGAAGAAATCTAGACAATTTTGTAATACCCACCACTAAAGCTAGGGCTTCCAACTGAGGCATTGACCAGGATCGTTCTCTGGGCTTCAGTTTTCTGGATACAAAACACACGGGATGGAGGATGTTGTTGTGTTCTTGCATCAAGACTGCTCCAATCGCGACGGAGCTCGCATCTGTTCTTAATCTGAAAGGTAAACGGATGTTTGGCAATTTGAGGATGGGATTATGTGAGCTATCATCAGAAAAACAAGCTAATACTTTAGAGAATGCTAATTTTAGGCATTCATTGCTTACAATTTTGTCAGGCTTATCTTTAGTTAGTAAGTTAGTAAAAGCCTCGGTTAGTTCAGAAAAATTCGGAATAAACTGCCGATAATAATTTATCAGTCCTAATAAACTTCTGACTTGTTTCTTTGTAGTCGGAAGTGAGAGTTTTAGAATCTTGGACACAATGTTATCGTCTGTCGTGACAAAGCCATTGGATATTTTGTATCCCAAAAAGGATATTTCAGGGTAGGCCATGTCTACTTTAGCAGGCTTTACGGTCAGTCCGTGCTGTCTGATACGTTCAAATGTCAGTTCTAATGTCTTTATGTGTTCTGTCATTGTCTCTGTGTGAACACAGATGTCGTCTATATAGCAGATTATGTTAGGAATGTCTACAAGAAGAAGTCGTGTCATACGAACGAAGGTGGCAGGGGCATTGACTAGCCCAAATGGAAGTTTGCACCATTCGTACAGTCCCCAAGGTGTGGCAAAAGCTGTCAGATGTCTGCTCTGTTCGTCTACTTCTATCTGATAATATCCTTTCGTCATATCTATCTTCGTGAAGAACCTAGCGTCTGTCAGTTCTGTCAAAAGATCGTCAGCGTTTGCCATTGGCTCCAAATCTAGAACAGTTATTTTATTTAGCTTTCGATAGTCAATGCACAGTCTTATGGTATTGTCCTTTTTGCGTACAATGACCATGGGAGATGAGAAGTCTGATTGGGATCGTCTTATGATGTTATTCTTTTCTAGGTTGATGATCTCCTGATGTAGCTGTTCTTTGTAATGTAATGGGATGGTGTATGGTCTGCATCGTATGGGTGTGTTTGATGTGAGTGTGATGTGATGCTGTACTAATTATGTTTGTCCTGGGTTGTTGGAGAAGATGGTGTTGTACTGTTGTATTAGGTGTTTTAAACTGTCTGTCTCTGTTTGAGTTAGCTTTGGATTGATCTTGATATCCTTCAAGCAGTCTGTCGTGTCTAATGTAGGTGTTGGAATTTCGTCACTAACATCGTCATCTTCGTGATCTATTATCACTGTACAAGCTGTCGTATCGTCTTGTTTGTTGTCTCTGTTATGGTATGGTCTTAGCATATTTATGTGAAATATTTTGTGTTTGTCTTTTATTAGGATCTCATAGTCTACAGGTGAAATCTGTCTTGTCACTTTAAACGGTCCCTGCCAAGAATCAGTCAATAAGTGTCGGTCACTAGGTAACAGAAGAAGAACGTCCTGTCCAGGTGTCAAAGTTATTGTTCTGTTTCCTTTGTCAGCATACTGTCTATAAGTAGCACCAGATAATTTTAGTGCATTCTTAGCAATCGTACATGATTTGATGATTCTTTCACGCAATGATGTAACATATACGTATGATGATATGGGTTTAAGTACTGGAGTAGATTCAGTTAACATTTGGTGGTAAATAGTTAATGGGCCACGTGGTTTGGCACCATAAATAAGTTCAAAAGGAGAGAAACCGGTACTAGAATGTGGTACCTCGCGATAAGCAAAAAGAATAGCTGGTAGATATACATCCCAGTTATTAGGGTGTTCTTGCGTGACTTTTGCAAGCATGTGCTTCAGATCGCCGTTAAACTTTTCCACGATTCCACTTGAGTGAGGATGGTATGGTGAATTGAAACATTGCTTCACTCCCAACATTTTGGTGAAAGCTTGGGTAGATGCGGCAATAAACTGAGTACCCCTATCAGATTGGATAGTGTCTGGAAATCCTATCCGGGAAAAAATATGGAAGAATACTTCCATTATATCATTGGCAGTTGTGTTCTTTAGCGGAATCGCTTCCGGCCAGCGACTACATTGATCAACAACAGTTAGAATGTACTTATTCCCTTTAGTTGTTATATGATTGAGAGGGCCCACTATGTCAACAGATAGTTTTTCAAAAGGTCGACTGGCTAAGTCAGTGACTTACAACTTTGCTTGTGGGTGTTTACCTTTTTTTATGAGTTTCTGGCAGGTGTCACAACTTCTGCAATATTCTTTAATATCATTGCAAAATTTTGGCCAATGAAACTGTGTTAATAATCTAGATCTGGTTTTCACGTATGCCATATGCCCTGCAAGAGGTATATCGTGGGCAAGATGTAAGGCTTGCTTGCGATAACTAGTTGGCAAAACAGTTTGCTCTGTGGTGTTGTCACCTCTGGTATAATACCTGGTGAGGATATCATTTTTCACAGCAAAATGCCATTTTGCATTCTTGGTTACCTTTGGCTTTTGGCCGATCAGATTAAAATATTTTACCAATGAAGGGTCAGCCTTTTGAGCTGTTACAAAAGTTTCCTTCATGGAGTTAGTAGGTAGTGATACTGGGCTAAGTGACTGAATAGCCTCAGTTTGATTACTTTCATCTTGCACTCTAGCAGTAGATCTGGTTACTGCGTTCACACAATCAATGATGTCAGATGATGATGGAATAATGTTGTCAATGATATGATGAGAACTTAGTGCTACATTAGCTACCATACATTCAATAGGTGGTGTGACATTATCAGTGATGACATTGGATGGTGATGTTACATTATCATCAATACATAGAGATGTTATGTCATGAGGTTTATCATTTACCTCTGGCAAATTTCCAATTATTACATCACACACTGGGTTTGGTAACGCAGCGACTTTTACTTTCCCAGTGAGGAAAGGTGTTTGAATATAAGCCCAAGCTAATGGGTATCTCTCAATATTGCCTGAGAATGTTCTGCATGTTACGTGCCTGCCTGTATAGTCTGTAGGCATTATGAACGTTCTTTTAAGGTCAATAAGTGAACTACCTGTATCGCGAAGAACTGTAGCAGACTTGCCGTTCACAAATCCTTGATGGACTATTATCTTGCCTTTTGAATCTACTACCAAATTAGCTTCTTCATTTGCAATAGGGATGGCGTGACCACAAGTTAAAATACCATCTTCAAAGAAGGTGTTACAAACAGTACATAAATTGTTAATCATGTCAAAAGTCTGTGCTGAGTTCACAGGATGTTTCTCTGATAGTTCTTCTTCTGACTCTGAACTGTTAGACAAGGCGACATTTGCCTCATTGATCATTTGTCTACCTTTACACTCTTTGCGATGGTGTCCATGCGCTTTACAAAGATAACATTTACGTTTAGATCTGAAAAATCTACGCTCATGATCTCGTCTGTTTATCATATCTCGTAGATAAATATCATATTTTGGGTTTTTATCGCACATTTCATTCGGCTGATGTGAATCTTTACAATGAATACAGTGCTTAAATTTCTCAGATGTAGGCCTATGAGGTTTCTGCCTACTATAGGGTTTTTCAAAATTAGCCGCAGCTACAAAATCAATGTTCGCAGATTCAGTCACAAAACAATGTTTGTTGGCGGTGTAATACGCCGTACCTCGTCTATCAATCTCATCTATACTAGTGCATTCATTTACCTGCAAAAATTTGGAAAATTTTGGTGGAATGGATGAAATGATTTTGTCTCTGATGATTAGATCTTCTAATTTATCATAATTTCTGTCAATTTTGGCTGCTGAAGTCCATTTGGTGAAAATATCTCGGACTAAGCAGAGGTAGTCAGAGAACGTTTGAGTCGGTTTTGGGCTCAACTTGCTGAACTGTTCTCTGTAACCTGCTTCATCTAACATGAAATGTGCCATTATTTTTGATTTAAGATAATGGTAGTCTTTTCTGAGGTCTTTGGGAATAGTCTCAATGACTTTAAGAGGTTCCCCTGATAAACTCCTCATATACACAATATTCCATTCAGACAGTGGAACTTGGTAATGTTCCATTAAAGTTTCAAAATTTTGGGTAAAGGCTGCAATGCAGTCACCCGAGGTATAATTACGTACAATACCTTGGTATTTCTTGTACTGGTTTTCTTTCTCCAGTCTCTCAGATTTCTTATACTCTTTATTGATAGCAGTCTCAGTATCCAGTTGTTTTATCTTTAACTGTAACTCCAGTTCTTCTCTCTTACTCTGAGCTGCTATTTCTGCTTTCTTGAGTTCACTATCTATCTCAGCTTGCTTTGTCTTTGCAGCCAGTTCTGATTCGGCTTGCTTTGCCGCAGCTTCCGCCTGCTTTAAGGCTGTTTCTGCCTCTAATTGCTTGGCGGCCCTTTCAGCTGCTCGTTCATCGCGTTCAGCCGCTTTCTCCTGTACTAGTAGGTATTCAGCATATTTGTTATCACTCCACTTTGTTAACTCATCACCTGTTAACTTCAACTTTAACCCCATATCAATGAAATCAAATAATGAAGACATGATGAATAAAGTCACTGTAATACCAACCACACAGATAGTTATAAGTGGTTAGTACAATAAACAAGTTGCAATTCTTCTATATGCAATATGTGCCTAAAATTGCATCCTTAAAGTAAATGAAAAGAAAAGTATACTCAAGTGCCCTGGATGTGGTGAAGAATGGTTGGAAAAACGGGCTAGGGAACTGTAGGGTCGTCACTTCGAATCACAAATGACCTCTACAAGCACGGTTTCGGATGGTACGGAAAAACCTGCTTTGTTTTGGAGAAAATAGATTAGCGTCTATTTGTTGGTGTGTGCCTGCTTGTCACTAAGTATTGAGTAGGTTTGTATGGCGTTGAGTGTAATTGTATGTCGTAAGTTTGTCCGTCAACAATTTTTTTTTTTTCAACACAAGTCACTTTCTTTCAAAACTTTCTGCTTTCCACAAACTCAATCCACAAAAACAATCTAACTGTATCTCAACACGATATAACATTGATGACACATCACTTACATCAAGATGACATTCAGTAAGGACATAGCCATCAAGTTTACAAGATGGCGACAAGGTCACAATGGCGACAAGATCACAATGTCGACAAGGTCAAAACGGTAACAAAAAGTTTGACAATCACGAATGTTTTACACGTTTACACGATCAAACAATACGAATGCACTGTATGTTTACAACTAGTCTCCATGTTTAAACAATGTAGCAATAATTCAAAATGAGCCTTCCATGATCATTTTTACATGTACACATAATTTTCACAAAAATTCTAAGTTCACAACCTCTAGTTCTAAACATTTATCACATAAACACGTTTATTTTAAAGCTGGACGATTGCCCCCACGTCCACACATGTCAGGGTCTTACACTGGGCTCGCTACCTAACACATGTGGGACAGTACAAGTACAACGTGATTTGACTCAAGACTCAACGACACAACGTTCAACGGATTTAATTACAGATCATATACAATACGATGATCACAGCAAATATATATTGGATACTTCTAAACACTTACATCTACCATACAGCACACAGTCTCACTCTCAGGCTGTCCAGGCGTTCGACATTCGGGCACAGAAACCTTTCTCGCAACATGCGTCCTGTTTCGTCTACGTCCCAGAGCTGTCTGCCTATCGTTTGGAACTCGCCTCCTCACAGGAGGTGGCTTCACGAGACATGCGTGCGTCCTTGGTGTGACCGCTGGCCGTCTCGCCAGCCGGCAACTTCGCAGGCAGGTGACCACTGTTCGCCTGGCGGCGTAACGAAGTTCCTTCATCCCTCCTAGGGACTGAGTCACCTGGCGGCGTAACGATGTCACGGCATCACTGCCGTACCGTAGACTCTGACAGGTATGGATTAGTGAAACTCGATTGCTGTGGGTATGGCTTAGTTGTATATACAGTATTATCATACGGGTTATAAATGAAAAGCTTAAAAAGTAAAGATGGTCGGTATTAGTGGTTGTAGTGGGTACAGCATAGTATTATTCGTTGTCAGGGGATGGATAGTGGTTATTAGTGATATGTAGAGGGTGAGTGGTATATACACTATTAGCATACGGGTACAAATGAAAACCGTTTAAAAGCACAGATGACCTGAATTATTGGTTGTAGTGGGTAAGGCTTAGTGAAATTAGATGTTAAGGGGTGGGTGAGTGGATGCGTAGCTAGATAAGTGCTCGAACACTAACATCATACGATTTCAGATCGGTAAATGAAAAGCTAATATATCTCTCTCTCCCCTTGTGTCTATACGGGTCTTTGTTTCGTTCCCTAGAAACCATATTCAAGACCAATATTTGTTCTCAAACGTGTCTGCTCAGTGCCACACTTCACAGCTAGACAAAACTACAGCTTCTATGTACCACTTCAACATTCAAATAAGAAAATATGTTAACCAAAAGTTGGGGAAATAGCGGTCAAATTTATAAATATCTTGGCCAAACTTATGAAAGGTAAGAAATATTGTTAACCAAATGTAAAAAATATCGTCCAGAGAGAGAAATATTTCAACTAAACTTAAAATAGATCAGCCAAACTTATGAAAAGTAGGAAAATTGTCAGCCAAATTGGCAAAAGTTAGGCCAAATACAGAAATATCTCACCCAAACTTATGAAAAGTAGGAAACTTTGTTAGCCAAAGTGGAAAAACCTACGTACATCAGGTAGGAAAATTATGTTAGTCAAATGTGAAAAATGTCGGCCAAATACAGAAATACCTCATCCAAACGCATAAAAACTAGGAAAATTGTTAACCAAACGGGAAAGATATTAACAAACTGGGAAAGATATTAACCAACTAGGAAAATGTATTAGTCAAAGAGGATTAATATTGAACAAATAACGAAATATACAGTTCAAACTTATGAAAAGTAGGAAGCTTTGTTAACTTAATGTGAAAAATATCACCCAAAGAGAGAAATATCTCGTCCCAACGTATAAAAAGTAGGAAAATTGTCGGCCAAATGGGAAAAAGTTAGGCCAAATACAGAAATATCTCACCCAAACTTATGAAAAGTAGGAAACTTTGTTAGCCAAAGTGAAAAAACCTAGGTCAAGTAAGAAAATTATGTTAGCCAAATGTGAAAAGTGTCGGCCAAATACAGAAATAGCTCAACCAAACGTATAAAACGTAGGAAAATTGTTAACCAAACGGGAAAGATATTGACCAACTAGGAAAATTTATTAGTCAAAGAAGAATAATATTGAACAAGTAACGAAATATATCGGTTAAACTTCTGAAAAGTAGGAAGCCTTGTTAACCAAATGTGAAAAATATCACTCAAAGAGAGAAATAGCTCGTTTAAACTTATAAAAAGTAGGAAAATTGTCGGCCAAATGGGAAAACGTTAGACCAAATACAGAAATATTTCACCCAAACATATGAAAAGTAGAAAAGTTTGTTAGCCAAAGGGGGAAAACCGAGGTCAACTAGGAAAATGTGTTACCCAAATGTGAAAAACGTCAGCCAAATACAGAAATATCACATCCATACTTATGAAAACCGGGAATATTTGTTAGCCAAATAGGAAAAAATATTGACCAAGTAGGAAAATATGTTAGCCAAATGGGGAAAAATATCAGCCAAAGAAAGAAATATAGCGCCCAGACTTATAAACAGTAGGAAAATTTGTCAACCAAATGGTAAAATTATCAGCCAAAGAGAGAAATATCTAGTCCATCCTTATAAAAAGTAGAAAAATGTGTCAACCAAATGGTAAAAATGTGAGATGTGATCACCGATGCCAGTCGAGGAAGACGTATCTGTACGTAACAGCTATCGGGTAACACCAGAAAAATATGTTAGCGAAATGGGGAAAAATATCAGCCAAAGAGAGAAATATAGCGCCCAGACTTATAAACAGTAGGAAAATTTGTCAACCAAATGGTAAAATTATCAGCCAAAGAGAGAAATATCTAGTCCATCCTTATAAAAAGTAGAAAAATGTGTCAACCAAATGGTAAAAATGTGAGATGTGATCACCGATGCCAGTCGAGGAAGACGTATCTGTACGTAACAGCTATCGGGTAACATACCTATACAGCGACGAGTGGCTAGCGCATGTTATCAGATTATAATATTACAAACGAACACAACACACTGTCCCGACTCAGCCTTAGGTAATGAATGTAACATAGCATGTCAGTGTCCACTATCATAACAAGCAACATTATCACGTACCAAATTAGACATGTACACGTTCACTACCTCTCTGTGTGTCTGTATGGAACTACGGAACTCTACAACGTTCCCCAGAAACACATTACAAACGCTAATATATGATTTACAACTTGTCTGCTCAGGCCCACACTTCACAGCTGGACAAAAATACAGTTTCTATGTACCACTTCAACTCTCAAGAAAATATGTTAATCAAAATAGAAAAATATAGCAGTCAAACTTATAAATAGCTCGGCCATACATATGAAAAGTAGAAAACGTTGTTAACAAAATATGAAGAAAATATCGTCCAAAGAGAGAAATAGTTCAACTAAACTTATAAATAGATCACCAAACTTATGAAAAGTAGGAACATTGTCAGCCAAATGGGAAAAAAGTTAGTCCAAATACAGAAATATCTCACCCAAACTTATGAAAAGTTGGAAACTTTGTTAGCCAAAGGGGAAAAACCTAGGTCAAGTAAAAAAATATGTTACCCAAATGTGAAAAAGGTCGGCCAAATAGAGAAATAGCTCGTCCTCATTTATGAAAACTAGAAAAAATTGTTAGCCAAATAGGAAAAATATTGGCCAAGTAGGAAAATTTGTTATCCTAATGTGAAAAAAATATCAGTCAAAGAGAGAAATATCTCGTCCAGACTTATAAAAACCAGGAAAATGTGTCAACCAAAAGGGAAAATGTCGGCCAAATACAGAAATATCTCAACCAAACGTATAAAAAGTAGGAAAATTGTTAACCAAACGGGGAATATATTGACCAAGTAAGAAAATGTGTTAGTCAAAGAGGAAAAATGTTGAACAAGTAACGAAATACATCGTTCAAACGTATGAACAGTAGGAAAATTTTTTAACCAAATGTGAAAAAAAAAATATCATCCAAAGAGAGAAATATTTCAACTACACTTATAAATAGATCAGCCAAAGTTATGAAAAGTAGGAAAAGTGTCAGCGAAATGGTAAAATGGTAGGCCAAAATACAGAAATATCTCAGCCAAACTTATGAAAAGTAGGAAACTTTGTTAGCCAGAAGGGAAAACCTTAGGTCAAGTAGGAAAATATATTAACCAAATGTGAAAAATGTCGGCCAAATACAGAAATAGCACGTTTACACTTACGAAAGCTTGGAAAAATTGTTAGCCAAATAGGGAAGAAAACAAATATTGGCCAAGTAGGAAAAATTTTCATTCAAAGGGGAAAATATCTCGTCCACGCTTATAAAAGATAGGAAAATGTGTCAACCAACTGGTACAAAAAAGGTCGGCCAAATACAGAAATATCTCAACAAAACATAAAAATCTAGGAAACATTGTTAACCAGAGGGGAAAGATATTGACCAAGAAGGAAAATGTGTTAGACAGAGGGGGAAAATCTAAGTCAAGTAGGAAAATCTGTTACCCAAATATAAAAAATGTCGGTCAAATACAGAAACATCTCATCCACACTTATGAAAACTAGGAAAATTTGTTAGCCAAACAGGAAAAGTATTGACCAAGTAGGAAAACTTGTTAACCAAATATGAAAAAATATCAGCCAAAGAGATAAATATCTCGTCCAGACTTATAAAAAGTGGGGCAAATATGTCAACCAAAGGTGAAAATGTCGGCCAAATACAGAAATATCTCAACTAAACTTATGAAAAGTTGGAAACTTTGCTAACCAAAATGTGAAAGATATTGACAAAGTAGGGAAAATGTGTTAGTCAAAGAGGAAACATATTGAACAAGTAACGAAAAATATTTCTGTATCGTTCAATCTTATGAAAAGTAGCAAACTTTGTTAACCAAATGTGAAAAATTATCAGCCAAAAAGAGGAATATCTCGTCCAAACTTATAAAAAGTAGGAGAATTGTCAGCCAAAGGGGAAAACAATGTCGACCAAATACAGAAATATCTCACCCATACTTAGGAAAAGTAGGAAACTTTGTTAGCCAAAGGGAAAAAACTTAGGTCAAGTAGGAAAATATGCTAGCCAAATGTGAAAAAATGTCTGCCAAATACAGAATATCTCGTCCACACTTATGAAAACTAGGAAAATTTGCTGGTCAAAGAGGAAAAAATATTTTATCCAAGTAGGAAAAGTTGATAGACATATGTGAAAAAATATCAGCCAAAGAGAGAAATATATAAACTAAACTTATTAAAAAGTAGGAAAATTTGTTACCCAAATGGGAAAAATGTTAGCCAAGTAAAGAAATAACGCGTCCACACTTATAAAAACTAGGAAAATTTGTTAACCAAAGGGGAAATCGTCTCTCAAATACAGAAATAGCTCGTTCAAACTTATAAAAAGTAGGAAAATTTGTTATCGAAATGGGAAAAAATCTTGGCCAAGTAAGAAATTTTGTTAGCCAAATGGGAAACATATTGACCAAGTAACGAAACGCATCGGCCAAATGTATGAAAATTCAGAAACTTTGTTAACCAATGGTGAAAAAATATCGACCAAAGAGATAAATATTTCAACTAAACTTATAAAAAATAGAAAAATGTTGTCAGCCAAATGGGAAAAAATTCGGCCAAACACAGAAATAGCTCAACCAAATTTATAAAAAGAAGGGGAAAATTGACCAATTAACGAAATGTCTCGACAAAAGTTATGAAAAGTAGGAATATTTGTTAGCCAAATAGGAAAAATCTTGGCCAAGTAAGAATGTTTGTTAACCAAATGGGGAAAATATGGTATACGTAACGAAATACCTCGTCCACACTTATGAAAAATAGGAAACTTTGTTAACCAAAGATGAAACAGGGTTGACCACAATATGAAATATCCCATCAAACTTATGAAAATTAGGAAACTTTGTTAACCAAATGTGAAAAGTAGTCATCAAATAAAGAAATGTTGTGCCTAAATTTATACAAAAGTAGGGAACTTTTGTTAACCAAAGGCAACACATATTGACCAAGTAAAGAAATATTTCAGCCAGACTTATGAAAAGTAGGAAAATTTGTTAACCAAAGATGAAAACTTTTGACCAAATTTCAGCCAAACATATAAAAAGTAGAAAAATTTGTTAACCAAAGATGAAACATTTTGACCAAATTTCGCCCAAACTTATAAAAAGTAAGAATTCGGTTAGAAGATGAGGTATATAGTATTCATGGGGTTATTAAGGCAAACGTGGTTTTAAGAAAAGGTCGACCTTATAACAGACAGTGCTGGTTGGATGAAGACCTGACGCTATTGCGGATGTGAAATGACAACGTGAGATATTTCTTCTTTTTTTTCCATTTGTTTAAGAAATGTTCCTACTTTTTATAAGTTTGGGCGAAATTTGGTCAAAATGTTTCATCTTTGGTTAACAAATTTTTCTACTTTTCATAAGTTTGGCTGAAATATTTCTTTACTTGGTCAATATGTGTTGCCTTTGGTTAACAAAAGTTCCCTACTTTTGTATAAATTTAGGCACATTTCTTTATTTGATGACTACTTTTCACATTTGGTTAACAAAGTTTCCTAATTTTCATAAGTTTGATGGGATATTTCATATTGTGGTCAACCCTGTTTCATCTTTGGTTAACAAAGTTTTCTATTTTTCATAAGTGTGGACGAGGTATTTCGTTACGTATACCATATTTTCCCCATTTGGTTAACAAACATTCTTACTTGGCCAAGATTTTTCCTATTTGGCTAACAAATATTCCTACTTTTCATAATTTTTGTCGAGACATTTCGTTAATTGGTCAATTTTCCCCTTCTTTTTATAAATTTGGTTGAGCTATTTCTGTGTTTGGCCGAATTTTTTCCCATTTGGCTGACAAAATTTTTCTATTTTTTATAAGTTTAGTTGAAATATTTATCTCTTTGGTCGATATTTTTTCACCATTGGTTAACAAAGTTTCTGAATTTTCATACATTTGGCCGATGCGTTTCGTTACTTGGTCAATATGTTTCCCATTTGGCTAACAAAATTTCTTACTTGGCCAAGATTTTTTCCCATTTCGATAACAAATTTTCCTACTTTTTATAAGTTTGAACGAGCTATTTCTGTATTTGAGAGACGATTTCCCCTTTGGTTAACAAATTTTCCTAGTTTTTATAAGTGTGGACGCGTTATTTCTTTACTTGGCTAACATTTTTCCCATTTGGGTAACAAATTTTTATACTTTTTAATAAGTTTAGTTTATATATTTCTCTCTTTGGCTGATATTTTTTCACATATGTCTATCAACTTTTCCTACTTGGCCAATATTTTTTCCTCTTTGACCAGCAAATTTTCCTAGTTTTCATAAGTGTGGACGAGATATTTCTGTATTTGGCAGACATTTATCACATTTGGCTAGCATATTTTCCTACTTGACCTAAGTTTTTTCCCTTTGGCTAACAAAGTTTCCTACTTTTCCTAAGTATGGGTGAGATATTTCTGTATTTGGTCGACATTGTTTTCCCCTTTGGCTGACAATTCTCCTACTTTTTATAAGTTTGGACGAGATATTCCTCTTTTTGGCTGATAATTTTTCACATTTGTTTAACAAAGTTTGCTACTTTTCATAAGATTGAACGATGTATTTCGTTACTTGTTCAATATGTTTCCTCTTTGACTAACACATTTTCCCTACTTTGTCAATATCTTTCACATTTTGGTTAGAAAAGTTTCCAACTTTTCATAAGTTTAGTTGAGATATTTCTGTATTTGGCCGACATTTACACCTTTGGTTGACATATTTGCCCCACTTTTTATAAGTCTGGACGAGATATGTATCTCTTTGGCTGATATTTTTTCATATTTGGTTAACAAGTTTTCCTACTTGGTCAATACTTTTCCTATTTGGCTAACAAATTTTCCTAGTTTTCATAAGGGTGGATGAAATGTTTCTGTATTTGGCCTACATTTTTTATATTTGGGTAACAGATTTTCCTACTTGACTTAGATTTCCCCCCTCTGTCTAACACATTTTCCTTCTTGGTCAATATCTTTCCCTTCTGGTTAACAATGTTTCCTAGATTTTTATGTTTTGTTGAGATATTTCTGTATTTGGCCGACCTTTTTTGTACCAGTTGGTTGACACATTTTCCTATCTTTTATAAGCGTGGACGAGATATTTTCCCCTTTGAATGAAAACTTTTCCTACTTGGCCAATATTTGTTTTCTTCCCTATTTGGCTAAAAAATTTTCCAAGTTTTCGTAAGTGTAAACGTGCTATTTCTGTATTTGGCCGACATTTTTCACATTTGGTTAATATATTTTCCTACTTGACCTAGGGTTTTCCCCTCTGGCTAACAAAGTTTCCTACTTTTCATAAGTTTGGCTGAGATATTTCTGTATTTTGGCCTACCATTTTACCATTTCGCTGACACTTTTCCTACTTTTCATAACTTTGGCTGATCTATTTATAAGTGTAGTTGAAATATTTCTCTCTTTGGATGATATTTTTTTTTCACATTTGGTTAACAAATTTTCCTACTGTTCATACGTTTGAACGATGTATTTCGTTACTTGTTCAACATTTTTCCTCTTTGACTAACACATTTTCTTACTTGGTCAATATATTCCCCGTTTGGTTAACAATTTTCCTACTTTTTATACGTTTGGTTGAGATATTTCTGTATTTGGCCGACATTTTCCCTTTTGGTTGACACATTTTCCTAGTTTTTATAAGTCTGGACGAGATATTTCTCTCTTTGATTGATATTTTTTTCACATTAGGCTAACAAATTTTCCTACTTGGCCAATATTTTTCCTATTTGGCTAACAAATAGTTCTAGTTTTCATAAGTGAGGACGAGCTATTTCTCTATTTGGCCGACCTTTTTCACATTTGGGTAACAGATTTTCCTACTTGACCTAGGTTTTTCCCCTTTGGCTAACAAAGTTTCCAACTTTTCATAAGTTTGGGTGAGATATTTCTGTATTTGGCCTAACTTTTTTCCCATTTGGCTGACAATGTTCCTACTTTTCATAAGTTTGGTGATCTATTTATAAGTTTAGTTGAACTATTTCTCTCTTTGGACGATATTTTCTTCACATTTTGTTAACAACGTTTTCTACTTTTCATATGTATGGCCGAGCTATTTATAAGTTTGACTGCTATATTTTTCTATTTTGATTAACATATTTTCTTGAGAGTTGAAGTGGTACATAGAAGCTGTAGTTTTGTCCAGCTGTGAAGTGTGGGCCTGAGCAGACAAGTTGTAAAACATATATTAGCGTTTGTAATGTGTTTCTGGGGAACGCTGTAGAGTTCCGTAGTTCCATACAGACACACAGAGAGGTAGTGAACGTGTACATGTCTAATTTGGTACGTGATAATGTTGCTTGTTATGATAGTGGACACTGACATGCCATGTTACATTCATTACCTAAGGCTGAGTCGGGAAATTGTGTTGTGTTCGTTTGTAATATTATAATCTGATAGCATGCGCTAGCCACTCGTCGCTGTATAGGTATGTTACCTGATAGCTGTTACGTACAGATACGTCTTCCTCGACTGGCATCGGTGATCACATCTCACATTTTTATCATTTGGTTGACACATTTTTCTACTTTTTATAAGGATGGACTAGATATTTCTCTCTTTGGCTGATAATTTTACCATTTGGTTGACACATTTTCCTACTGTTTATAAGTCTGGACGCTATATTTCTTTCTTTGGCTGATATTTTTCCCCATTTGGCTAACATATTTTCCTACTTGGTCAATAGTTTTTCCTATTTGGCTAACAAATATTCCCGGTTTTCATAAGTGTGGACGTGATATTTCTGTATTTGGCTGAAGCTTTTCACATTTGGGTAACACATTTTCCTAGTTGACCTCAGTTTTTCCCCTTTGGCTAACAAACTTTTCTACTTTTCATATGTTTGGGTGAAATATTTCTGTATTTGGTCTAACGTTTTCCCATTTGGCCGACAATTTTCCTACTTTTTATAAGTTTAAACGAGCTATTTCTCTCTTTGAGTGATATTTTTCACATTTGGTTAACAAGGCTTCCTACATTTCAGAAGTTTGACCGATATATTTCGTTACTTGTTCAATATTATTCTTCTTTGACTAATACATTTTCCTAGTTGGTCAATATCTTTCCCGTTTGGTTAACAATTTTCCTACGTTTTATACGTTTGGGTGAGATATTTCTGTATTTGGCCTAACTTTATCCCATTTGGCTGACAATTTTCCTACTTTTTATACGTTGGGACGAGATATTTCTCTCTTTGGGTGATATTTTTCACATTAAGTTAACAAAGCTTCCTACTTTTCATAAGTTTGAACGATATATTTCGTTACTGTTCAATATTATTCCTCTTTGACTAATACATTTTCCTAGTTGTTAATATCTTTTCCAGTTGATTAATATCTTTCCAGTTTGGTTAACAATTTTCCTAGTTTTTATGCGTTTGGATGAGGTATTTCTGTATTTGGCCGACATTTTTCACATTTGGCTAACATAATTTTCCTACCTGACGTACGTAGGTTTTTCCACTTTGGCTAACAAAGTTTCCTACTTTTCATAAGTTTGGGTGAGATATTTCTGTATTTGGCCTAACTTTTGCCAATTTGGCTGACAATTTTCCTACTTTTCATAAGTTTGGCTGATCTATTTTAAGTTTAGTTGAAATATTTCTCTCTCTGGACGATATTTTTCACATTTGGTTAACAATATTTCTTACTTTTCATAAGTTTGGCCAAGATATTTATAAATTTGACCGCTATTTTTCCCCCTTTTGGTTAACATATTTTCTTATTTGAATGTTGAAGTGGTACATAGAAGCTGTAGTTTTGTCTAGCTGTGAAGTGTGGCACTGAGCAGACAAGTTTGAGAACAAATATTAGTCTTGGAAATGGTTTCTGGGGAACGAAACAAAGACCCGTATAGACACAAGGGGAGAGAGAGAGAGATATTAGCTTTTCATTTACCGATCTGAAGTCGTATGATGTTAGTGTTCGAGCACTTATCTAGCTACGCATCCACTCACCCACCCCTTAACATCTAATTTCACTAAGCCTTACCCACTACAACCAATAATACAGGTCATCTGTGCTTTTAAACGGTTTTCATTTGTACCCGTATTCTAATAGTGTATATACCACTCACTCTCTACATATCACTAATAACCACTATCCATCCCCTGACAACGAATAATACTATGCTGTACCCACTACAACCACTAATACCGACCATCTTTACTTTTTAAGCTTTTCATTTATAACCCGTATGATAATACTGTATATACCACTAAGCCATGCCCACAGCAACCGAGTTTCACTAATCCATACCCATTACAACCAATCATACCGGCCATCATTACATTTTAAGATTTTCATTTGTAACCGTATGATGAAAGTGTATAGGCCATTACATCCTCTGTAGATCACTAATAACTGATATCCATCCTTTATAACCAAGTTTCACTAAGCCATACCCACAGCAATCGAGTTTCACTAAGCCATACCCACAGCAACTAATAATACCGGCCATCATTACATTTTAAGGTTTTCATTTGTAACCGTATGATGATAGTGTATAGGCCAATAAAGCCCTATACAGATCACTAATAGTCGCTACCCACCCCTTACCAACGAATTTCACTAAGCCATACCCGAGACAATCAATAATATGGACTATCTTTACTTTTTAATGTTTTCATTTGTAACCCGTATGTTGACAGTGTATTGGTCACTACGACCCCCTACGGATCAGTACTAGCCGCTACCCACCCCTTAACAATAAATTTCACTAAGCTATACCCGCTAAAATCATTAATATCTGCCATCTTTCCTTTTTAAGATTTTCATTTGTAACCCATATGATGATAGTAAAAAAGCCACGGTAACCCTCTACAGACCACTAATAACCACTACCCACCCCTTACCAATGAATTTCACTAAGCTATATCCGCTGCAATCAATATTATCGGCCATTTTTACTTTTTAAGGTTTTCATTTGTAACCCATATGATGCTAGTGAACAAGCCACTACGACACTCTACAAATCACTAATAGCCGCTACCCACCCCTCACCAACGAATTTCACTAAGCTATACCCGCTAAAATCAATAATATTGACCATCTTTACATTTTAAGGTTTTCATTTGTAACCCTGTGATGATAGTGTTTAAACCCGAATCGCTTAGCCTCACCCCACGCGCCCACCCCCTCGCCACCACCCCGCACCCCGTCGTTATTTATTTTTATTTTTATTTATTTTATTTTATTGTTTAATAGTTAATTAAAATTTTTATACTCCCACTCAATAGTTATCTGCCCTTAGAAACATAAAATCTTAGAATTATTGACCTTAGATGTGACCTAGATATCACCCCTTACTCCACCCAACTTCATGACCTAGGGGGAGTGAAAATCAACCGAGGTCAAGGTCAATCCACAGGTCAATCCACCAAATTCTAACCGAAACGTGCAAACCTAACTACAAATAGGTGTTAATCCCTTAATCCCCTTCCAACCTTTATATGAACCTTTATTAATATGGCGAACTATTTGCAATGGCGGAGATATCAGGAATATTATTAACCCGCTTTGGTCATTACGATGACGATAAGCCCCTGGATTAGCCGTTATGAGAATGAGTATTGATTTTTTTTTTTTTTTGCAACACCTGTCGAGGGTATGATTATATCATATTCTGATTTTTAAGTTAGGTTATATTTTGTGACTCGTGGGTACAACGGTGAAATCTGCTGCCTGTGCTTTTCATCAGCGGTGGGCCTTGTGGCCGCGGCGACAAGGCAAGACAAAACGACCCTAACCCCTATAATCAACTAGACACGCACACGTTGATGACTGGCAATCTTACCAAGACAAAGTACCGAGATTCGAACCTTTCACTTCTACGGTGTCTGGGGTACCACCTAAACATACTCCGCAACCAGCACACCACCTCTCCTATTCTAAACATAGCCGGGTTAATAACACCAGAGCTCGAAATCACAACTAAGTAACTAAATATTATCAATATTTATTCTACCACTAGACCGCCCCACTGAGATTCGAACCCGATGATAGTGTTCGGAAGCGTTTATCTAGTTACGCATCCACTCACCTCACCCCTTAACAACGAATATCACAAAGTCATACCCACTAAAACCATCGGCCATCATTACATTTTAAAGGTTTTCATTTTAAGAGCTGTAACCGGTATGATGACAGTATTTAAGTCCCATCCACTACAGATAATAGTAACCACCGTTATAATAAACAGTCGACCACTTTACAATAGACATATGTAACAGTGCAACGTGTCGTACACATGTGGACATTGACGTGGCCGTGTCATACACCTACACCTGACGTAGATTACTCTTTCTTCGTTGCATTGTTCCACAGCAACCAGTTTGCTACTTCTGTTCCTTTAGTGGAGTATTCGCGTTGTAAGGAATTTCGTGTTGAAATCTTGCCTTCATATGCTAATTCAAACTTTCATTCCATGACGAAAATTACGCCAATGTAAAATCTTCATAAATTTAATTCAGAAATCTTCTTCAAATCGATACAGCAGCACAGTAGCACATACAATGTTTATACATTAAAATTATGTTAATACATATCATATCATAACTTCCTATTCCACATCTATGGAATAAACTTAAGAAATTGGAGAGTCACCTTGAATGTCTCCTCAGACAAAGTCATGCTGACTTTGGTTACTGTGAATATGCGACAATTTCCAAAACTTGAAATATCCTCAACAAATCATTCGCTTCTATTAAGCATATACCTTCATGGTACGATTCGTTAACAACCCAGCTCAACCTTAAGAGCTGATGGCGGTAAAATTGTCTGGACCACTTCTATATGCACTCTTGATGTTATCCTTCAACTTGCTGGCTCCGTTGGAAATCATCATACTAATGTTGCCTTGTTATAGTTGCCGTCACTACTCCCTAACAATGCAACGCAGTACTCTTTTGTGCGTTCTCGTGCACAATATTCATTTCTTCATCAAACTTCCCCATTTATAAGTTTGCAACAATATAATCTATCTTTCATTAACTCTCCCCCATCACCTATTCTGTTACATATCCCTCCTATGCCATTTTGAGACTTTCCGTAGGAAAGTCTACAAAAATAAAACCCCATACCCCCCTCTGCTGTGTGTCCACCGTAACAAGGTAGATGGGCTTGCGCGTCCCAATGACCCCAAGAGCTATGCCGACGGTAGCACAGCTACTGGTGGGGCCACCCATGTCGGGCAGGTCAAGGGAGAGGGACCAGACGAAGAGACACACAATCCTTGTAGGTAGACTGGGGACAGTCAAAGGCTAGGGAAAGCACCCCGAATAAATGCTTGTCGAAATCGGATGTACTGGGCCACAGGCTTGACAAAG
Organism: Cepaea hortensis; assembly: GCA_963921405.1. Classification (NCBI taxonomy): domain Eukaryota; kingdom Metazoa; phylum Mollusca; class Gastropoda; order Stylommatophora; family Helicidae; genus Cepaea; species Cepaea hortensis. The sequence goes on along the minus strand of OY992877.1, from coordinate 95,924,252 downwards.
CAGTGCAACGTAACTTAATTCATGATGTCACAAATCAAAATTAATCGTTATGGTGCTAATCCCGCGAAGTCCCATCAGGCGGCGATAGTGCCGGGTCCCCTGCCTCGAGGGGGTCCACCCATGAATACTGGTGGTCACCTTCCCCTGTGCTGTGAGTCAAGGCACAGAGGAGTAGGTTAAGAGCTATTGACCAAATAACCCGGACACTCAACATACTACAGTGGAATGCCGAAGGAGTTTACATGAAGAAAGTCTCCCTAACACAGCGTCTTCATAAAGATAGAATAGATGTGGCATGCATTCAAGAGACACACCTCAACGCCAATCGCAAATATAGCTCAGGAAATAGAGGATGCCTTCCAAGAGAAAAAGCACACACTAGCAGTCTGGATAGATTTAGAAAAAGCATTTGATAAAGTATGGAAGGAAGGACTGAAAGTAAAACTGCAAAAATTGCATGTTTGTGGGAAAATGTATAAATGGATCAGCCACTACCTTGAGAACAGAACTGCCAGGACAAAAGTACAAGGACAAACAAGCAAAACGATGCTGTTGGAGCAAGGTGTCCCCCAAGGAGGAGTTCTTTCACCAACATTATTCCTAGCATATATAAATGATATCACGGAAAATTTTCCAGCCAGAGTACACACATCCTCCTTTGCAGATGACCTAGCCATATGGACATCTGAAGAATATATTAGTACAGCTAACAGCAGAATACAGCAAGCCTTATTAGCGCTAGAGGACTGGTCAAAATCATGGCTAGTGAAGATAAGTGAGGAGAAAACAACATGCACAGTGTTCTCCCTCTCAAATAAAACTCAGCAACCTAAGCTGGTATTGAATGGAAAAATATTTCGCCATGAAGAAAATCCAAACTATCTAGGAGTCACCTTTGATCGTCGCCTGACATGGAAGACCCAGGTTGAGAAAAATCGAACAAGAGCAAGGCAGAGCATGGCAATCTTGAAAACGCTTGCTGGTACAACGTGGGGAGCAGATGAGAAAGTTCTCAAGAATTTATATACTGGACGGGTGAGGCCAGTACTGGAATATGGCATTGTAGCTTGGGCAACAGCAGCTAAGTCAAACTTTAACAAAATAAGTAGAGTCCAAAACCAAGGAATGCGAATCATAGCTGGAAGCCTGAAGACAACGCCTATTAATGAACTAGAAAAGATCACTTGTTTACAACCAATGCAGGACAGAAGAGATAGCAGAGCCCAGCAACAAGCAGAAAAATTTAGAAGATTGACAGACCACCCTATGTATAACAGGTTTAATGGTTTTGGAAAAGGAAGCCTGAAGTGTAGCAACTTTGTAGAAACTGCAAAACGAAAGATTAGGGCAGATCCCATACTTAACATATCAACAGTCAAGCCCATTTACAATGCACACAAGTTCCCAGCTTGGAGACAGCAGCAACTGCCTGAGATGGTAGAAAACATTCCTGGTATTGAGAAAAAGAACATTCAGAATGAAACCGAAAGAAGAAAAATAACCCTCAACTACATAAAAGAACATTACCCAAGCAGCAATTGGACCCATGCATATACAGATGGATCAGCCAAAGATTCAATTAAAAATGAAGGAGGAGGAATTCTCCTTAATTTAAAAAATGGAGTGATAAAAACACAGTCAGTGGCAACTGGAAAATTTTCAAGTAACTTCAAAGCGGAGGTAGAGGCTTTTAAAACTGCAGCAGAAATGCTCTTGATGGAGGAAAATAAAGAGAAGCAAATATCTATCTTCACAGATGCAAAGTCAGCTGTCTCAATACTAAAGAGCAAAAACAGCACAGAACTAGCTGACCTAAGAGCAGCACTCCATGGTCTATGCCAGAAATCCAAAAAAGTTGTAATACAGTAGATCCCATCACATTGGACGATTACCACAGCCTGACATAGACATAACCTATAATGAGGCAAAAAGGTTTATAACAAGCACTTATAGAACCAAATGGGAATCAGAGCATCCAGGCCACCAGAAGGATGATGCATATTACGAACTCGACCGAAGAGAACAAGTAGCAATCTTCAGACTCCTCACAGGACATAACAGGCTGAAACACCACTTGTTCAATAAACTAAAGATAGGAGATACCGATGAATGTAATTGTGGAACTGGTAAAATGACAGCTATACATTTGCTGCAGGAGTGCCCAATATATGCAGAACAGAGAAAGATATTTTGGCCCACGCCTGCTTCATTTGAGGACAAGCTCTATGGAGATATCAAGAAGCTCAAGTTGACTACAGCTTAATTTAACTACATTCAGTTTGACATCTAAAGGTGCATGAAGATGTATTTAGACTGCCACACTTCATACCACAGGTATGTCGGTTACAAAAGCGTCCCAGAAGCATGAAATAGAATATTGCTTGGATAGCAAATCCATTATGTGGAAAGTCTTAATCGAAAGCTCACTGTGTGGATGTCATCTGCAGACTGCATTCTTCTGGTTTCCGGAGGAACAGCCTATGGTGAACGGAAGGCCCAATATACGGAAGTGAGGCTAAGCAGCCATGTGCAGTACGTGATGCTTTCTTGGGTGAGCCCAGTACCAGAGCGTTGTGTGATGGCTCTGCAAGTATGGAAGCCTCCTTGGATATCGGGGAATGCCCATGGTCTGCCTCTGCCTTCCCTTGAGGGTTGACCAGGATGTCTTTGGCTGTTATATATGGGCCAGCTAGGATGGGGGATAACACCACAACAGTGAGATTCAAACGTCCTAAGAAACCCCCGGGAAGGTTAACCCTGTCAATAAATGCCCGCAGAAGTCGGATGTGTCGGCCTAACGGCGCAAGAACGCAGCTCTGCTGTAAACAGGCACAACGCAGTCACATCCGGGGAAAAAATCCGGATGAACGCAGAAGAAGAAGAAGAAGAAGTTTCTATCTAATCTATCTAATGCCTTTTCTTGGTCGACAAAGGCTAAGTAGAGTGTTTCATTGAAATCGATTGATTTTTCTATAACTTGTCTAAGAGCAAAATGGCATCTGTGCTTCCTTTGATTTTCTTAAATCCAAGTTGTTTCGCTTAGCTGGGGTTCTAAAGTAGTTCGTAATCTTTTTTCAAGGTATTTTGCAAAATATTTTCCCAGTATGACTCAACAGTGAAATGCCTCTGTATTGTGTGCAGTCTCTTTTGCTGCCTTTGTTTTTCCAAATTGGGATAATTATGGCGTTTCCCCAGTCTCGTGGTCTCTGTTGTTCTACCCAAACATGGTTGAATAGTCTATGTAGCCAAGCTGTTTCTACTTCTCTTGCTGCTTTAATTAGTTCATTTGGTATTTCATCCTGTCCCGGTGATTTGTTCAATGGGTCTAATCTTATGGCTTCTATAATTTCTTCTTTTAGTATGTCTGGTTCTAGTTCTTCGGTGACATCTGTGTAGGTCTCTTGAATTCCTGTGACATCTGACGGGATGTTGAGAAGTTGTTGGAAATACTGCTTCAATCTTATTAGGATTTGTTTTTGTTCACTTATTGGTTCTCCATATTCGCTGTTAATTATTTCAGTTGGGTCAAAGGGTTCTCCTCTGGTTCGCATTGCACTTATCTTTTTGTAGAAGTTTCAAGTTGCCCCCTTGTAGTTTTTATTTAGGGTTTCTCCATACTCTTCCCAGTCTTTTTGTTTTTCCCTCTTTACTATTCTACTCACATGTCTTCTCGCTATTCTATATTCTATGTAATCACATTCCTATTTGCTTTTCAACCACTTGTTATATTTTTCATTTTTGTCTTTTACCGCTTTCTTTACTTCTGCGTTCCACCAACTTGTTTCTTTATCCGTGATGTGCGTTATTTCGTGATTCCACTAGTTATTTTTGCAGTATTTGAAATGCTTGATATGAACATCTCCCATTCTTCGTCCACCATCGATCACTTAGGTGAAATAATGATACCCATGGATGTGACGCCGGTCTCTCTGGCCGAGGGGTTACACCATTTTCTCCGTAATCCCGTTCATCAAGCAGAGTCTCGTAGCGGGCGAGAATTAGGAGCGGTTCGTCCCCCGCTGGTGACTTGCGGGATAACTGAGCCGGCCGACCAGAAAGCAATGGCAAACTACTGAGCGTAATCTTGCCAAGAAATCAACAGACAGCTGAAAGATGCTGCTGTTGACAGCGATGTCCTGTAAAAGGATATGCGAATTTTTTTTAAAAATGGATGTGGCAGCACTCTTGGTCAGATAAAATTGCACCGAACGAAGTGCATATCACTAATAAGGAATCCTTTACTGAATTTCTCAACAATGATGAGGAATACTTATTTGAAGAAGAGGTTTTTATGTGATGTAAATACATTTTTAATAGATATTTTTTATTGAGTAACTAGCTGACCCGGCCCGGCTTCGCCCAGTTCCTGGAGGGATCTATCTATCTATCAGTCTGTCTGTCTGTCTGTTTGTTTGTCTGTCTGTCTGGCTGACCCGGCCCGGCTTCACCCAGTTCCTGGTGGGGAGCATCTCATTTAATTCATATAAGTAGTCATATAAGCTCCCGTTCCCGACTATCTGTCTGTCTATCTGTCTGTCTGTCTGACCCGGCCCGGCTTCACCCAGTCCCTGGTGGGGAGCATCTCATTTAATTCATATACGTAGTCATATAAGCTCCCGTTCCCGACTATCTGTCTGTCTGTCTGTCTGTCTGACCCGGCCCGGCTTCACCCAGTCCCTGGTGGGGAGCATCTCATTTAATTCATACACGTAGTCATATAAGCTCCCGTTCCCGACTATCTGTCTGCCTGTCTATCTGTCTGTCTGAGCCGGCCCGGCTTCACCCAGTCCCTGGTGGGGAGCATCTCGTTTAATTCATATAAGTAGTCATATAAGCTCCCGTTCCCGACTATCTGTCTGTCTGTCTGTCTATCTATCTGACCCGGCATGGCTTCACCCAGCTCCTGGTGCGGAGCATCTCATTAAATTCACACAGTAACTTAAAAGAATGTCCTTCCACACACCATCCATTATTTTTAATTAAAACTGTTTTTAATCACCTACATGACTGTAGATAACTTCTTTAAGCATAAAAAGATGAGTTACAATGTTATGCATTATTTTTATGAAAACTTTGAAAATGCCTTAAAGATTATATCATTATTTATTATAACTCATATGCCTGTAAACAACTATAGACAAAGAGTTTATAAATCTTTGAAAACGATGCAACAATATGACTATAAAGTATATAGAAATGTTATTAAAAGTTATGCCCCTTGAAATAACTTTTCTAGAGGTAAGTCCCCTTGCTATATAGAAATTATATAATGAAAAATGAAATATTAAATTTTAGTAAGTAAGTAGCCGAAAAAAAAACTAAAAAACTATGACAGAAAGTTGCACAGGAATGAAAAGAAAACTTGTAGAAAATTTCATCTCAATCGGATGGACCGTTCGCGAACGCATAAAGAACGGACATACATACAGTCTCTTTTATAGATATAGAAGATATTTGGCTTTTTTATTTCACTACTTGGCTTTTTTATCACAGTGATCTGGCAACCTTAACAAGAGTTCTTGCGCTTTAGGAAAGGCGATTACACGCTTCCGCTTCCTGCCTTTCTTTCTTACGGAAACGATAGACGAGATGGTAAGTGATTTGCTTTAGTGTTATCAAAATCGACATTTATCTGAAATATTTGAAGCTATCAGATTGTGATTTTTCATAAATAATATAATAAATTAGTTGCCATACCCATTAATAGTATACCAAATGAATAAGAACAACAATTTATGAGTAAAAGGCCGTTATATTTACTCCTTATTGTACATACTTTAGGCCCTGTTTTCATACTTACGTGACCAAAGGAAACTGGAATAATCATGCATTTTTCTCATGTCCACTACTACTATTACATACGCCATCCAGGACGTATAATATTAAAGAAAATAAATTGTATAGCAACCCTTTCCTTGATGTTAAACTGTATGACACACTAACTAGGAAACTATTGAAAGTAAAATTTGAGAGAACATGCATCTTTCCAGTGAAAACAATCCCAGGTGAGTTCAATAAAGAGTGATGGACCGTTTCGCTCTCACTAAAGAAAATTGGCAGTTTTTAAACACTTAATATGTTGTTACAATGTAGTGGTTCACGAAGAAGAAAAATACTGGCATTCTCCAAGATCTAAACATCACACACACAAAATCCCACAAACATGGTAATTTAAATACTTTGACAGTTATCATGAGTTATGTTTGGGCCAACAAGCATGAAGATGGACACAGATCATTGCAGATGCTTTGGGGATGAAAATGCATGAGTCAGAACTGGCAAAGCTCCGAGACATGAGCCATGAAGCAGAAGAGAGTGGCATTGTCCAAAGGACCGACCTGCTATAAGTTAATATATACCAAGTGACTATTCATGCTCCAACTATGAATAAATTCTTCCTTTATTCATACTTCAACTATGTATAAAGACTCCCTTTAGTCATAGCTGAACTGTCCCGACTAGTCACGTGACTAAACGTACATGACGTCATCGGGACATGCATAGCTATATTATACATTTTCGTTGATTCAAAATCGTGTCCTTAGTAGCACAGTGGTAAGTGTCCCTGCCTTTTACGCGGGAGCTCGAGGTTCGATTCCATACCAGACAATTTTTCTTTTTTTTAAATTGTTCAGCAATTAATTGGGTGAAAGCGACTTTTTAACAAACAAACATATTGGGAACTAAAATATAGAACTGAAACTTTAAGCTTGTTAATAAAGTGTGCTGTATGGATCTAGGAGTGATCAAGCAAGGCCTCAGCAATATCAGTGCCCTGTATGTTCTCTCCCAACCTGTCCCACTCTTTAAAGCTTGCACTGAAGTAACCACATATCAGATACCTGATGCCCATGCTGATGATCTCGCTTTAGGCAGCAGTTTTTCCTAGGGTTTTTGTGTAGGGAGACTTTATTCCCAAACAGGGCTCTGGAATGTGTATTCTTAACATGTATTCCCTAATGCTAACCCTAATCATACACATCACTTGCTTGTCTTCATCTTATATTATATGTGTGTATATATACTTAATACATTATACTGCTTTCCCCCCCCCCCCCCCCCCAATGATATGCCAGTTTGTACTGCTCTGTAAAATAGAAGATATAGACGTCACGTGACCAGAACCGTTATGGAAATAAACACTTTGTTTTGTGTATTATGTGTTGGTTACCTGTGTCTTTACCTTGCTGCACAAGAACCTGCCAACGTATCTTTTTTTTCTTATCTGTCCTCTGTATTTTTGTTGTCTTGGGATAGGCGCTTAGCCACCCGAACACGAGTTCTCTCTCTCTCTCCTTTATCTCCCTCCCCCTCTCCTCCGTGTTTATCAATTTTTGTCTTTCAGCACATCTTTCTCATATCTCTCACACTATCTTCGTTATCTATCTCTCTCCTCTTTTCAACCTGCTTCACATCATATACCAGGTTTTCCGGCACTTTATATGCGTAGCATTTCCTTGTTTTGTTAATTCATGAGGCCAGTCAGTCAAAAGCCTGGTGTTTGTATTGCCTAATCATTTCTCTCTGAGGTGACGCATATTACTGTCAGCTTGGACCAGAATTATCAGGACATAAATAGTAGGAAATAGTCAGTCGGTAACGTAAACAAAGATATATGCCTATATACAGTAAATGTACAGAAACGCAAGCCTGGGGACGCACAAAAATTATTCTTGATATTTAAACAACCAGAAAGGACTAACGTAATGTCACTAAGTATGAATAAAGCTCAGTTCTATTCAGACTTCACCTATGTATAAAGTATCCCATTATTCATCCTTCATCTATGTATAGTCTCCCTAACATATATCATAATGAACCCACTTGTTAAATTATGATTATGTCGCAAAGTAGAGGCTATAAATACATTTACTGTAAATAGATTACTCGGCTTACGACCTTACGTACGTTTGTTTGGGATGTAGTTCATTCATTGACAGTTTTGTTGTATAGATAATGTGTTGGGTATTAAAGATATTAAATGAAATACAAATAGTAGTAATAGCTAATTGCTGTGAATATTTCCTTCCGTTTTTAGTGTTGCTACAGTACAAAGCTCTGCATATTTTTTGTGAAATTGATTGGTTTTAAATTCCAATATCTTTATAGGCCAAGCGAACCAAGAAGGTGGGCATTGTTGGAAAGTATGGTACCAGATACGGTGCTTCACTTAGAAAGACTGTGAAGAAGATGGAGGTTACACAACACAGTACCTACACATGTCCTTATTGTGGAAAGGTATGTACATTTAAGCAGTTGTTTCAACATGAATTGTTCAAAACTTATTTATTAGTAGTGACTGATCAAGAATGAGGACAGATCTGTAGGTGTATGGGTGCAATTAAAGTCGAAAAGAGACATTGGAGATGTTAATCTACAGATGTTGGTGCCGGTAGTTCAGAAAGCTACTGAACGTAATCTCTTGCCCAGGAATCACGAACAACCAAAAAATTTTTGACTGCTAAGTTTTGTAAAGGACATGCAACTAACTTAACTAACCTTAAAAGCCATAATGGAGTGTTGAATGCAAGCTAGCCAGATATCAACAAAGATACAAGTATTTGTACATATTTAGTGGATTAAATTTGATTGATTTTTTAAAAGTGACTTTTGCATATTCAAATGTGTCTATTCGCAATTGAATTGAGAATAAATGAAGTGATTATTTGCAATCGAAGGCTGGCCACATGGCGTATGTGCTTCATCGGGGCATATGTATAACTATTAACTTTTGTTGAGCTATTGTCGTGTACTCAGTAGCATAGTGGTATCTATCTCCACCTGTCACTCTGGAGACTGAGGTTCGATTCCCCGCCAGCGAGACAAAATTTTTGGGTTTTTTTTTTCAGAAATTAATTGGGTGAAAGCGACATTTTAATAAAACATTAAAACATTAGGAACTAAAATATAGAACTGAGAAACTCGAAGCTTGTGAATAAAGTATGCTCTATGGATCTGCGGAAGCTGCCAGGGGGAGGGCATCCCCTAGGCAGCGACGGAGTGATCAAGTGTCGGAATACATGGATTCAATAAGATGTTTAACATGAATTTTATTTGCCAACTGAAAAATCGACCCTGAATCAGCATTTTCAGCAATTTGATTGCCAATAGACACTTCATTTATTCGCAATTCGATTGCGAATAGTCTCCCGTAAATAAAAATCTTGTTGACTAACATGCCAACATTGTAGATAAACCTCCTGTTGAAATGGTTGCCATATTGATTTATTTCAATGCTGACCATCCCAGTCCTTGATTTTTTTAAAGTTTATTCTGCTGAGGTTTTAAAGGTTAGAATTGCTACTTTATTGCTGTATGCTTGCAGAGTTAGTCCACCAACTTACCAGTACAACAGTTCAAGATGTCACAACTGACATTTTGGTATTTTATGAACCACATATGGCTAGTTATTTATGATCTGGTAAACAAAGAAGTGGTCACCTTGTTGTTGTGTATAAAAATATATGTCCACACAGAATCTGCTTTAGGAATTATTTTATATTCAACTATGCTTTATGTATGTTTTCAACCAGGAATCCATGAAGAGAAAGGCTGTTGGAATTTGGAAATGTAGTAGATGTTCCAAAACTGTTGCAGGAGGTGCCTGGGTTTATTCGTAAGTATTGAAAAAAAAGTTATCCTTAAACCGTTACAGGGCAGACGCTTGTCCGTTTTTTAGCCCCGAACGGGCAAGATTTTTTCAGGTTCTGTAAAATTTTGGGTTACGTTAGTAAAAACATCACAAATAAGGTGTTAGTCAACCAGATTATAGTTAAACGACACAATGAAGGGGAAAGCATGCAGAATATGTTACATGATTGTTGTCGGTAATCCAAATATGAAAACAAATATTTACGAAGTACAGCATATTGTTTGTGATTTTCCGTCATCTATACTGCAATTTTGGGTTAAGAAAACATCTGATTCGGGAGCCAGTTAAATTGTTCAGTCTCCGTGGTGGCAGACAACCTGAGTTTTTTAATGAATTTTTTAAAATTAAAAAATACATTTTTATGAAAGGATGCTCTATTCGCAATTCCATTGCGAATAGGGAAAAATTATATTCACAATCAAATTGCGGGAAGTAACAAACATGTCACAGCGTCTGCTCACTAGTCAATTTTAGTTTGGGCCATTAAGAAGTCTAAGACGGTTAATTTAAATAGGAATGTTCACTGTTGCGAGTTTAATTCTGCTGAATTCTCCGTATTTTTTAATGAATCACTCCTCTTCTTACTTCTGTCTGTTCTTTTGGCATCCCGTTTTATTTTTACATTACTTTAGTCCTGTTAAATATCTAGAATAATTTTTCAGAACAGGTATCCCCAATACAAATAACGATCCCTACAAATAATTCTGTCCCGAGGCGAGTTCAAGAATTGTTAACTTTCTTTTCTGTACCAGGCATCCATGTTTGTTTACGTTACCGTCCTGCTATTTATGTCCTGATAATATCGCAGCAGTGATGATTCTCTTAATTTGACACTTTCTATGGCCTCCAGTAATATCGTCTCAGAAAGACATGATTAAGCAATTCAAACACCATGCTTTCGACTGACTGGTCTCATGAATTAATAAATAAACAAGGATAAGGAAACGCTACGCAAATAAAGTGCAGGAAAACCTGGTGTATATATGAAGCAGGTGGAAAAGAGGAGAGAGATAGATAACGAAGATAGTGTGAGAGACAGAGGAATGAGAAAGATGTATTGAAAGACATTAAAGAGTGGTAAAGACAAGAAAGAGAGAGGTGGGAGAGAGAGAGAGAGAGAGGAACTCGTGTTCGGATGGCTAAGCGCCTTTCCCAAGACAACAAAAGTAGAGGACAGATAAGAACAGAAAGACAAGTGTGCTGGTTCTTGTGCAGCAAGATAAACACCTAATACACAAAATCCGTAGAAAAAATATGCTTAAAGCGAAATCATCAGACTAGCATTGGTGTGCCTAATTTCTGAAAATGAAAAAAAATGTTGCCTCTCCGGCGGGGAATCGATCCTCGAGCTCCGGTGTACCAGGCGGAGACACTAACCACTATGCTACTGAGGACACGTTAATAGATCAACAAAATATTGTAATATGGAAATCATGTGACCTACTTCCATTGCGAATATAATTTTTTTCCATTGCGAATAGTCACTCCATTTATGAATCATTTCATAATTGAGAACCAGAGGTAACTGACTATGAAGCATTAGGTTCAAGTTCAAATAAACAATATGAACAAGATCATAATGAAAAAAGGCTGTGATGAATATGTGCCAGAACAAAACTTAAATTCCTTAGTGTCATTTCTTCTGCCCTTTATCCTCAATTGGGACATAGAACCTCAATCAAATCACCATCCCATGCTGCTCTAGTTTTCCCTGTATCTTTAGGCTTTCACGCATTGCTCCATACCTCTTCTAGAAGAGCCTCTTTGTTAACTTTCTCTTGTTCCTTCATACCATAGCAAGCTAGATCAGATCACATTAGCATGGTAAAACCTTTCTTGCACAAGATAAAAGTTCAGTTATGTTGTGTTACTGTCACCACAATCTTAGCTTGTTCTATTCCTGCATTATAACCATAGATTGAATTTCCTATCCGGGAAGGTAAACCTGGTCAACAAATACCTGCAGAATACGAATTTGTCGGCCTAACGGTGCAAGAACCGAACTCTGTTGTAAACAGACACAACGCAATCATGTCCGAAAAAAACTCTGGATGTACGCAGAAGAAAAAATGGGTTTCACTAAGTGAGATCAGTTTATTATTTGCATGGTTGATTCACAATTTATTCTTTCCCGCTGTGAATTTTTACTTCAGTACTGTTGACTTTCCGTAAAAAAAACTTTTTTCCCCTCGCCATCCTCGTAGGGCAAGAGGACGTTGTTGGTAAAGCCCAGACTGTAAAGTTGCTCTGTCCATTGAATTCTATTTGTGGTTGTAGCTATGCTGTCTTCATAATAGTCTATAGCCTAAAAATATTAATGGCTACAAAAACAATCACTGTCATAGTTTTTTTCAAACATGTTTTCCTTCATGAAGAACTCCATAGTGTGGATTCCATAATGCCCCATAAATTTCCTTAAATTTCCTGTTGTCAATTTTCATATGTGAGTATATAAACTGGATTACTTTTAAATTACAGTGTAATGGTTAAATTATCTATAACTTAAATACATCATTATTATACTAATAAATGTGTATATAGACAAGCAGTATGCCTATAATTTCAGTTAATAGCACACCAGAAGTAATGTAGCTTATCTTTTGTGCCAGTAGGTGAGACCGGATTGACAGTATAGCTTTATTGGTAGAAAAAAATCCTGTTGCAGAATGACACACTTCATGCTTATTTAGTGAATTTTTGCTTCTGTTTTGCAGAACCACTGCTGCTGCACAAGTACGAAGTGCCATCCGTCGTCTGAGAGAAATGAAAGAGATTTAAATTTCCTTATAGTTATGTATACACGAGCAGTCATTGCGATATGTTTCATCATAAATAAATCTCTTGATTAATAATAGCAGGTGTGTTGTTTCTCTTCTATAATGCTGCATATATTTCCCTTTATGGGTGTGTGGATGTTAAATGTATGCGAGGGTTTAACGTGAAACCACCCAAGCGATGAGTCAAATATTTAACCTGCTTTCTTCGTGTCTAGTCAGAACAAAAGTAGTATCTGCAAAATGTCTTAAAAGTTGTTTTTCTTTATGCTAGTTTTACTAGTTCCTGTATTTGAAGGGGCCTCAGCACATTGCTAAAATTATATGAGGGTGAGTCTTGTAGTGAACTTGTTATATGACCAAATAAGCTGATATGCTGGTGCAGGCTTGTCTCCCAGGTGCAATATTTTTCCATTCAATACCAACTTAGGTTGCTGAGTTTTATTTGAGAGGGAGAACACTGCATGTTTTCTCCTCACTTATCTTCACTAGCCATGATTTTGACCAGTCCTCTAGTGCTAATAAGGCTTGCTGTATTCTGCTGTTAGCTGTACTAATATATTCTTCAGCTGTCCATGTGGCTAGGTCATCTGCAAAGGAGGATGTGTGTACTCTGGCTGGAATATTTTCCGTGATGTCATTTATATATGCTAGGAATAATGTTGGTGAAAGAACACCTCCTTGGGGGACACCTTGCTCCAACAGCATCATTTTGCTGGTTTGTCCTTGTTCTCAAGGTAGTGGTTGATCCATTTGTACATTTTCCCACAAACATGCATGTTTTGCAGTTTTACTTTCAGTCCTTCCTTCCATACTTTATCAAATGCTTTTTCTAAATCTATCCAGATGCCTGTTCCATTTCTTCCATTGTTAGATTTGCCATCATATATTCTGCTGCTGTCTCTGTATTACTATGATGTATCTGTTTATCTTTGATTGCTTTCTTCTGTTCGGTTGTAATATCAATGTGGTTTACACTGGCATAGTGTTCCATTAGTGCATTTGCAGCCTTTTTTCCTGTAAGCAAGGCATTTCCTTATTTAATTGTTATTTGTTTGTTTCTAGGTCCTTCATTGTTCATGGCTTTCACTAGTTTCCATAGTTTGTTTCCATCCCTGTCAAAGTTCGGGTTTTCTGTTTTTTCCCTCCTTTGTTTAGACTTTCCACCATTTGCTCCATGTTGCTATATCGTGTATTTGTTTTCACAATTTGTCGGTTAGTATGGCAAATCTGTCCCAATCTGCTCATTTTTAATTCCAGCGAGGCAAAGGCTTTTGCTCCTGTGGAACATACTCCATATTCGTTACAAAGTTGATTGGTCTGTGGTCGCCACCTGCTAATTGGTCAAGCACGTGGCAATTGATTTTGTGGAGGGTGGATCCTGTGCAGACCGCTACTTCTGGAGTAGAAGCTTGGTGTGTCATCTGCTTTCTGAGTAGATGAAGTTTTGAGTCTAATTCTCAGTCCTCTTAAGCGGCTATTAAAATCTCTGATGACAATGCAGTTTGTATCAGTTATTTTCATGTTTGCAAGTGGAAGGTCCTTATCTGCTGGACTATACAGATTGTAAATTCTTATTTTCACGTCCATTATCATTATATCAAAACCTATAATTTCTGTTTAGTTGTCAGAGAATAGAACAGGCAATGAATACCCTAAAAAAGAAAATCACCAGGATATTTAAGGATGGAATCACAAATGAAATGCTAATAGGACTAGGCACTAAGGCAAAAAAGAAACTACTAGCAGTCCTAAATTACAGCTGGAAGAGAGGAATAGTCCCACAGGCATGGGAGGAAGCTACACTAATACCAGTCCCAAAGAAAGGAAAAGACCTGGAAGAACCAAATGGCTATCGACCTATCAGTCTACTTAGCTGTGTAGGAAAATTAATGGAACGCATTATCAATGGCAGGCTAACATGGCATCTGGAAGAAAACAAACTCTTAACACCACACCAAGCAGGATTCAGAAAGTACAGATCCACTGAAGATCAAATAACCTATATAGCTCAGGAAATAGAGGATGCCTTCCAAGAGAAAAAGCACACACTAGCAGTCTGGATAGATTTAGAAAAAGCATTTGATAAAGTATGGAAGGAAGGACTGAAAGTAAAACTGCAAAACATGCATGTTTGTGGCAAAATGTACAAATGGATCAACCACTACCTTGAGAACAAGGACAAACCAGCAAAATGATGCTGTTGGAGCAAGGTGTCCCCCAAGGAGGTGTTCTTTCACCAACATTATTCCTAGCATATATAAATGACATCACGGAAAATATTCCAGCCAGAGTACACACATCCTCCTTTGCAGATGACCTAGCCATATGGACATCTGAAGAATATATTAGTACAGCTAACAGCAGAATACAGCAAGCCTTATTAGCGCTAGAGGACTGGTCAAAATCATGGCTAGTGAAGATAAGTGAGGAGAAAACAACATGCACAGTGTTCTCCCTCTCAAATAAAACTCAGCAACCTAAGCTGGTATTGAATGGAAAAATATTGCGCCATGAAGAATATCCAAACTATCTAGGAGTCACCTTTGATCGTCGCCTGACGTGGAAGACAGGTTGAGAAAAATCGAACAAGAGCAAGGCAGAGAATGGCAATCATGAAAAAGCTTTCTGGTACAATGTGGGGAGCAGATGAGAAAGTTCTCAAGAAGTTATATACTGGACGGGTGAGGCCAGTACTGGAATATGGCATTGCAGCTTGGGCAACAGCAGCTAAGTCAAACTTTAACAAAATAAGCAGAGTCCAAAACCAAGACTGGAAGCCTGAAGACAGCGCCTATTAATGAACTAGAAAAGATCACTTGTTTACAACCAATGCAGGACAGAAGAGATAGCAGAGCCCAGCAACAAGCAGAAAAATTTAGAAGATTGACAGACCACCCTATGTATAACAGGTTTAATGGTTTTGGAAAAGGAAGACTGAAGCGTAGAAACTGCAAAACGAAAGATTAGGGCAGATCCCATACTTAACATATCAACAGTCAAGCCCATTTACAATGCACACAAGTTCCCAGCTTGGAGACAGCAGCAACTGGATGATAGAAAGATGGTAGAAAACATTCCTGGTATTGAGAAAAAGAACACTCAGAATGAAACTGAAAGAAGAAATATAACCCTCAACTACATAAAAGAACATTACCCAAGCAGCAATTGGACCCATGCATATACAGATGGATCAGCCAAAGATTCAATTAAAAATGGAGGAGGAGGAATTCTCCTTAATTTAAAAATTGGAGTGATAAAAAGTCAGTGGCAACTGGAAATTTTTCAAGTAACTTCAAAGCGGAGGTAGAGGCTTTTAAAACTGCAGCAGAAATGCTCTTGATGGAGGAAAATAAAGAGAAGCAAATAGCTATCTTCACAGATGCAAAGTCAGCTGTCTCAATACTGAAGAGCAAAAACAGCACAGAACTAGCTGACCTAAGAGCAGCACTCCATGGTCTATGCCAGAAATCCAAAAAAGTTGTAATACGGTGGATCCCATCACATTGCAGTATACCTGGAAATGAAGAGGCTGACAGACTAGCAAAAAAGGGTGGACGATTACCACAGCCTGACATAGACATAACCTATAATGAGGCAAAAAGGTTTATAAAAAGCACTTATAGAACCAAATGGGAATCAGAGCATCCAGGCCACCAGAAGGATGATGCATATTACAAACTCGACCGAAGAGAACAAGTAGCAATCTTCAGACTCTGCACAGGACATAACAGGCTGAAACACCACTTGTTCAATAAACTAAAGATAGGAGATACCGATGAATGTAATTGTGGAACTGGTAAAATGACAGCTAAACATTTGCTGCAGGAGTGCCCAATATATGCAGAACAGAGAAAGATATTTTGGCCCACGCCTGCTTCATTTGAGGACAAGCTCTATGGAGATATCAACAAGCTCAAGTTGACTACAGCTTACTTTAACTACATTCAGGTTGACATCTAAAGGTGCATGAAGAAGTATTCAGACTGCCACACTTCATACCACAGGTATGTCGGTTACTAAAGCGTCCCAGAGGCATGAAATGGAATATTGCTTGGATAGCAAATCTATTACGTGAAAAGTCCGAATCGAAAGCTCACTGTGTGGGCTTCATAAAAGGTGGAAAAAGTGTCCTAGTGGCAAGAAATGGAATATTGCTTGGATAGCAAATCCATTATGTGGAAAGTCTGAATCGAAAGTTCACTGTGTGGATGTCATCTGCAGACTGCATTCTTCTGGTTTCCGGAGGAACAGCCTATGGTGAACGGAAGGCCCAATATACGGAAGTGAGGCTAAGCAGCCATGTGCAGGACGTGACGATTCCTTAGGTGAGCCCAGTACCAGAGCGCTGTTTGATGGCTCTGCAAGTTTGGATGACGGGGAATGCCCATGGTCTGCCCCTGCCTTCCCTTGAGGGTTGACCAGGATGTCTTTGGCTGTTCTATATGGGCCAGCTAGGATGGGGGATAACACCACAACAGTGAGATTCAAACGTCCTAAGAAACCCCCGGGAATGCTAACCCGGTCAACAAATGCCCGCAGAAGTCGGTTGTGTCGGCCTAACGGCGCAAGAACGCAGCTCTGCTGTAAACAGGCACAACGCAGTCACATC
Source organism: Cepaea hortensis (assembly GCA_963921405.1). Lineage (NCBI taxonomy): Eukaryota > Metazoa > Mollusca > Gastropoda > Stylommatophora > Helicidae > Cepaea > Cepaea hortensis. The sequence continues at coordinate 95,907,214 of OY992877.1, read as the reverse complement.
CGAAAAAAAAAAATCCGGATGAACGCAGAAGAAGAACCGACTGTTGTAGCCAGGAATTGAACCCACTACCCTTGGAGCGCAAGACATGCGGCTTGGTCATGGAAACCCCTTTGTGTTTTGTATTTCAGTTCCAATTCCAATTTTCAAAAACAAGAATTCCAACGGCCTCGTTCAACCTGCTTCATCAGCCAAAGTATTATCCATTTATTCACTTCATATGATATATAACTGCAGCAATCACCTAACGAGATGCAGCGAAATATACCAGATAGTAAGACATTATTTGTGGTTCTATGGACATGTCCGGAGTGCAATGAAGATACCCCAACTGATAGTTTGCTGTCCGGTCTAGATTTCCTTATTAAACTTACCCAACAGGTTTATAGCAGTGCAATTCCGAAAAGCCAATTTTCTAATGAACCTAAGTATTAAAGTAAAATGAATGTGACACGCGCTTCTAATTGAAATACTATTCTCCAGGCACTGGTTTGGATTGTTGACAATGAAGTAGTGAAGCCATCACTAGCCTAGTCCAATCACATCCAGTCTGAATCATGGCCCGGTTACACCTGTCTTTTGGAGATTTGAGGGTCCTGTGCCTCTGTCTTGCACATCCCGTTAGTTTTTAAGCTTGGAAAGGGAAAAGCTCTGCATCACGTCCCTTCTCTTCCTGCATTTAAGAAGATGAAAAGCATCCTGTGTAATGTCATGTTAACTGAATGTCAGTTTAGGGGACCTCAAGGTATGGTGTCCGCCTCGAGTGCTGGAGGTCCCGGGTTCAATTACCGGTAGGGACCGGGCTTCTTTTTTTTTCCCCTTTCACGTGGACTTCTAGTAATAGAATTTCCCCTGGTCTCTGGGTAGTGAGATCGGACGCCCGTGTGTATTGTTTCGCACGTAATAAAAATTCCTTGGCAGTTGGAAATCGAAAAAGACACCCTCGATCGAAACACTGGCACCTCATTGACTATGTCGTCGTCAGGAGGAGTGACAGACAAGACGTTCGGGTGGCAAAATCCATGTGTGGTTGGAATCCGAATGTTGGACAGACCATCGTCTCATTATCTCGAAAATAAACATTCACATCAAACCACCACGGCGTCCTCAAAGGGTGAAAATGCAAAAAATTTAAAAAAACTAAATGTCAACTGCCTAAACAGCAAGAAAATGCAACTGTCGTTTGAAAATATGCTGGAAGACCGCCCAAGCCCAATGCTGCAGCTAAACAAAATACAGAAACAAAGTGGAGAACCCTAAAGAACAATTTACAACACTGCTATGGAAATCTTGGGTTTCCCCCCCCCCCCCCCCTCGAAAGCATAAAGACTGGTTTGATGAAAATTCCGAAGATATCAACCAATTGCTGGCCGAGAAACATCTTCTCCTCAAGGCACATTTGAATGACCCGAAGTCAACATTAAAAAAGAAAAGATGCCTTCAAGAACATTCAGAGAGTAGTGCAGCAGAAACTTCGGCACATGCGGGACTCCTGGCTGAGCAGCGAAGCTGATGAAATTCAAGGCTTTGCTGACAGATGTGATATTTAAAACTTCTACGACTCACTGAAAGCGGTCTATGGTCCTACATCCCCAGGCACAGCTCCCCTCCTCAGTGCAGATGGGGTAACATTGGTCACCGATAAGAAAGACATCCTTCAGCGCTAGGCAGAACATTTCAGCAACATCTTAAATGCAACCTCCTTCGATGATGAAACCATCAACTGCCTTCCTCAAGTTCCCATCAATGATACACTAGATGACCTGCCAACCATAGTGGAAGTAAAAAAAAAAGCCATCCAGCAACTCTCCAGCGGCAAGGCACCTGGTCATAATGTTTCAGCTTTCTCACATGCCTGCCAACTTTGGGCTCAATATCAATTTTGAGAAAACTGTAGTTATGTACCAACCAGCTCCAGGGAATAATCACACTGTGCCGAATATCAAAGTGAATGGTCATAGTCTAAGTGTTGTGGACAGATTCACCTATCTTGGCAGCCCTGTGTCACAAGCTGCCACAATTGATGATGAAGTGAATGCAAGAATCTCCAAGGCCAGCGCAGCCTTTGGCAGACTGTACAAGAATGTACGGGACAGAACTGGAATAAGCCTGCAAACAAAGCTGAGAGTCTACAAAGCAGTTGTATTACCCACACTGCTATATGCTTGTGAAACCTGGACTGTTTATCAGCGACACGCTAGGAAATTAAACCACTTCCACACAGTCTGCCTTAGGAAGTTACTGAAGATTAAATGGCAAGACAAGATCCCAGACACTGAAGTCCTAGAAAGAGCGTCCATGCCCAGTATCCACACAGTACTAATGAAGAATCAGATTCGCTGGGCTGGTCACTTAACTCGCATGCCAGATCACAGGCTCCCTAAACGAAATTTTTAAAGGCGAGTTGCGTTGTGGTAAACGCTCCCATGGCGGCCAGAGGAAACGCTTTAAAGACACTCTGAAAATCTCACTGAATGCTTTTGGAATTAATCATGACACCTGGCAGGCTGCAGCCAGAGACCGAAATTCGTGGCGTATATCAGTACGCAAGGGTGCAGTCACTTGTAGGCAACCAGGACTGCAAGAGCTGTGAAGAAAAGACAGAACAGAAAAACCACTGCAGAAAATCCTCCTCCAGAAACGTCAAGCATTCTTTGTCCACATTGTCAAAGAACATTTCGAGCCAAAATAGGCCTTATCAGCCATCTTAGAACTCACGGCTCCATACTTTCAACCCCACTGGATAAAATGAATGGTCATCATTATTCTTGGTGGACAAACAACATAGACACCGGTGAGGACCACTTTGCACTTTCCACCGTGAAAGCCATCTTGCCATAAAGTAAAACGAATGGCATTTGTTGTAAGACCCCCCCCCCCCCCCCCCCGACCATTGGTTTTAAATAACACCATGTCCCGAAAACGTAAATCGGTCAACAAATGCCCGCAGAAGTAGGATGTGTCGGCCGAAAGGTGCAAATATCGTTGCTCTGCTGCAAACAGTCTCAACGCAATAAGGTCCCAAAAATATGAACGCAGAAGAAGAAATAACAACATGTGAAACTTCTACCATAGCCTACTTCCTCGTAGTGCACTTTGGATATATGGTTCCTCGCGGACTTGAACTGAACTGAGAGAGTCTCGGAGCAAGTGAAGCCCCAGAGATGCAATGCACAAAATTCTTCTGTGAATGGTATTCTTCTTCTTTCGTTCGCTTGAAATATGTCTATATCTGCAATGTCGTCTCTTGCATGAATTGAACTGTTTTTTTTTCAGTTCACACAGTGGTCCATAGAGTTTATCTTCCACTGTCGTCTCTCTAGGCCAGAAGGTTTGCCTAGATATGTTATATTTTGGGCAGTCTTGGAGTATGTGCTCTGCTGTCTGCGACGCCAATCCACATGTGCACATGGCTGTTTCACCAATCTTGAATTTTGTATACATGTGGTTGCGTAATCTATTGTGTCCTGTTCTGAGGCGCAGAATAATGACTTGTTCTGGTCTGTCCATAATGTGGTAGTCATCTTGAGCAGGTTTTGGTGGCTTTCTGACTGATTTGATCATTCTTTTCTTTTGGTGGTATGTAACGGGCACATCAGGCTGTTCCTCTTTGGCTCCTTCCTTAGCCAATTGATCAGCTCTGTCGTTTCCGGGTACTCCACAGTGGGATGGTATCCACTGTATGGTGACTTTATGCTGACTGCTAAGTTCAGAAAGTAGTGTCCTTATTACTGGCAATTTCCCAGAGAGGAGCGCCTCGAGTACTGATTTTGCATCTGTTAGTAGCACCACAGGTTGTGTACCATTGCTGTTATTTAGTAATTTCTCTGTTGCTATTTTGATTGCCTCAATTTCGGCATCATAGTTATGGCAGTACTTTCCTGTCGGTACTCTGGCTGTGTCCCTAGTATTATTTGGGTATTCTATGTACACTCCCGCTCCTCCATTTCGAAAAGCATTTTGTGCTGACCCATCTGTGTAGACTCGGATCCAGAGGTCCTGTGGGTATTCTTCCTCAAGGAAGCTGAGAGTGGCTGTTCTGCGTTGCACACTGTTCTGTTCTTCCTTGTCAAATATTCCTCTCACTTTTGTCTGGATTTGTAACGATAGTCTATGCTCATCTTTCCATGGAGTTTGCTCTGGAATAGTTGTTAGGGGGATACCAACTGTGGGCAGATCAGTGGTTTCTCTGCAGAGTCGTTTGGCCTGGTGGATAAAACTACTTCTTTTCAACCGCCCCATAGCTAGGTTTTCAAATCTGTTCTTCATAGGGTGGCCTGGCAAGCTGAGGAACTTTTCTGCTTGTATTAGCGTTTTCGTATCTCTGCGCTCACTCAGTGCCTCTGTCCTCCCCATCTTCTCCATTTCCACTATAGGGGTTGATCTCATCCCTCCTGTGGTGACTCTAAGTGCTTGATTTTGCACCTTGTCCAGCTCTTGTAGTGTGGTATTTGATGCTGAACACCACGCAGTTGACCCATATTCCAGGTGTGGTCGTATGCTCTGTTGGTAAACTTTGCTAAGTATTTTCGTACTGGCTCCCCATGTGGTTCCACTTAGCTTTCTCAGGATGGCTATTTTCCTTCTGGCTTTTGCTACTGCTTTGTTGATGTGCTTTCTCCATGTCAGCTTGCCATCAAATGTTACTCCAAGGTATGTTGGTTCTTTATGATCTCTTAGGGGTGTTCCATTTATCTGGATGATCCCTGCCTTTTGTTTTGGAGAGAGGGTAAATAGGGTGGTGCTGCACTTGTCAGTGTTTATGCTGACACACCATCTATTTGCCCATGCAGCAAATGTATCTACAGCTCTTTGTAGCAATCTGGTGGCCACTGATGCATATTCATTTGTGCTCCATAGAACCAGGTCATCGGCGTACATTGCCGCTTTAATTCCATGCGGTAGGTGAGCAACAAGATCATTGATGAAGATTAGAAAAAGTGTGGGGGACAAGACTCCGCCCTGGGGGACACCGTGACGCAGTAGTACTTTCTTGCTCTTGAGTCCGTCTATCTGTACTCGGGCTCTTCTGTTGTGCAAGTATGCTTTCACCCATTTGTACATTCTTCCATTGACTTTGCAGTTTCTCAGTTTCTTCATCAGACCTTCTTTCCAGACTTTGTCAAAGGCTTTCTTCAGATCTATCCATGCCGCAAGCACCAGCTTCTTCTCTTGGAATGCATCCTCAATTTCTTGAGAGAGGTAGGTTGTCTGATCTTCCGTAGAGTAGCACTGCCTAAAGCCAGCCTGCTGTGGCACAAGGATGTTTTTACTTTCAATGTACCACTGCAGTCTGTGATTGATGATGCGCTCCAGTGTTTTGCAGAGACAGCTGGTGAGGCTAATTGGTCTGTAGCTAGAGGCAATGGAACCATCTTTCCCTGATTTTAGGAGGGGTATCATGATTGCTTCTCTCCAGGCTTGTGGAACACTGCCTAAGGTCCAGCTGTTATTGAAGATCTGCAACAGATTTGTTTTGGCCTCTGTTCCTGGGTTCCTGATCATTTCATTGGAGATACCATCAGCTCCTGGTGACTTTCTCATTTTCAGTTTTGATATGGCTAGCTCCAGTTCGCTGATTGTGATGGGTGCCTCCAGAACCTCATGTACTATTTCCTTCTGTCCTGTATGTTGTCGTTTCTCTCGAATCTCTTGTTGCTTCTCTGGACTAATTTTGATATTGCTATCTTGTGCGAACGAGTCCGCAAAATGGTCAGCTGCTTGCTTTCTTGTTAAGATTTTTCCATCTTTATGTAGTGCAATTTTTGAGTTTCTCCCTGTGCCCTCGTCATTAAGCTGTTTTATTAGCTTCCACAATTTCCTTGTGTCTCTTTCAAAGTTCAGAGACTCCGTTTTCTCCTGCCAGCTTTTCCGTCTAGCCTGCAGCTTGGCCCTTTGAAATTTGGCTTTTGCATGCTGGAATTTATTGTGGTGCTCTTGGCTGGGTGTGGCCTCTGCTTGCTTTCTACACACTTCAACATCATTATGCAACTGTTCCAGTTCACTACTCCAGTAGGGTTTATATTGTTTACGGGCTCCTCTTGGTACTGTTTCTCGCGCTGCCTGTAGTATGCATTTCCCAAACTCTTCAACTGCTTTATTTATGTCTTTCTCAGTGTTCAGGTTTCTAACCAGTATGCTGGTGCGATGCTTGTACATTGCCCAGTCTGCTTTCTTGTAGTTCCACCTCGAGAGGGTGCTGCTTTCACTTACAAGCTCATTTTCTACGGTTAGAAAGACTGGCCGATGGTCACTGCCACCAAGTTGTTTCCCAACAGTTCGTGTAATGTTCCACTCCAGGTCTGGTGAATGAAAAGCCAGGTCAGGTGTAGTTGTAGAGTGCCATGATCTCGAGTAGAAAGTATGTGGGTCGGACGGCTTGTTAATCAACATGAATCTATTCTCATCTTGCCAGTCTTCCAGTCTCTCTCCTCTCTGGTCCATGTGATCATAGCCCCAGCTCTGCGAGTGGCTGTTGAAATCGCCACACACAATCATTTTTTCTTTTAGTGGTAGAGTGTCCAGTGCCTGTGGGCGGTCACTTGGACAGTAGTAATTGATCAGATGTAGATCTGTATTACCTGTCTTAAGTTTAAGTGTCTGATACTCAGCCCCTTCCATGTAGACTTTGATTTGGGAAGCCATGATGTTATTTCTTACAAGGGTCAGTATCCCACCTTTTCGCCTGTTCTTTCGGTCAGATCGGTAACACTGGTAGCCTCTGATTTTGAAGGCTATATTTTCATTGAGGTGAGTTTCTTGCAAGCAACATATGCTTACTTTTTCTTGGTCCAAGATTTTTTCTAATTCTATTTTTTTGTTGCTGACTCCCTCCGCATTCCAGTGCATTATTTTAAGTCTTCGTTTAGTATGGTCAGTCGTCCTATTCTCATGTCCCCTGGCTCCACAGGACATCTGAGAAGGACCTCCAGTAGTTGGGGTTGGACCCTTTCGAGACATAGGGCCCGGCACTGCACCTGCCTGGGGGTCCAAAGCAGGGCGAGCACCATAACGATTAGCAGTAGTCGACATATTCCATTTTGCGTGATTGCGTGGCATCCTGATTTCTGTGGTGCGCCTCTTGGCTGGTTGCCTCCGTCTTCAGCACCTTTCTTTGCTAGAGCAGACTGTGGTCTCACTCGAGTGTAGATGTGTACGCGCGCACACACCTGTCTGCGCATGCATGTACGTGCATACACATCTAGAGCATACTGGTTATTTTCCGGCGCCAGAGACTCGCCGTCGCCCCTTCTCCTGTTAGTTTAAACAGGTCCGCCACGTGAAGGCCAGGAGTTGGACTTTTGCTGCATAGGTTATGTATTCACGAGCCATTGAGGTATTTGAGCAATGTTGGGCGCTCACCCCAACACCGCGCCTCGGCTACATACAGCAACATTTGGAACCCTGTGAATGGTATATCATATATGCTTTTACACCCTGTCCCAACCCCAGTCATTGCTTACAGACAAACCTCGAGTCTAAGAATTAATCAAGGTGCTGAGAGAAAGAAAAATAAAAACTGAATGGCCAAATGTGAGATCCATACAAGACTGTATTCTTCACATAGCGCAGATAATTTATTTGGGTGGTCAATAACTCCAGAAGTGTTTCTTTGACGAGTGAAATAACATTCGTATTCAACAGCATTCTACTAATGTGAATTCTCTGCGAATGAGAAAGCAAAATGTTGTCTAAAGCAGGGAAAGAAATAATACAATTCAACCACCAGCTGTCAACCCAAAATGACAACGATAATACGGAGAGTGTAAACGTTTGCGTGGACAATGAACACTAGTTTTTGCTGTTGCCTTCGTTCGCTTTGAACTCAAGCGTAGTCCATACACATGCTACTACGAGAGGCTTCAAACAGTGATATAAATTACAGTAACCATGTCATTGTCTTGTAACCTGTCAATATTGTTGTTACGAATGTCAAGAGTGTTAAGCATGTGACATCACGGAGCAGACGGACACGGTGACATCATTATGAAGTTTAAAGATGGCCGCCCCACTTTTGACATGCACCAAAGAGGAGCAGCGTTCTGTTATCCGTTTAAAAAAAAAGAAATCAGTGAAGTGTTGAAACCTCTAGAAATTAATCGGCGAATGAAGGTAAAGTAAGCTGATGTCAGTCCAGCAAGTGTATGAGTGGAATAGGAAGTTTTTAAACGGCGTGACTTCTGTGACACACTTTTCGGTCCGATGAAAAGGTACAGCAGGTGGCGCATGAGTGGTTACACACGTGACTATGAGCATTTTTTCCTACAGGAATCCAAGCATTTTATCGGCGCCGGACGACTTGCATTGAACGCAGTGGTGACTACATCGAAAAATGATACATTTTGCTCTTTAATTTTTCAGAATATATTCACAGAGAGAGAGAGAGAGAGAGAGAGAGAGAGAGAGAGAGAGAGAGAGAGAGAGAGAGAGAGAGAGAGAGAGAGAGAGAGAGAGAGAGAGAGAGAGAGAGAGCATTAAGGTTTTTATTTGAATCCCCCTCGCACTTCTAGCGCACTGGACATATTTTTGCGCGTGGATTAGCTTTCCCCATTACCAGTGTCCTTCGTCATCAGGTGAGTCACTCCGATTTCTGAGGTACTTGCAATTTACGTCCCTAGGTATGGGACGTGAAGTCCACGTAACTAGATTACTACTAGTCTCTGTGGCGAAGTGATCAAACCGTTTGACTCGGGCTCCGAAGGTTGTGGGTTGTTCGATTCTGGGCCGCGCCCTTCGGTTTACGAGTTAAATGTTTCAGAGACTCCTGTGGGTTGTCGCTAAAAGCTACGGAGTTCGTGCTTTGTGCGACGCTTTCCGCGCTGCGGAAAGAGACCGAGCCATATGGGATAAAACCCGGTGCAATGAAGTCGACCCTGTCGACTTTTAAGCGACTTTTTAAACTAACAGTATACCACAATAAGCAATGATGTACAGACCAAATAGAAGAAGAAGAAGAGGCCGGCCACGTAAACGATGGACAGAGGGAATAGCAAAGTCCATGGTAACCTCGATACATGAAGCCCATAAACAGGCACACTACCGCTGTTTATGCTTCACCTCGACACCGCCAGGTACAAGATGAGATGAGATGATGATTAGTATTAGCATATTATATAATCTTGCAATAATGTCGATATATTTACATACATAACAGACACAATTCATCAACTTCGAAGTCCACTGCAAACAATCATCTACAATTGAGACGTCACTGAAGATTATTAAGTATACTATAGCAGCCTAACGCACCTTACTCAAATTTGTGCCTCGTTTGAAAGCATAATTCAGAAATCTTACTACATCTTCCAAGAATGGTAAAGATTGTCGTTTCATTACTATATTTCATTCGTATTATAGGTAATCTTTCACTCTCATCATTACCAAGCTTACCATTCCAAGATCAGCTCTATGTTTTTGTCATTTTTGTCTCTAATATGCAATTTGGCCAAGTTATTTGTATATTTATCCCATGCCTCTTTTTTCAGCAAGCTTTTCAGTTGTCATTAAACTTACTAGCTTATTTCTACTCATACCTTGTTAAAAACATTGATTGTCTACATTTAATTTCTCTAACCAGTCTACTTTTTGGAAGAAAAGATATATAGCATGATGAAGAAATAACAGAAATAACCTAACAGAGTAATAATAATTATGTATAGCATGATGGATAAATATAAAGCTAACAAAAGAATAATAATTCTGTATGTTTTTAGTTTTCTTATTTGTCTGTTTTATAGTGTGACGGCAAATATAAAGTCCTTGAACGTTGTCTTCTCTCTGTCTTTAACCCCCAGTCATTGTTTTTATACAAATATATAAGAAAGCTTGAGCACAAAACAGGAAGTCTACGAAGACTTACGAACACTTCCGGCTTTGTGTTCACGCTTTCTTGTGTTGATAACCGTTTTACTATTCCTCACATGTGGTTATATAAGGTTTAAAAAGGACAAAATGCAGAGCGATGATGTAAGTACAATTTCTGATAACAGCCTAAGAATACTGTAGACGAATCTATTTATATATATATATAAAAACTTGTAAATTAAGTTTCATACCTTTACACGGATGCCACTGTCTGTTTTCTTTTCTACTGTACACTCAGTACACTGTACTCACTGCTGTACCATCGAGTGAGGAACAACATTGCTTAGTAATTTTTAATTTTTATGCACAGTTTGTAAAGTTTGTTGTTAATGTTCGCCTGTTTAACTCACAGTTATTGTTGCTTGTTTTCCAATAATAATTTGACTTGTAGTGTAGTGAAGATTTTTAACATAACAAATAAATGTAATAACGCAGACACAAGCAATAGATTGCACAATTCCCCGGGAAGGTTAACCCGGTCAACAAATGCCCGCAGAAGTCGGATGTGTCGGCCTAACGGCGCAAGAACGCAGCTCTGCTCTAAACAGGCACAACGCAATCACGTCCGAAAAAAAACTCCGAATGAACGAAGAAGAAGTGATTATTTACAGACGTCAGCGAATAATAAAGAGCGTTATTTGCAGGTGCGGCTGGTTATGTGATTATTCACAGTCACGAGGGGGGGGGCATTCTCCTGGAAGCGACGGAGTGATTGGGGATCAGAATCGATGGATCCAATAGTTCTTTATTTAATGTGAAGCTATATTTGCCAAATAAAATATCACCCCTGAATCAGCATATCGCAACTAGCATAACCACCTAATTAGGCCCTGTAAGGGATACTTTTTATAATAAATAATTTGGAACCCTTATTCGGAAGAGTGCCCCCTTTTTTTAATCAAAATTATTATTTACAAGTTGCAATTTGCTCGTGAATTAAACGGAAGTAAACATCGCATCTGCGAAAAACACTCAGTATTATTCACAGACGTCTGCAAATAATCTCTCCCATTTTTTAATTACCTGACATATTTATTTATATTTCATCATTGCACATTGTTGGCTGTATACAGCAGAATTCACACATTAAACTAAAGCAGTGAGATAAATTCTTTAAGCTGAAATACACACACACACACATTCCCAAAGACATTTAAATCGTCTACCTCAATAATTTTAAGCTGACTATCACATCTTTTTGTTGGTTTTTCAATATGAATTGCAGTGGGTGGCTTCTGTCACCTTAACATTAATTAATCTATTTTGTTAAACAGTGCACATAACGTATTGTCTCTGATCAGTCACATGTCGGGTTTTCAAAAGGTGCTTTGCTTTTGAGGGCGAGGGCAGTTTCTGGTGTGTAGGTTTTACTGATATGGTAGTCTGCATTGTTTATTAATTATCCTGTCTTATCCTGTAGTTCTACCACCCTATGGTAGGTAGACTGGCACCTACATTGAAATTGATAGGTGCAGTTATATTTTTAGAGAAACAGGTGTTTCCATCACTGGTTTGGGATAAGGTGGTTTTGTGTATAATAATTATAGCTGCAACACAGAACGTTCGACTGTAGTAAGCTGGTCCTGTAGACCTTGAAGTACAGCATCCCCTTGAAAGGTTAGTTGCATAAATACCTCGAGTTTGGGGACTGATGTTTCATTGGGGTATTGTTTTTACATCTGGCAGTGGTGCTTTATAAGTCCAGGGGAGTAACCATTAAGGCGTAAGGTTTTCTAGAGTTTTAAATTTCCTTTGTCAGTGTATCTTAGATGCATATCTTCCTGGCTTGGTCAGACAGTCGCCTGTGCTAGGCTACTTTTGTACTGGACAGATGCGAAGCATCGACAACTGGTGAGGTTAGCACGTACTTGTCTAGATTTAAATCACCGGTGGGGAGGTGAATCGTGTTAGTCTACGAAGAGACAAAGGAAAATTCTAAAGGTAATTTTCATGGGAACTGATAATTGGGGTTAACAAGAGGTTAAATGATGTTTCTTGGGAGGTCCAGGAATAATGAATAAAAACACTAGGCTGGGCAGACACATGACGGGGATTCTTGATATAGTTTACTGTTGAAATTGTTCATGATGAGTAGTGTTTTATCATCAAGTGTGTTCTAATTGAAAATTGTGTGTGCACAGCCTGCTGTTAGATATTGATTCATCGTTGTTGATCAGTCGTTTAATTCAACATTCACACAAACATCCTCTAGATACAGCCACTTTGTTATGTCATAACTTTGTGACAGAAAGATGGGGTAACAAAATAGTGTGAGCCTCGCTGAAATAAACCTTAAATTTGAGAATAAACAGTACTTAATGAATGCCTTTAAATACCAGATCACTGATTATCAGTATGAAATAGTTATTTATACAAGCAGTCACAGGAAACTTGGAAATGAAATATAAGATAAAACAAACATTTTGGGATTATGCAAAAGAAGAAGGAAGGGAGCAGGCAAAAACTTTCTAAGCGTACGTGAAATGCTGCTGTTTTGAGACCTTATAGAGGGAAATGCCCCTCACAATGGAGTGACTGTAATGCTATCTAAGGAGGCTGAGAAACTGAAGAAACACCAGCAGGCTGGATAGGATATCTGGTGAGCTATGAAAGAAAGGAGACCTACACAAGAGCAAAAAGGATAGAGGGATAATGTTGTTATCAATTCCCGGGAAATATTAAACAGGAGATTAAGAGATGCCGTTGACAAACAACTAAAAGATGAACATGCAAGCTTCCAGCCAAACAAATCTACCACTGATCAAATTGCCACATTCATCATGCATAATAATAGAGCAAGGCATTGAAATGAATTTGCCACACTCCCATCCATCATGTGCCATGCCAGTAAGTGTGGTCAGTCATGTTCTACCATCTCACTCGATCACCAGAGTCGTGGATCAGCTCCGTGTTCCTGTCTTTACCATGCCATGTGGCCAAGCCATCCAGGTATTTACTTCTGGGTCTTCCACTTGGTCTCTTCCCTTCGATCTTGCCAGTTGTCACAAAGTTCTCCAAGTCATTTCTTCTCATAACATGCCAAAAAAATTTTGACTGTCTACGTCTAATGACTCTAATCAGTTTACGATCTTCATTTGTTTCTTGGACTTGCTCATTGGTTTTGCTGTCTGTTCATGGTATTCTTTGCATTTTCCTCAGAAACCACATTTTCACAGCCATCAGCTGTTTTTCAGCTTGACTGCTTATTGTCCACACTTCACATCCATACAAAAGTATAGGTTCTATGTAGCACCTCAACACTCTTTTTCTTGTTTCAATTGATATCTTTTTATTGGTCAGTATGTGCTTGCTTGCTTGCTTGCTTGTGTTCGTTGGCTTGAGCTCCAACGCGAAGTCCTGTATGTCGGATGAAGGCATCCTGTTGTCCAACATCAGTGTGATGTCATACAGGACCTGAGTTTTGCGTGAGTATCCGTTGTCCCATGTCTGGCTTATTGGTGTGCAGACTGGTGGTTCCTCGCCGTACAGGCAGACACTCTCTGACTTCGGAGGAAAGGCTACCTTCGCAATGGCAATTCTTGTTCTAATCTCTTCAAGGCATCTCCTATCAGATGTTATGACTGTGCCGAGATAACAGTATCGATTCACTTGTTTAAGAATATGCCCATCTACTCATATATCACATTGTGGTATTTCCTTCTTCCCAGTGACGACCATAATCTGTGTCTTCTTAATATTCAGTTCTAACCCTACTGAAATTTTGCAGGTCCTGTTCATTGTCTGCAATCAAGACTGTATCACCTGCATATCTAATGTTATTGATGTATCGTCCCCCAATGTTGAATACCTTCCATATCTTCTATATTTCTGAATATATTTTCACTGTACAGGGAAAAAAGATCTGGGGACATTACACATCCCTGTCTCACACCTCTTTTAATAGGCTGATATTGACCTACATCATTATCAATTCTGATGGCAGCTTGTTGTTTCCAATATATGTTTTTTACAAGTCTAAGGTCTTTTCCATCAATTTGTAGATCTTCAAGCATTCTTATCATGTCGACATGTCTCACTTTATCGAAAGCCTTTGTGTAGTCAATAAAGAAAAGATATAGATCTTTGTTTACTTCTATACAACGCTCAATTTCTGTTCTCAGTATATACACAGCATTTGCCACACTACAGGAGTAGAAAATTCCAGGGCTCCTGGTTGCCATGACACCTGAAAATTGTTACCCAGCACCTGAATGTTCAATCTCTATCATAGTCTGTAGGTCAGCAATGGCTGAATGGATAAGAACGCGTTTCTTAAACATTCAGTGTGCCAATTCCAAGGTAAGGGGTTTAGCCCCTACACCGGATAGTTCGACTAAAATGTTTAGCTATCGTTCTTGACTTGGGGACGAAAATAACAAGTACCTCTAAGTCTGAGTGGGTTAGCCTGATGGCAAGGGACACTATTAAAAGGGAAAGCTAATCCACATGTAAATTCTAGTCCAGCACTACTAGAAGTAGTGTGTTTGGACTGCGCTTGAGTTCTAAGCAAGCAAGTGCAACAAAAGAAATATATATCATTGTCTGTATATGGAAAAGCACTGAAAAAAAAGAGGCTGGCTCCAGAATAATGTTTATTTCTTCTACCTCTGCTTTTTATGTTGGATTTGTGGTCTATGAAAAGACCTTTGACAGTAATGTTAGGGCTAGGGAATCTCTTTCGAATTTTATGATTTGATGAGACACTATGGGATCCCACAGAAGATCATTAATTTAAAATAGGCAACATATACAGACATAAAACTCAGAGTTCTTCGTGTGGGAAAACTAACATTTGTTTGAAATAAGAACAGGAGTGTGAAAGGGATGCCTTTATTCACTTTTATTGTTCTGACTATAAATTGGATTATGAAGACCGCAGTAGCTACCACCATAGATATAATTATGGACTGATACCAACATGGGAAGAGAACAAGGGGAAGACAAGTAAATGCCTGGATGGCTTGACCATGTGGCATGGCTGAGACAAGAATACTGAGCTGATCCACGACTCTGTGATCAAGTGAAATGGCGAATCATGACCGTCCACGTTTACCGGCATGGCACATGATGGATGGATGGACCAACATGATGATTCCAACTTTTCTGACAACATTGCCTTCCTGCCCCACATGCGAAATCTGAAGAAAGATAAATTAAACACATTTGATGGAGATAATATAAAATTAGGTCCTAAAATTCACAGGGAGAGGACCAACAAAAAGCAAATGATAACCCGATTTCCATTGATGAAACCTCACTTGAAGAGATGGAATCATGCACATATAGTTAGCAATATAGGCAAAAGATAGATGGATCACAGTGAGATTAAAAGTAATGTTCATTGAGAGCCTATGCTCCATTAGAGGATTACAGCAACAGAAGAAGGAAAATATAGCAATAAGTGCACTCTGGTTACATCTGCTAGTTTGGTGCACTCCGGTTACATCTGCTAGTTTGGTGCACTCTGGTTACATCTGTTAGTTTGGTGCACTCCAGTTACATCTGCTAGTTTGGTGCACTCTGGTTACATCTGCTAGTTTGGTGCACTCTGGTTACACCTGCTAGTTTGGTGCACTCTGGTTACATCTGCTAGTTTTGGTTGTTTGGAAACAGGTTGTTGTATAGTTATTATTTATACTTGACCTAGTATTTTGACTATTGAAATATTTTATTTATACTTTTACAGGTGATATGGAGCATTATAAATAAAACATTGTGCTCATATAAAGTCAAGTAAGTATGATTTCAGTTGACTTTACTCTACTTGTATTTAACCATGTTCTAACTCATGTAATTCTGACCTCAAAATGCCTGTTTCTCCTCTCTTTATTTGCTTCACTTGGAGCAGGGTGGCTGAGAGGTTATGGTGTCCGATTCAGGCGGAGAAATTATTGTGGCAAACTGAAAAGGTAGCTTTAGTATGATGCCAGTTGCCTGCTTCATAATATTGTGGCCTAGAGTATATTAAGCTTTGTCACATCACACTCTGATATCAATAATGCAATGGGATTTCTGTAACTTTGTTTCATTAAACCACAGAAGTTAATAGTTCTTTAAGATACTATTTGCATTTTGATACCTGAAGTACAATACATAATCCAAACCAATTTAAGGCACATCTTGATGCTATCAATTAAAGTAATGTTTCAAATAATTTTTCACAGCTTAATACTCAGTCCTGTATATTTACATCTAATTATTTTCACTATAACTCTAATTGTTCTATAGAATAAGTTTTTATGTTATTTTGATGTGGCTTAATACAGCGGTCTATGTGTCAGGTTTTAGTCAGATATGACTGAGCTACCGTAATGTTGGGTGGCGCTTACCAAACCCGACACCCTGCATTGTGCAACAGCTTCAGTCGGAAGAGTGCAATTGAGAGGGTATAAGCCTTATCCTGGTGCGAGGAAATGCAACCTAAAGACAAAATGTCATGGAAGGCAGACCAGGCCCTAAGCCTTGGTTGGCAGCTGGTCTAGGATCGAAGCTCCGACAGGCGGACAGTTAAGGCATTGCTTTGCTGATCTGGTAGCTTCTGCAGCTTGTCTTGTTCCAGATTTATTGCTGTTATTTTCTCTGGAGTGAATTAGACAAGCCGAGAGAGGGATCATGCTGCATGGGCAACACATGGTCTCTATATTTTAGCCCAGGCTTTGTGCTATGGAGAGGTATAGCTCCATCCCTGGTCTTAACCGGTCTTGGAATCAAAGTGAGAGGTAGCAGTTACGGGTTATAAGTCCTTGTCAATTGGCGTAAACATGGGGTGCCACGGGTTGCCTCTTACGGTAGGAGACACCTACAGGTGTCACTGATCAGCTACCGCCCGCCTCAAGCTGGGCAGCCCCCGGCCAGTTGGGTGCTGATCCGCCACAGCCTGCCTGCTTCAATGGGTGCTTGGGGCTAGGACAAAATCTGAATCGCAGGTTGTAAAACCAATGCACCAGGTATTTCTAAACATAAAAATAGACACCTCAAGCTACGGCTTGCAACCTGGAACGTAAGAACCAAGTGTCCAGGATTTTCCACTGACCTCACGAATATTGACGATGTGAGAAAATATGGCTGTGATTGATGCCAAACTCAGTCATCTTAACATTGATATTGCTGGCCTGCAGGAGACTCACCTCGCTCATGAAGGAAGGGTAACTCAGGGAAAATAATTACACCTTTTTTAGGAAGGGTAGAGGGCAGGCAGAAAAAAAGCAACATGGTGTGGGCTTTGCAGTGAAGAATTTGCTACTGGGAATGATTGAAATTCCAGCTGGAGGTAATGAAAGACTATTATCCCTGTGCTTGGCAACCTCATGTGGTTTTGCCACCATTATCACTGCATATGCACTGACACTCACTTCCCCTGATGATATAAAGGATTCGTTCTATGAGGAGTTAGACTCTGTGATCAAGGCAGTTCTGAAATCTGACTACATTTATATGCTCTGTGATTTCAATGCTCATGTGGGCAAGGACTTGGAGTTCATGGCCAGTGTGCCTTGGAAAATACAACATCGGTCGCGTGAATGAAACTGGGCAAAGGCTGCTGGAGCATTGCACCAGAAATGACCTATATATTACAAACTCTTTTTTTAAAACAAATGAGCTGCATAAGGTCACATGGAAACATCCAAGATCATGCCATTGGCACCAGCTGGACTTCATCATCACAGGGAGACAACATCTGAACCAAACATCATTAACTTCTTTGGTTGTTGCAAGGGTTAGACTGAGACCAAAGAGAATCTACACAGCTAAACACAAATCTAGCCCCAGAATTAATGTTATTAACACCCATGATCCTGATAAGTGCTTTGAGTTCCAACAGTAACTTGAAGACGCTTTCACTGATACGTCAGAAAATTGTACAGCAAGTGGAAAGTGGGGTAAACTTAAGGAAGTTCTTTATAAGACAGCGATAGGGGATTACGGCACTGTGGGTCATAAGAGGCACTGCAGCCCTTGATTGATAAAAAGAAGATATCTCTGTTAAGAAGCAAAGAAAGAACAACACGTAACACTCAGTGAGTTGAAGCAAGCTAGGAAGGATGTGCAAAAGCTGCCAGGCAGTGTGCAAATTACTTGGATCAACTTATGTGAGTCCATTCAAAATACAAGTGATAAGGGAAACATCAGAAGCATGTATGAATGGATAAAGAAAGCCTGTGGTCCAATGATCAAAAGAAGTGCACCACTTAAAACCTTGACTAGAAATCATCACTGATCAGAAACAGCAGATGAATAGATAGGTAGAGCACTATTTGGAGCTTTACTGAAGTGAGACCAAACTAGCGGATGATGCCCTCAATGCCATAGAGGCCCTACCAACTCTTGACCACCTGGACACACTTCCCACCATAACAGAAGTTAAGTATGCTATAAATGAACTTGCATCTGGCAAGGCCCCAGGTAAGGATGGGATTCCAATAGAGGTTATCAGGAGTGGGCAAGACACACTCACTCTACAGATCCACCAGCTAATAGAGCTATGCTGGCGAGAAGGACAAGTCCCACAGGATTTCAAAGATTCAAGCGTCATAACACTGTACTTGAACAAGGGCGATCGGAGTGACTGTAACAACTGTAGGGGTATCTCACTTCTGTGTATGGTTGCGAAAGTATTTGCCAGAATTGTTCTGCGCAGACTTCAAGTCCTGGGAGATCCAAGTCTACCCTGAATCACAGTGTGGCTTCCGACAGAACCAGTCTAACATTGATATGATGTTCTCATTGCGACAAATGCAAGAAAAATGCAGTGAACAGAATCAACCACTGTTTATTGCCTTCATCTACCTCACAAAGGCATTTGATTTGGTTAGTCGTGAGGGTCTGCTCAAGGCACTAAAGAAGAGATGGCTGCCCACCATCTCTTCTGTCCATTGTGGAATCGTTCTACACAGGCATGAAGGGTATAATCAAGTTTGATGGTGCAATTTCAGAAGATTTTGAAATCAAGAGTGGAATTAAGCAAGGTTGTGTACTAGCTCCCACCCTCTTTGGAATATACTTTTCACTTCTACTGAAATATGCCTTTCATGATCAGGATGATGGTATATACATTCACTCACGCTCAGATGACGGCTTCTATAATGCTCAGAGATTGAAGGCCAAGACCCAAATTAGGAGTGTACTGATCAGAGAGTTGCTTTTTGCAGATGATGCTGCAATTACGACCCACTCTGAGGAAGAATTACAGTCTACTATCTGCATTCTCCAATGCCTAATCTTTATTGATGATGCCGAACTTGAGATAGTAGACCATTTTACATATCTAGGATCAGAGGTAAATAGCAAATTATTCTTACATCAAGATTAGTAAGGCAGCAACAACAATGAACAAGTTAACAAAAAGATTCTGGGAGAACAGGGAAGCTTACTGCCAAAAGAAAAGTCCTTGTCTATCAAGCCTGTGTCCTTAGTACTCTTCTTTATGGCAGTGAAGCCTGGACAACTTACTCACACCAAGAAAAACATTTAAACAGCTTTCATATGCGGTGTCTGCGAAGAATACTTGATATTAACCCTACCAGACCTGAAGCCCTGAACCTAACTGTCCCCTATACCTGGGCCCCTGAGCAGACAAGAGACCCTGAGAAGACAAAAAAATCAAGATTGTATAGAAAAATGTTAGTTATGTGCAAACAAGTGGTTAGAATAAGTTCCATGCACACAACACAGATTTGATTAGACGATGTCCCAGGGGGAATCTCCTTAAAATGATTTCTGTATTTGGTATATTCCTTGTCCAACCTTCATCACCACCTAGATCTCCCCCATCAGCTGTTTGAGGGACACACCCCCCCCCCCCCCCCTTCTCTTACTATCGATCTAGCTCTAGATCTATAAGGTTCAAGATTCTCCTCACCACTCGAGCTCTCACTGTCTGTGTCACTTGAACTGGAAACGTATTCTTGATGAAATTCTGACTCCTCAGAGTCTGCATCAACCAAAGTATCGATCACCTGTTGGACTGAAAAGCCTAGACCTACTTCGCTTTCTTGTTGAAGAGCTTGGTTCATCAGCCGCTCTTTTCATTGTGAATATTCAGAATTTTTCACGTTAAATCACACAAAGTCAATTCAAACACATGGGGGGCAGACATTTGCAATGGTTAACCATGAGTGGTTGCTTATTTTTAGTTTGTGGCGCATTTTTTTTCACGTACTAGGCAAAGTACTGAAAATTAGGTACAACGATATAGCGGCAGATTAGGAAATTACCAAACAATCGGTAAAGTGGTCTGGTAGAGTTAAGTGGCAAGACAAAATCAGAAATACTGAAGTATTGGAAAGATCAGGTTGTGTGACGGTATATTCCATGCTCAGTCTTCGTAGATATGTGAATTACAGATGGTTAAGAGATCTCAGGGTCGGTCTCAACTATGATACAAAGATGTGTGTAAGCGGGGCATGATTGATGCAGGCATTGATAATGCACATTGGGAGCAAGTCACCGATGAACATGTTGCATGGAGGGCAAATATTAGAAATGAAATAAAGACAAAGGAGAAAATTATTGCAGACAAGTCACACACGTGTGAGACGTATAATGGTGGAAATGACTATGTGTTCACATGCATCCACTGTGGATGAACATTTACAGCGCGAATTGGCCTTATCAGTCACATTCGCCAGCGCCATGGGTTGTAGTTATTATGCCTTTTTGAAGCACAATTAACAAACTATCGTCTGTCAAGACGGCAAGGTGCCAATGAAAAAATACAACAGTCTGCTTGGTCTCTTTTATATATTGAAATGTTAAAATGGTTTGCTTTAAATGTCTATGCTTGAAAATGAATGGAGATTCACTTTATGATAGTAGAAAAAGATGTGGTTTGGGGAATATCACAACTTTATAAAGACTTTGCTGTATATTAGTTATATGAACATTTTTGCATTGAGACTTATTTTTTGAAAACCATGTTTTATCATCAGAACAAAGAGCCAGTTATTCTGCAGAAATGAGTACAGTTTGACTGGTTTATGTAATCGTTCCACTTGTCCACTAGCTAACAGTCAGTATGCTACAGTCAGAGAGGAAAAAGGTGAGGTTGTCCTCGAATTTATTATTCTTTAAAATAATTACCCTTCTAGAAAATAACTTTCCATCAGGTTTTTATATATTGTCTAGCTTTTTTATCTAGATATTTTTCTGGATTACAATTTTGTGTTGGCTGCATCCGTACATACGCATGCATTATTGAACTTGCTGTACACCCATGTCAGTAAAGGACCTTTTTTTTACACACCTTAAGATACATGGGACATATACATTGCTAGACCATATTTTTAAACACCAAATGGGAAGCGGTGGGTGATGTGATCAGTATCATGCTAGCTGTCTTCTGCAGAAGTTGGATGTGTCAGCCTAAAGGCGCAGTATCGCAGTTCCGTTGCAAACAGCCACAATGCAATCACATCCTATAAAAGACTTGATGAAAGCAGCAGAAGAAGAAGATGCCAGCTGTCTTTACTTTCCCAGACATTTCCTGGTACCCATTTTTAGGTTGCCATGGGAGCAGAGGTCAGTTGTCATAATTCACCTAGTTGTGGATTTGAACCCGTAACTTCTGCGTTCATCCGCAGAGATTTTTCAGACGTGATTGCATTGTGTCTGTTTACAGCAGAGCTGTGTTCTTGCGCCGCTAGGCAGACACATCCAACTTCTGTGTGTGTTTGTTGACCGGGTTATTCTTCCCGGGAACCTGTAACCACCAGACAGGCAAGTTAGCGTAAGCCAGTATACTATCATTTATAATTTGTTGCACAGGGTCTGGTTATCTGAGCAGTGCACAAGTATTTAAGAATTGTATTGTTAATGGAATGGGTAGTCATATTTTAATGATGGTCCTAGATTCAGATCATCAATGCAGGATGTTTGTCATTGGTTTCTTGATTAGATCATAATGGATATGAGACCATTTCCCGGTAGGTAAGATGACCAGGGCAGTAGTGACTACATTATCCATCCTGTGCCATTTAGCCAAGAAAATTTGGACTTATCACCATATTCCACACCCATATATTATTGGGGTCCTTAAGCCTTAAGCGAAGCAAAGAATAGAAACATGGTTATATACCAATGCATGGGGGGGGGGGGGGAACTGGCTACCTCAACCCATAAAAAACTAAGAACAAAGTCATCACCGATACAGTTGCCCTATTTACTAGAATAGAACAGTCATCTCCGGTACAGTTGCTTGTCTACTAGAATAGAACCAAGCCATCACCAGTCCCAATTCAAGTAATGCAAAAGTGAACACCTCAGTTTGCTAGGTTTCTACAAAAAGTCCTTAATTTGTCAGAATGGCATATAATGCAGCTTCAGCAGGCACTTTTTTTTAGGTTGCTTCCCAGGCCAGATGACACAGTATTGGTGGCGGATAATGCAACAGACCTACAACAATTGTTGGACATTGTAGTAACAGAGAGTGCAAAGAAAGGACTCTCTTTGAATATCATGGAAAACAGTAACAATGGTGATATCAAAGAAAATGGGGACACCAAAATGTGACATAGAAATAGAGGGGGAAATTCTCAACCAAGTGGATAATTTTAAATACCTAGGGGCACTTATAACGTCAGATGGAAAATGTACAACAGAGATTAAGAGCAGAATAGAGCAGGCAAAAGCCACATTTCAGAAAATGAAGAGTATCTTATACAATATGTCGTTATCAATGAATATAAGAAAGAGAGTGCTAAAATGTTATATAGAACCAGTTTTGCTGTATGGTAGCGAATCTTGGAATGTAAATGAACAAATTAGGAAGAACTTAGAAGCAACAGAGATGTGGTTTTTAAGATGAATGTTGTGAATTCCTTGGACTGCCAGAGTAACTAACAACGATAGCCTGAAAGAGGCTAATGAAACTAGAACACTATATACAATAAGAAAGAGACAAACAGCTTTCCTTGGTCATGTGATGAGAAGACAGGCATTGGAGAACATCGTGACAACTGGAAAGATCGAGGGGAAGAGAGGCAGACCAAGAGAAATGGTGCTGGATGGATTGAGACTGTGGCATGGAGGAATATCATCAGCAGAGTTGATCCAGAACACCAAAGACCGAGATCTGTGGAAAGCCACGAATGTCTATGCCAGCCGGCAGAGCACTTGATGATGATCCCAGGGTTTTTGGGTGTCCCCGGGCTACCTTCAAGGCAGCAGGTTGTTGTGTCTCATTTTGTATGGTTCCCACCAATCAGCATAGCTGTTAAGGTCTTTAGAACACACAAAACCCTGTACATCATCATCATCAAGATAGATTTATTGGATATATCTTATCATGCTATAGAAATATATGAATACATTTTCGTACACGAGAAGTGACAGTCAATGGCTGCTGTCCGCTCGCTGAACTAAATAGGTTGCTTTATGCAGTAATGGGTGGCTGCTGGTTTTCTAGTGACTGCCGCTTCCATTGATGATGAACTGTATTTTTCGTGGCAGATGTTTGTGTTGGCATTCTGGCAGTGGCATTATGCATAGTATACTTGTGTGGGCTGTTGGTTTGTCAAGACTCCCGTCTTTTCTACTTTTCACAGGTGCAGTGAGGAGCATTTTGTGTGATATTCATTGGCACAGGAACGGAGCATAATGGGGGGGGGGGGACCCTTTGAAGTTGGAACCATGACTAACTAACCAACAAACTAATGGCATCAGATCATAAAGTGTCCTGCATTAGCATATCTGCCAAAACTGCTGCTTTGACCACATCATCATACATCACCATTGCCCTGTGTAGATAGACAAAACAGCTAATGAAGGGTTTTCTTTTTCATCACCTACACAAAGTTTAAAAAATGCTGACCCCGTGGATAAATGAATAAAATGTGAACTTAGAAGTTGCACTGTTTCACTGTATTATACCCAGATCTGGGGAGCCATGGCTGAGAGGTTACTGTGTCAGGCTCAGACGATACACGGTTCAATCTCAGCACCAGGCTGGACACTTTCCCAAAAAACATTGGTATGTAATGGTATCATTCATTCCTCTGATCTCTTGGATAGTGAGATTGGATACTTAGGATCTTCATATGTGAGCGAAAACAGCGTAAGTCATACATATTGTTCTTTGAAGAGCATAAGTAGGTGTGGCGCACTCTCCTCGAAAGAGGAAGAGGGCGATTTCCAGATCTATTGTTGTTGATCGCAGGATTGTTGAACTGATTATCTTTGGCAGCCTAGTGTAACTCTTATGAAAGTGCTGGTATTCTGAACCTGTTTTAGGGATCCAAAGAGTGAGTGAGCGACTGTTGAAGGTGGCTTCCAGATCCATAATGTTGCCTTTCTTTTGTCTGCTAATGATCGATAATGTTGCCTTTTGTCTGCCGATTATCCATATATTATTTGTCAGCATTAGTGTTATCTGTATTGCAGGTGTATGTTACCTTTTTGTCAAGACAATAGAAAGAGCTGCATTTCCACGCAGGTTGTGGGAAAAGATCAAGCTGTCTAGGAATTATGCCAAGGCTTTGAAACAGATTGATGAGAATTTGATTTATTGGCCAAAGTAAGTATAAATAATTCTTATAAATTTGTGGTAAATTCCTGTATGTTCACTAAGCTCCTTTATTTAGTGTCCCGTGATAGTTACAAGAAATGTGTTTGATGATCATATATCAGGTCCTTTACAGAATGTTGCTTTCATCCCGGCCAACCACAAAATCTTTCTATTCCTAGCAAGTTCTCTCACATCATGCGCCCTCATGTCAAAGGTGTCTGCAGTGTCCTGTGTCCATCCTCGTGCTGGTCGACCCCAGTCTCTTATACCAGCAACCATGATCTCCGTCACTTCTACACCGCCATTCTAATTTAGTCTTTCTATTCATGTATAGGCACCAATTAATGAATGTATATAGTTTGTCAGTAATTGCTTTAGTTCTGCATGTTTTTGATCCACACAACAGTTTAGATTTGGTGTTAAATTTTCAAAGTTTCCTACCAACTTTTCATTTGACTTCCCACAAATTTCCCAGTGCCTTGTAAGCTGCTCTTGCATTTTTGTATTCTGATTTTTATATCTCTATTTGTTCCTTCAACTTTTCTGCAGTGCTACTCCTGATCTCACTGATTCTCACTTTCTTTCTTTTTCCGTGTTTTTTTTTTTTGGCGCTCGCTCGCTCGCTTTGAACTCACGTGTAGTCCGTACACACTACTTCTAGTGATGCTGGACTGAATTTCACATGTGGGTTAATCAGGCGAACCCACTCTGACTTCAGGGGTACTTGTAATTTACATCTCCAAGTCAGGGATGATAGGTCAACATTTTAGTCCAGCTGTCTGGTTTAGGGGTTGAACCCCTGACCTCAGCATCAACACACCGACTTTTAAGAACACACTTTCTAATCCATTCGGCCATGCCGACCTACGTTTTTCCATGTAATTGTTAGACCTAATTGTGACCTCTTGTCAAGGCTGCTTAATTTATCTTGCACATAATTTCTTCTGCGCTCATCCAGAGTTTTTTTTTCCGGACGTGATTGCGTTGCGCCTGTTTACAGCAGAGCTGTGTTCTTGCGCCGTTAGCCCCACACACCAGACTTATGCGGGCATTAGTTGACCGGGTTAACCTTCTCAGGCACATAATTTCATATGTGGACATTAGGGGTGTGTCATCAACAAAGTCCGGATCAACAAAATACACATGTTTATGTAAATTGATTTTTCACCCTTGTTTATGAGTATGAAGTTTATAAATATATTCATTTCAGAATTTTATTTTTCATTTTGTATTTAAAAAAAAAAATTCTTTATGTGAATATCCTCGCATACTCTATTAATTCAAAGAATCTGTATTTTCTGTCGGAAACATTATTCAACAATTTTTTGCATATGAAATTCTAGGTATATGAAGCACAAATGTAAACAGAGGTTTACCAAAATCACACAGTATCTCATTCGTATCAGGAAACTCACTCTGAAAAGAAGGTTAGTGAAAATGGACTGTTGAATGTTCATGATATATGAACATTTGGTATGTTTTTGTGTTTTGTTGTGTTTTGTTCACTCGCTTTGAACTCAAATGTAGTACATGCATGTGCTTCTACTTCTAGTGAGTTGGTCAGATTTTTGCATGTGGATTAATTAGCTGTATCTGTGACCAGTGTCCCCCTCCAGCAGACGAACCACTCCGACTTCAGAAGTACTTGCAATTTACGTCCCCAAGTCAAGGGCAAGAAGTCAACATTTTAGTCCAAATGACCGGTGTAAGGGTTGAACCCGCCACCTCGGCATCAGCACACCAAAATTGTAAGAGCACGTGCTCTTATCCATTCAGGCAAACTGACCTCCACATTTAATATGTTAAAGCTGTCTCTAGAGGTTGGTTGGTTTCTTGAAATTTGCCTAGTATCATGCTTGAAAAGGAGTGAGATTGATGTAGAGATTTTCTCCTCAACTAAGTTCTGAAGCACCATTTCTAAACAGGGACTTTACTAAAGGGGCTTGCAGAGCTCTCCTTCCTCTCCCCAAGCCCAGAAACCAGCTGGGTGTCAAGACTGGTAATAGAACTTTTAATCTGCAGTGAGGCATATCGATCCTTGAAAGGTTAGCTACACAAAGGATCCAGTCTGTGGATAGCTGCACTGTGAAGAGATGCTTCAAGTCTTGGCCTGTCAGAGATCTAGTCCTTGACTTGCATTCAGCAACCTGTTTAGGGGAGGGGGCATCATGATAAAGTAAATTGCAGTACGTGAGGGGTAATATGGTCAGTATTATGCCTGCTGCTATGACTTTTCCAAAGAAATCTCAGCTACAAATGTTTTGTTAGACTAGATAGAGCCAACCTTGAATAATTTCAAAGCTCTCTACTGAAAATTAAATGTAGGACTATAGTAGTACACTACCATTGCATAGGCAAATTACTGACACCTGAGTGTTTACTCAGGGAACAGAATAGGAAACATTTCAGTTACAGTTACATGATGTGTCATATTGTTTAATGTCTATGTTTCAACTTTTACTTTCTGACAGGAAGGAGCTGGTACCTTTGAGCAGAAAGGTTGAAAGAAGAGAGTCCAGACGTGCGGTAAGAGCCTGTTGCTATGTTTTGATGTTGGATTAGAGTATGATCAAATTATTCTATAATTTGTATCACACAGCTAAAATATTTATTACAGATGGCAGTGGTGAATTTGTTTAAACATGTATTAAGAACCTGTTACTGTATTTTGATATTATATTAAATGAGTTTGAATAAATGATTCTATAATTTGTATTTTGTAATTGAGATATGTATTAAGTTAAAAAGAATGCAGTGATGCATTTTTGTGTAATTAAAAGATAAAACTAAAATCTCAGTATCAGTTAAAAGCAAATGAAATAGTTATTACATTATCTTTACATTTCCAGTTTGGTCTTGTAGAAATGTTTTGTTTTACCACATTATGATTCATTAGATAAGTTTATCTCATCTCTCTCTCTCTCTCTCTCTCTCTCTCTCTCTCTCTCTCTCTCTCTCTCTCTCTCTCTCTCTCTCTCTCTCTCTCTCTCTCTTTCTCTCTCGCTCTCTCTCTCTCTCTGTGTGCGCGCGCGCGTGCGTGTATGTGTGCGCATGTGCACGTTTTGTTGTTGTTGATGAAATATAATCCTAGGTTCCTTTTGGTATTTTAGGAAAAAGCTTTGATTGCAGCCCAGCTGGATACAGTTTTAGAGAAGAGCTTGCTCCAGCGGTTGAAAGATGGAACGGTGAGTAGTAGAGCAATAAGAAAACACTTACATACTGCTGTTAATTTTTATGTTTTGATCTTAGAGCTGCTGGGTTATTTTCTTTTTGCAGTCACTGTCAGCTACAGAACCTTTGTTTATTCATTACTTCTTTCAAAGTTTGTTTATTCGAACTTGGTGAATTAATAGGACAAACATATTGAAATGGTATATTTTATACATTATTTATAGAAATTAATAAATATATCAAGAACAGATTGAAAAGCAAGAACTACTGTAGGTATGTGATAGTCTTTCACATATATAAGGTCATACATAATCAGATGTGGCGACCAACTTCTTGTCACTAGTTTCATCTCTAAGAACTTTGGCCGGTAACCTTATTTTTATTATTGTTACAAATTCTATCCCAAAAACTTTTTGTCAATCTTTCTTGTTACTAATTCCTTTCCTAATAATGTTGACCAACTACCTTCCTTGTAACCAATTTTATTTCTAGAAATGTTAACCAGTTACTATTCTTGTCATCAATTCCATTCCTAAAAACTTATGCTAGTTATCTTTCTTGTTACCAGTCCATTCCTAAGAAAAGTCTGGTGCCCGCTGTTACAGGCGGCATTGACCTTGGAGCCATGCTGTCTGCAAACATTTCCTACCCAATCAGGGCTTGAATCTAGACTGCAATACTTCTGCGTTCATCCAAAGTATTTTTTTCAGACGTAATTGCGATGTGTCCGGTAATCCTCCCTTAGGCCAACACATCAAACTTTGGCGGGTGTTTGTTGACCGGGTTAGCCTTCCAGGAGACTGGAATACCATGTGCAAACATTCTACTTCATGGGCTGTTAGTATTACAGTTGTGAGTACGTAGCCCGTTTGGCTATCATCTGATTTATTCTCAGATTTATTTGCTTGTGCACTGAGGCAATATATGTGCACTAAGGACTAAAATGTGTGCACCAACATATGCTAAAGCTTAGATTGCTTAGAAGGAACATTGCTTTACACTAAAAACGTTAAAGGCAACATGATTGACTTCATTGCATTGGGTTACTGTAGGTGGGCTGTGCAGAATGGCAAGCTGCCTGCTGAGAGCACAAACTCCGTAGTTCCAGCAATATACCCCAGGGGTCTGGTGACAAAAATACACTTGTGGTCTGAATGACAAAGTCTGAACAATGAATCCATGAGCTCAAGTCAGAAGTCCTGACCACCTCATCCACTATATGCACTACTCTACCACTTACAATATACGTAAATTGTTGTTTGAAGTGGTCTGTAAATTGTGAATGTTTCATCAAGGTAACATTAGAGCAGACAGTTGTAGTCTTAAATGGACAAGTAATTTTTTTTAAATTTTAATATGTAATTATATGCAATAATTAGTAAGTCTGTAGATGTAATTCTGTAAAAGTGCAATTATATTACTTATTTTTTTTTCAGTATGGTGATATTTATAACTTCCCACAAAAAGCCTTTGATAAGGTGACAGAGGAAGAAGAGATTTCCTCAGATGAAGAAGTGGAGCAGGAGGTTGACGAGAATGAGGAAGAACTTGAAGACGATGAAGAACTGGAATTAGAAGAGGATTACGAGGTAATGATCATGATATCTTTAACATTGTTAAATTCTGAATTGATCAACATAACAAGTGATGTTTATCTATAGACATGAAACAGCCATGTGCACATGTGGATTGGTGTCACATTCAGCAGAGCACATACTCCAAGACTGCCCAAAATATAACACATCTAGGCAAACTTTCTGGCCTAGAGAGATGACAGTGTAACTCTATGGACCGCTGTGTGCACTAAAAAAGATAGTTAAATTAATACAAGAGACAACATTGCAGTTATAGACATATTTCAAGTGAATGAAAGAAGAAGAGGAATCTATAGTCACATACTGTAGGATTGTTAGAGCCTTAAAACGAGTAGGAAATTCTCGAAATGGTTTTTTTCTTTTAAATTGTTCATTGTGACTATATAGACCAGCCTCGAAGTTTCAGCTATTGGTTGCACAGCTGTTCCTTTATGTAAGTCAAGGGTTGTTTGCATACGTACATTCATCACAATAAAGTTGATTCATCATCATCATGTGCCATGCCGGTAAGCTTGGGCGATCATGTTTCACCATCTCACTCGATCACCAGAGTCTTAGATCAGCTCAGTGTTCTTGTCTCGACCATAAATCGTGGCCGAGCCATCCAGATAGTTACTTCTCTGCCCTCCCCTTGTTCTCTTCCCCTCGATCTTGCCAGTTGTCACCAAGTTCACCAATTTATTTCTTCTCATAACGGGACCACAAAATTGTGACTGTCTACATCTAATTTCTCTAATCAGTTTATGGTTTTCATTTGTTTCTTGTAGGACATTAGTTTTTCTGTCTGTCCATGATATTCTTTGCATTTTCCTCAGAATCCACATTTCCACAGCCATCAGATGTTTGTCAACCTGCTTCCTCATTGTCCTCACTTCATATCCATACAGAAGCACAGGTTCTATGTAGCACCTCAACACTCTTTTTCTCATTGCAAATGACATCTTTTATTGGTCAGTATGTTTTCCAACTTGCAAAAGGCATTGTGATTCTTGTTTTAATCTCTTCAAGACATTTCCCATCAGATGTTAAGACTGTTCAAAGATAATTGTACCGATTCACTTGCTTAAGAATATTCCCATTTACTTGTATATAACATTGTGGTATTTCGTTCTTCCTAGTGACGACCATAATCTGTATCTTCTTACAATTTAATTCTAACCCTAGTTATTCACTGTGTGCAACAACCGCATCTACTAAATGTTGTAGATCCTGCTCATTGTCTGCAATCAACACTGTGTCATCTACATATCTAATGTTTCTGATGTTTCTTCCTCCAATGATGATTCCTTTTATATCTTCTTCATTTCTGAAAATATTTTCACATTACAGAGAAAAAAGATCTGAAGACATTACACATCCCTGTTTCACACCTCTCTTAATAGGCTGATATTGACCTAGTTCATTATCAATCCTAATGGCAGCTTGTTGTTTCCAATATATGTTTCTTACAAGGCTAAAAACTCTGGCCACATACAAATAGATAATATGACCATTAAAAGAACGGAAACATACAAATACCTGGGTACAATCTTCAACTGCTCCAACATCATAAGGGAAGAAATACAAACTAGAATCAACTCTGGAAATAAGATATACTATGCACTACAACATCTACTAAAATCAAAGGCGCTATCTCGTAACACCAAAATCACAATATACAAAACACTGATCAGACCAGTTGTGCTGTATGGCTCTGAAACCTGGAGTACAACGAAAAGAGAAGCCTTGTTACAAACCTTTGAGAACAAAATTTTAAGACGCATCTTTGGACCCATTAGGGATACACATAGTGGAGAGTGGAAAAGAAGAAGTAACAAAGACATTTATGATCTGTTTCAGTCCCCGCTAATCACTGGTATCATGAAGGCTAATAGACTACAATGGCTGGGGCATATAGAAAGAATGGAAGATAATAGGGAAACAAAACTCGCTTACACTCAGGAAATAAATGACCGCAGACCCCGAGGTAGACCAAGAAGGCGGTGGAGAGATAATACATGTACAGACCTACAAGCGCTTGGAATCAATGACTGGCAAGAGAAGGTCCACCAGAGAGACGAATGGAGACGGATTGTATTTGCAGCAAAGAACCTCAATGGCTCGGAACGCTGAAGAAGAAGAAGAAGACAAGTCTAATGTCTTTCCCATCAATTTGTAGATCTGGAAGCATCTCTATAATCTCTGACATGTCTTACTGTATTGAAAACCTTTGTGTAGTCAATAAAACAAAAAGTTGATTACCTACCCTGTGTCTGTTTATAAGAGAGCTGCGATATTTGCGCCTTTCGGCTTCTTCTGGCGTTTGTTGACTGGTTTAGCTTTCCTGGGTGTTTCGCTTGACATACCGTGCCTTTCAGTGTTGTGTCATCTTCATCCATTCATCTACACGAGGTGCCTCAGCTGCCTATCTGGAACAGACAAGTGCATATCGGTCGACCCTCATGGGAAGGCAGGGGCAGAGCAAGGGCATTCTCTGCCATTCAGGGAGGCTTTCATAATTGGATCTGACACATAGTGCTCTGGTACTAGGCATATCTATGGAATCTTTATGTCCTACCCATGGCTGCTTAGCCTCACTTCGTGTATTGGGCCTTCTGCAGTCTGCAGATTTTGACCTCTGATAACATTCAGACAATGAGCTCTCAATTCAGACTTTCCATATAATGGATTTGCTAGCCAAATTATATTTCTCTTCGTAGTCATACGGATGCTTTTGCCACCTACATAGCTACTGTATAAGGCGAGGCAGGCCATAGACATTCAGGTTCTGTTCTTCTATTTTGAGAATAGCACACAAGAAGTATAGCTTTCTCTTCACTTTAACTTCTGGTGTGCTGATGTGTTTAACACCTACATTGATACCTCAGAAGTCGGAGTGACTTTACCTGATGGTGAGGGACACTGGTAATAGGGAAAGCTAATCCACACTACTAGTCGTAGTAGCACGTGTATGGACTACACTTGAGTTCAAAGTGAGCTATTGCACCTTCCCTCCCCAAATTGCCTTTCTTTCACCCCTCCCTCCCTCCCCAAATTGCCTTTCTTTTACCCCTCCCTCCCTCCCCAAATTGCCTTTCTTTCACCCCTCCCTCCCTCCCCAAATTGCCTTTCTTTCACAGTGTTGATATTCTGTTTGGTAGATGACGTGTTATGGGCTCTTACACTTAGTTGTCATTTAGTAGGGATTTCATTTTTGTGGACATTTGAACCTTTCACTTAGTAGGAATAAATTTTGACGGACATTAGAATCGTTTTGTCAGTTTAGTAGGGCAGACCTTCAGTGGACAGCATTCACCAATGCTTTGGGGGAACGCTGTTGAGTGCCCGAACACTGCATCTCTAGGGGCCACCAAACTCCAAGATCATGTGCCATGCCGGAAAGCGTGGGCGGTCATGACTTGCCATTTAACTCGATCACCAGAGTCATAGATCAGCTCAGTGTTCCTGTCTTGTCCATGCCATGTGGCCATGCCATCCAGGTATTTTCATCTCGGTCTTCCTCTTGGTCTAAGTTCTCCAATCCATTTCTTCTCATAACATGTTCAAAAATTTTGGACTGTCTACGTCTAATTTCTCTAATCAATTTACGATTTTCATTTGTCTCTTGTAGTACTTGGTCATTGGTTTTTCTGTATGTCCATGTTATTCTTTGCAGTTTAGACTACTGTGGTAATTTACTATGGTATATGGCATGGTCGCATGGCAGAAGTCTTGCATGGGGTTCTGCAAAAACTAATGCAGAGCTCGCTGGCACAAGGTGTGATGTAGGGTATCCTTTATAGGCATCGCTACATCCTTAACCTTTCTGCTGGCATTTGTTGACCGGGTTAACCTTCCCGGGTGAAAGCGGTTTTATAATGAATGTTTTTAATGCCTATAATAATTTTTAAAAGCCCACAGAGACAAAAACACATGATGTAATTGATTGTTTTTTTTGCGCTCGCTCAAAACTTTGAACTCAAGCACAGTCCATAAACACTACTTCTAGTAGTGCTGGACTGAATTTTGTGTGTAGATTAGCTTTCCATATTAACAGTGTCCCTCACCATCAGGCAAACCCACTCCAAATTCAGAAGTACTTGTAATTTACGTCCCCAAGTCAAGGACTTCTTCTTCTTCATTCACCCAGAGTTTTTTTTTTCCAGACGTGATTGCGTTGTGCCTGTTTACAGCAGAGCTGCGTTCTTGCGCTGTTAGGCCGACACATCTGACTTCTGCAGGCATTTGTTGACCGGGTTAACCTTACCGGGGCAAGTCAAGGACAAGAGGTCAACATTATAGCCCAACTGTCTGGTGTAAGGGTTGAACCCCTTACCTAAGCATCAGCACACCAGATGTTTAAGAACACACGTTCTTATCTATTTGCCCATGCCGACCTCAGTTAATTTTATGAATGTAGTACATGGCAACACTCATGATCTGAGTGAAGAGTAGGTCTATAAGCCATACGCAGAATTGCCAGGGAGCAGTGTTAAAGGAATTGAAGATTATCAGTCAAAATGATTGCAAATTTCTGTACCGAAGTTCTTAATCATCACCATATCCCATCATCTGGAAACTAGCCCATCATGTAGTTAGACGTGTCAGTGACAGTTACAATTTAAAAAAAACAAGACTTTTAGTGGTAGCATTGTTGTCAAGGTCCTATAGGGGACATAGGAAAGGACAGATGTTAGAGATAGGGACATGGGGTGAG
Source organism: Cepaea hortensis (assembly GCA_963921405.1). NCBI lineage: Eukaryota > Metazoa > Mollusca > Gastropoda > Stylommatophora > Helicidae > Cepaea > Cepaea hortensis. The sequence continues at coordinate 95,873,391 of OY992877.1, read as the reverse complement.
TAAGGGGGAATGAGAAGAATCTAGATGCTGAAAGACCGGACTGTACCCGTGAAGGACAGGTCATTATGAAGTGAACGACGCAGTACGCCTGGTCTCAACCCGGCGTATGCGAGACATCTGACTTCCCACGGGTGGCACGAGGGGCAAGTACCTCGTGACCACTGGGCAGTCGAAGGGAAGCCAGACGGGCTTTGGACACGACTGAGAGAGGATGCGTGACTGAGAGTGTTCTTTGCAATTTAGTCTACTTAGTACTTCAGAGCTATTGAATAGCTAAGCGTGTGACTTGTGTTTGTGTGTGGGGCTGTGATACGCGAGTGTAGTAATTGGTATCATAATATTGCATTGCTGTATATTGACTAGTGCGAGAATGAATGCTGTTAGCGAGTGATGAGACAGTATTATGTAATTATATTCGAGAATAATAAATCATATGTTATTGACGCCTGAATTTATGTTTCATCTATGCTCGTACTATTTACCTGTCTTGAACCCTTCACTTTCAAATACCGTTAGATGCTGACAGATTAACTATGGGGGATAACGTCCGTTTCGACTAGTCCCAAGACAGATAAAAAAAACTGTAACTCTTGGACTAACCGAGTAAAATTGTAATCACACACACAACGACAATCTAATTATATATATATGTGTTTATTCTGATCCACTCTGAAGCCTATTCTTCTTCTTTCTTCTTCTGCGATCATCCGGAGTTTTTTTTCGGATGTGATTGCGTTGTGCCTGTTTACAGCAGAGCTGCGTTCTTGCGCCGTTAGGCCGACACATCCGACTTCTGCGGGCATTTGTTGACCGGGTTAACCTTCCCGGGGGTTTCTTAGGACGTTTGACTCTCACTGTTGTGGTGTTATCCCCCATCCCAGCTGGCCCATATAGAACAGCCAAAGATCCTGGTCAGCCCTCAAGGGAAGGCAGGGGCAGACCATGGGCATTCCCCGCCATCCAAGGAGGCTTCCATACTTGCAGAGCCGATACATAGCGCTCTGGTACTGGGCTCACCCAAGGAATCGTCACGTCCTGCACATGGCTGCTTAGCCTCACTTCCGTATTTTGGGCCTTCCGTTCACCATAGGCTGTTCTTCCGGAAACCAGAAGTATGCAGTCTGCAGATGACATCCACACAGTGAGCTTTCGATTCGGACTTTCCATGTAATGGATTTGCTATCCAAGCAATATTCCATTTCGTGCCACTAGGACACTTTTCCACCTTTTATGAAGCCCACACAGTGGGCTTTTGATTCAGACTTTCCACGTAATGGATTTGCTATCCAAGCAATATTCCATTTCATGCCACTAGGACACTTTTCCACCTTTTATGAAGCCCACACAATGGGCTTTTGATTCGGACTTTCCACATAATGGATTTGCTATCCAAGCAATATTCCATTTCATGCCTCTGGGTCTTCATGCACCTTTAAATGTCAACCTGTATGTAGTTAAAGTAAGCTGCGGTCAACTTGAGCTTGTTGATATCTCCATAGAGCTTGTCCTCAAATGAAGCAGGTGTGGGCCAAAATATCTTTCTCTGTTCTGCATACGCTGGGCAATCCTGCAGCAAATGTTTTGCTGTCATTTTTCCAGTTCTACAATTACATTCATCGGTTTCTCCTATCTTTAGTTTATTGAACAAGTGGTATTTCAGCCTGTTATGTCCTGTGCGGAGTCTGAAGATTGCTACTTGTTCTCTTCGGTCGAGTTTGTAATATGCATCATCCTTCTGATGGCCTGGATGCTCTGATTCCCATTTGGTTCTATAAGTGCTTTTTATCAACCTCTTTGCCTCATTATAGGTTATGTCTATGTCAGGCTGTGGTAGTCGTCCGCCCTCTTTTGCCAGTCTGTCAGCCTCTTCGTTTCCAGGTATACTGCAATGTGATGGGATCCACTGTATTACAACTTTTTTGGATTTCTGGCATAGACCATGGAGTGTTGCTCGTAGGTCAGCTAGTTCTGTGCTGTTATTGCTCTTCAGTATTGAGACAGCTGACTTCGCATCTGTGAAGATAGCTATTTGCTTCTCTTTATTTTCCTCCATCAGGAGCATTTCTGCTGCAGTTTTCAGAGCCTCTACCTCCGCTTTGAAGTTACTTGAAAATTTTCCAGTTGCCATTGAATGTGTTTTTTTCACTCCATTTTTTAAATTTAGGAGAATTCCTCCTCCTCCATTCTCTATTGAATTTTTGGCTGATCCATCTGTATATGCATGGGTCCAATTCCTGCTTGGGTAATGTTCTTTTATGTAGTTTAGGGTTATTTCTCTTCTTTCGGTTTCATGCTGAGTGTTCTTTTTCTCAATACCAGGAATGTTTTCTATCATCTCAGGCAGTTGCTGCTGTCTCCAAGCTGGGAACTTGTGTGCATTGTAAATGGGCTTGACTGTTGATATGTTAAGTATAGGATCTGCCCTAATCCTTCGTTTTGCAGTTTCTACAAAGTTGGTACGCTTCAGTCTTCCCTTTCCAAAACCATTAAATCTGTTGTACATAGGGTGGTCTGTCAATCTTCTGAATTTTTCTGCTTGTTGCTGGGCTCTGCTATCTCTTCTATCCTGCATTGGTTGTAAACAAGTGATCTTTTCTAGTTCATTAATAGGCGTTGTCTTCAGGCTTCCAGTTATGATTCGCATTCCTTGGTTTTGGACTCTACTTATTTTGTTAAAGTTTGACTTAGCTGCTGTTGCCCAAGCTGCAATGCCATATTCCAGTACTGGCCTCACCCGTCCAGTATATAACTTCTTGAGAACTTTCTCATCTGCTCCCCATGTTGTACCAGCAAGCTTTTTCATGATTGCCATTCTCTGCCTTGCTCTTGTTCGATTTTTCTCAACCTGTGTCTTCCATGTCAGGCGACGATCAAAGGTGACTCCTAGATAGTTTGGATTTTCTTCATGGCGCAATATTTTTCCATTCAATACCAGCTTAGGTTGCTGAGTTTTATTTGAGAGGGAGAACACTGTGCATGTCGTTTTCTCCTCACTTATCTTCACTAGCCATGATTTTGACCAGTCCTCTAGCGCTAATAAGGCTTGCTGTATTCTGCTGTTAGCTGTACTAATATATTCTTCAGATGTCCATATGGCTAGGTCATCTGCAAAGGAGGATGTGTGTACTCTGGCTGGAAAATTTTCTGTGATGTCATTTATATATGCTAGGAATAATGTTGGTGAAAGAACTCCTCCTTGGGGGACACCTTGCTCCAACAGCATCATTTTGCTTGTTTGTCCTGGCAGTTCTGTTCTCAAGGTAGTGGCTGATCCATTTATACATTTTTCCACAAACATGCATTTTTTGCAGTTTTACTTTCAGTCCTTCCTTCCATACTTTATCAAATGCTTTTTCTAAATCTATCCAGACTGCTAGTGTGTGCTTTTTCTCTTGGAAAGCATCCTCTATTTCCTGAGCTATATAGGTTATTTGATCTTCAGTGGATCTGTACTTTCTGAATCCTGCTTGGTGTGGTGTTAAGAGTTTGTTTTCTTCCAGATGCCATGTTAGCCTGCCATTGATAATGCGTTCCATTAATTTTCCTACACAGCTAAGTAGACTGATAGGTCGATAGCCATTTGGTTCTTCCAGGTCTTTTCCTTTCTTTGGGACTGGTATTAGTATAGCTTCCTTCCATGCCTGTGGGACTATTCCTCTCTTCCAGCTGTTATTTAGGACTGCTAGTAGTTTCTTCTTTGCCTTGGTGCCTAGTCCTATTAGCATTTCATTTGTGATTCCATCCTTTCCTGGTGATTTCTTCTTTTTTAGGGTATTCATTGCCTGTTCCATTTCTTCCATTGTTAGATTTGCCATCATATATTCTGCTGCTGTCTCTGTATTTCTATGATGTATCTGTTTGTCTTTGATTGCTTTCTTCTGTTCGGTTGTAATATCAATGTGGTTTGCATTTGCATAGTGTTCCATTAGTGCATTTGCAGCCTTTTTTCCTGTAAGCAAGGCATTTCCTTGTTTAATTGTTATTTGTTTGTTTCTAGGTCCTTCATTGTTCATGGCTTTCACTAGTTTCCATAGTTTGTTTCCATCCCTGTCAAAATTCAGGTTTTCTGTTTTTTCCCTCCAACAATCTCTTGTTGTTTGATTTACTGTTCTTTTATATTTTGCTGAGATGGCTTTGAGAGAGATGTTCGCTTCAATTGTTTGTTCTCTCTCTGCTGTCTTCCTGGCATCTTCAACTTTGTCCTCCAAACTTTGTAGTTCTTCAGTCCAGTATGGTTTGTAATTTTTCCTCGCTCCTCTAGGAATGGACTCAGTGGCTGCCTGTATTATCGCTCTGTTTAGACTTTCCACCATTTGCTTTATGTTGCCATATCGTGTATTTATGTTTTCACAATATTTGTCTGTTAGTATGGCAAATCTGTCCCAATCTGCTCGTTTGTAATTCCAGCGGGGCAAGGGCTTTTGCTCCTGTGGAACATACTCCATATTCATTTCAAGTTTGATTGGTCTGTGGTCACTACCTGCTAATTGGTCAAGCACATGGCGATCGATTTTGTGGAGGATGTCTCCTGTGCAGAAAGCTAAGTCTGGAGTAGAAGTGGTAAGCCATCTTCTGGAGTAGAAGCTCGGTGCGTCATCCGCTTTGTTGAGTAGATGGAGATTTGAGTCTATTTCCCAGTCCTCCAATTCATCTCCTCTTTTGTCAGTATCTGGGTATCCCCATCTTTCTGAACGGCTATTAAAGTCTCCGACAATAATGCAGTTTGTGTCAGTTATTTCCATGTTTGAGAGTGTAAGGTCCTTATCAGCTGGGCTATACAGATTGTAGATTCTTATTTTCACGTCCTTTATCATTATATCAACACCTATAATTTCCGTTTGGTTGTCAGAGATCACAGATACTTCGCTGCAAGGTATTGTATTTCGTGTAAGTATTAGAACTCCTCCTTTGTGTCCTTCGCGGTCGAAACGTGTGGCCTGATATCCTCTGACTGAGAATTTGTGATTGGCGTTGAGGTGTGTCTCTTGAATGCATGCCACATCTATTCTATCTTTATGAAGACGCTGTGTTAGGGAGTCTTTCTTCTTGTAAACTCCTTCGGCATTCCACTGTAGTATGTTGAGTGTCCGGGGTATTTGGTCAATAGCTCTTAACCTACTCCTCTGTGCCTTGACTCCACAGCACAGGGGAAGGTGACCACCAGTAGTCATGGGTGGACCCCCTCGAGGCAGGGGGCCCGGCACTATCGCCGCCTGATGGGACTTCACGGGATTAGCACCATATCGATTAATTTTGATTTGTGACATCATGAATTAAGTTACGTTGCACTGCTTTGTCAAGCCTGTGGCTCAGTACATCCGATTTCGACAAGCATTTATTCGGGATGCTTTCCCTAGCCTTTGACTGTCCCCAGTCTACCTACAAGGCAGCAGGTTTGTGTGTCTCTTCGTCTGGTCCCTCTCCCTTGACCTGTCCGACATGGGTGGCCCTACCAGTAGCTGTGCTACCGTCGGCATAGCTCTTGGGGTCATTGGGACGCACAAGCCCCTCTACCTCGTCACGGTGGACACACAGCAGAGGGGTGAAGCCTATTCTAAAATTAATTGTTAATATAATTCTCTCTCATAACATGACACTGACATGGACTTAACTGTATTGTTTACAGACATGTCCCGAAGCAGTTTCCTGCTATGGGTCTGTGATGTGATAGCCCCGTCACATTTTGTAGTCCCAAGAGCAAAGAGCAATAGGTGGCAAATCTTTCCCTCACGCCATTTAACGATAACCCATCAGGCATTGAACCCACGTCCAGTTGTGCTCATGACATTATCACCACAGTTCGCAATCAACATTTTGTAGTCCCAAGAGCAAAGAGGAATAGGTGGCAAATCTTTCTGTCACACCGGCTAAAGATAACCCATCAGACATTAAACCTGTGTCCACCGGGAAGGTTAACCCGGTCAACAAATGCCCACATAAGTAGGATGTGTCGGCCTAACGGCGCAAGAACGCAGCTCTGCTGTAAACAGGCACAACGCAATCACGTCCGAAAAAAAAACTCTGGATGAACACAGAAGAAGAAACATGCGTCCATTTGTGCTCATGACATTACCACCACAGTTTGCAATCAACTTTGCTAGTATATATTGTCTGTACAGTTCAGTGAGAATGCATACTTTTACGTTACGGCTGTGTTTGCCTGTATAAGTGCCCAGTGTAATGACAAACACATCAGGTTATCTGAAGGTTAAAAACACAGCAGATGAGCTGAATTTCAAAAGGCATAATTGTGTTGCATTTTGATTATATAATTGATTTTGAAATATAGTTTGCATTTGTGTGGGAAACATTAATTGAGGAGTAGAGAGAGACAAAGGTAAGCATTTACTCACATTTATAAGTTAACCATTAATTTATTTCAGGATGTCGGACAAGTAGAATATGTTGCGGATGAAGATTTTGAAGAAAGTGACATTTCAGATCTTGAAGTAAGTAGAACATGATAGTATGGAAATAAAACACATGGAGAACATACACGGTATTAAGGTGATATTAGCCTCAGGCTGTTGAGTTGGAGTTGTAAAGTTCAGTTTGAATGTCTTAAACATAAATTTCTTGCTCTCTTTTAAAATAAATAATGCATCCTTGTGACTGTTAGCATTTTTTGTGCAGCTGCACCTTTGTGTGTTTCTTCTTCTTTGTTCACTTTCAGACGTCAGTATGAATAAATGCACAGAAAGCAGCAAACTCAAGCTTTTTGACATCTCCATAGAGTGTCCTCACATGAGCATGTGGAGGTTAAAATACTTTTCTGTATTCTGCATATGTTGGACACTTCTGCAGCAAATAATATCTAGATGGTGTCATTTTATGTGTTCCACAGTTAATTCATCAGTATCTTCCATCTTTAGGTGATTGAACAAGTTGTATTTCAGTCTGCTATATCCTGTGCAGGATCTGAAGATTACTACTTGTTCATTTCAGCTAAGTTGGTATATGATCTTTCTGTTGACCTGGATAATATGATTTCTACTTGGCTGTATAAATGCTTCATATAAATTTCTTGGCCTCATCATAAGTTATGTCTGTTATCAGTATGAGGTAATTTTCCACCTTCCTTTGCTAATCGGTTGGCTTCTTCATTTCCAGGTATTACAACCTTTTTGGATTTCTGGCATAGTTCGTGTTAGTTAGTCGACAGACCATCCTCATTGCACATCGAACCATTCAGTCCATAAGTGCTCGTCCCCCCCCCCCCCCCCCCCCCCCAGCAAATCCCACAGCGTGTAGAGGTTAACGACATCAGTTCTGTGTTGGTTTATCAATTTTCTTTGGCTTCCCGCGTAGTGTTCTTGTTTTGTCACACCTCTTTTAATTTTCTGTTCTCGCAGCCTGACCATGGTTGTAGATTCGCAGTCATCACTTTGTTCTCGCAAAAGTCTTACTTATCGTAGCGCATTCAGAATGTCAGCCATGGTGCATCCGCCCTCCACATTAGCCATACTTGCGAGCTTTCAGCCCGCTCATTTCCTTGTACTCCCGCATGCCCTGGCACAAAGATGAAACTAATCAGCTGAGACTGCTCTAGAGACAGCAACAACTCTCTTCGGATCCACCCCGTCTCTATCCACTTGAGCATGCTCATTGAGTCGCTAAGGAAATATGCCCTAGTGAATGTCTGTGTCTCGAGCCATGTTATTGTTTTAAGTGCTGCCATGACTTCCATAGTCAGGCTACTTGTGGTCTCAACAAAAGCACCAGAGTCCTCCTTCACAATTCTCCATCTGGCCTGTGCCGTAAAGGCCCATGACCTTCTCACATGTCGGACGGCCGACCCATCTGTGTAAAATGAGAGCATCACTGTCTAACGAATTCTCGAAAATCAACGCTTGTACCACCGCCTCCACAGCAGCTGGATTTTCTTGTCTGTATTTTCTGTCTCAATAGTTCGTGTAGTGCTGCCCTTATATATGCTATTTCTGTACTGTTTCTACTCTTTAATATTGAAACAAGTGACTTCACATCTTTAAATAAAGCTATTTGTTTCTCTTTATTTTTCTCTGTCAGCATTTCTGCGGCAGTTTTTAAGGCCTCTGTCCCTACTCAGAAGTTACTTGAGAACTTTCCAGCAGCTATTGACTGTGTCTTCTTTGCTCCATTTTGTAGATTGTTTCTTTAAATATATCCTGGGCTTCCGAGTTCACCTTGCCTGGACACAGGAAATATTTCTGGGAAGTTCTGGGGACTAGTCTATAAAAATATGGGGCTAGCACCTTGAACACAGTCAACCTCAAGGCATGAGAAATGGTTACTTGTACTACTTTTTTTTTTATTATCATAAAATTACAATTCTTGTAATTGTTTTTTATTATCTGTTTGCATTGAATCTGTTTAAAACTATCATTTCTGTGGTTTTCACTTTATATTCTTCTTATGATTAAATAGTTATTTGTGTGTATAGCTTTCCTCCTTAATTATTTAATTCAAATCTATTTCCCCAGGATGCAGATGACATGACAGAGTCTTCATCAGAAGAAGAGGAATCTGAGGAAGAAAATGTGAAGGGTAAAGGAAAGAAGAAAGCCAAGAAGGCTCCAGCGGCCAAGAGGAGACCTAAAGTTCACATAGAATATGAAGAGGACACACCTTCGACTTCCAGAGCAGAAGCACTGACATTTTAGTTCAATTTGACAAAATCAAGTGGAGATGTTTCTAGAGTAACAGTGAGCCCAGATTCACGTGATAGTGAACATATTGACACTTTCTAGGGCGAGGGTAATTAATAATAAAGGGAACATTTTGCCGAAGTTGTTTTCTAAATGTTCAAAATTGTTCATCATCATACAATGCTGTTCCCACGTTGAAGGTTGCTGAAACAAGTAGCAATATTTGTGCTGTACAGGACATGACAGGCTGAAATACCACTTAGTTAATAAAGTTAGGAGATAATGGTGAGTGTAAATGTGTCAGTGTATGCCGAACAGAGAACATTACATTAGCCTACACTTGCTGCATTTGAGGACAAACTGTATGGAGATGCCCACAAGATCATTTCGACTGCTGCTTTCTTTAAATATATCCAAGTTGACGAAGAAGAAGTTTCCAACATTTTCTGTCCTGTCTTCAGTGTGCATCTAGATGGACTCCTCCAGACCTGACCTTGTTGTCCTGCTACATATATTGTAATGTTGCTTCTCTCTTGCACATGTGTCCTACACACTTTCCTACTGGGCATCTGTCAGCAATAAGCAGTGTTTCCGGAATTCAAGGCTATATTTTCCCGATGTAGATTTCAATAATAAAGCAGTAAATTACAAACTTTATTGCCTGGCATGTTTCGTTGTATTTCATCAGATGGATAATACAGAAATATATTGGCATGGAATAAAGACACTGAATCCTTTTTTAAATAATAAATGATTGTCTGTGGAAAACTACCATATATACATTTATATTTGAACATAATTATATCTCATCTCATCTCATTTTGTTCCTCTTGTATCTTGAGGTGTTGAGGTGAAACATAATTTGTTGTGTATTTCAGCTATAGGATTCATTGTGTTGCTTTATTCTACGCTGGTTTATTTCTGCAGTATTTGCCTGACAAAATACAGTGAAACATGCAATATGGCAACAAATTGTGCAATCTGTTGTTTGTGTCTACAGGATTCAAATAAGCTGAGTCTTCATACAACCAAAGTAACAATTGTGTCTTTTTTAAATTGTATCTGAGCTTGATTTAAAAAGAGAAAGAAATATCCTAGCAGGAACTTGCTGCAGATATGTGAAGTGTCAGGATCATCACAGTTTGTAGGCGTGAATACACGGAGGAGCTTGGTGGCTGCATGGGGAAATAGGTGGTCAGTCTTTGCCTCCTGTAGCGAACGTCGGGAACTGACATCATCCTGAAGTTCCACTTGTGTTCAGAAATATGCATCTTTAAATACTAATGTTTCATATGATGAAGTAAGTGGCTTGTTGTTTTAACAGGACATTTGCTCAGTGCAATGTTTCATGTTCATAATACACTGTTGATTATATACACTGTAATCTGTTGTGTTAATGTTATTCCAATGCTAGTGAGTTGTAAACTTTTGGTTGCACAGTCCAACACTTAGTACCTACCTACTGTATGTAGTCGAGAGATAAACAGTGAGCTGTTGGAGGTTAGATAAATTTGAAAATGTATGATAGATAGTAAATGAAAAACTAGTGTATTTGATTTGCAAGGGTGTCTGCACTGTGGTGTGTTGGAGGTTGGTACCGATTAAATGATTATTGGCTAATACTTTTTGTAATGTTTTCCTTTCACACCATGCTGTCCCTTCACGCCATACTGATTACATTTGATTTGCCAATGAGGTTGTATTCATGAGGCAGCATTATATTGTCTCAGATTATTGACATATACCAATATTAACTGAGCAATAGAAGTCTTGTGGATAGTGCTGTAGGGTACCAACACAGCTTATGTTTTAGGTTTTGATCCAGCTTGAAATGGCCATCAGAATTTTCTCTGCAGAGAGGGGCTGGTTACCTTCATGCTGTAGTGACCTAACACTTGCCTGCCAACACAATGGTCCAGGTTCAATCCCCCAGCTGAGAGAGGATTGTTTCTGGTCTGTACATCTCTGGTATCAACCCAATCTCATAAACATGCGTACCAGACCATTGTCAGAATGTATGCAAAGTCTGGCAAGGAAATGTGAGGACAGCTTCATGGAAACAGGACAAGAGGACGAGCAAGTGATAAATATTAGGATGGATTGGTCAGTGTAGTACAAATGAGACAAGAACATAAACCCAGTGGTGATCGTATGAGATGACGAACAGATATCGCCTATGTTTATCATAGCTTATTAATTGGTGATTTTATATATAATAAGGCAGATGTGGTGAAGGCCCCCCTGGGAGCATGTGAATAATGCAGAAGAACAGATAGACCATGATGGTCTAGCAGCAAGGGGTGGTCAGAGGATCTGATCAACAGTCGTCATTCAGAGGTGAAGCAAAACGGACACATAATAAGATTGTAGCATTAGTATTGGAACTCTTCGCTGGCTGTTGAAGATGAGGACTGAGCGCTTAAGGCAGTGGTTCTCAACCTTTTTATGCCTGTGCCCCCCTTCACCATATTTTCAGAACGTCATTCCCCCCTTTCGTATTTCCTACCTAAAAATCCCGCCCCCGCCCCTACACAGTATACGTAATAATGGAAGCTAAATTTAATAGCACATACTAAAAAAAGTCTAGACGTCCACATAAAACATGATTTGTGGGTCTACTTACTTTATAAATTGAATTTTAGAAGGGTGAGACGAACAGAACCGTACAGTATGAAGGGAAAAACAATATCAAGTAATCGGTTCTTGTATTAACGTGATCTTGAAATAATCTTAATTCCTCCCCTGGAAACCCTAAAATTCCCCGTGGGGGGGGGGAAGAATTCGCCACCGGTTGAGAACCACTGGCTTAAGGGAATGCCATGAGTTCTGTGATGTCGGTTCTTGACTCAATTCAAGTATCATAGCACATGATTATGATACATGATTCAAAGATAAAACTTCTCTTCTTCTTATGTCTTTTTTCTTGCAATAGAATTTAGGCGTTCAACCAAAACACGCCAAGCTCTCTGTAGACTTGTTCATGATTGGCTGAAATTAGCAGGTACAGTTTTCTGTGGGATGTGGTAACCCGTCTCACATCAATCCTCCATAGCCGCCTGTTACGACATGCGTTGTTGGTTACAGTGTTACTGTACTTTGCTTCCTTCATGGGCACCAGTAACGCATGGCTGAACATAACACATGCACCATTTTTGTTAGTTATGTGCAAATATTTACATTGTGTGGCCACCTACACACACAATATGGACAGGCGCATGACGTTCTGTAATGTCTATTTTTGTTTTAAACTTGTGTGTATTGTTATGTTCTGTTTTTGGTTACAAACTTTGTTATCAGAGGTTAATACTTCTGTTTCAAAAACACAAAATATGACAGACTCAGGACGGTTAGAAAACACAGAAACAAACTGTCCGACAACAGTCTTTATCAATGGAATAACAAAAATGAAGAGAAAAATATATATGATTAAATTCAATGCAAAGGGGTACTTCTCTGATCGGTGTCCAGTCCAAGTGACAGGAAACTGTTTTATTTGCTTGAATTTGTCTACATCTGCAGTTGTCACTTGTGTGAACTTCATTGTCTGTTTTTAGTTCCCTCAGTGGTACATACAGTTTATCCTCCACTGTTGTTTTTCTGGGCTGGAAGGTTTGCCTAGATATGTTGTGTTTGGGTAGTCTTGGAGTTTGTGATCTGCTGTTTGCGACGCCAATCCACATGTGCACATGGCTGGCTCATCAGTCTTCAATTTTTTATACACTTGGTTGCTTAATTATGTCCTGTTCTGAGGCACATAATAATTTGTACTGGTCTGTCCATAAAATGGTAATCTTGTGCTGGTGTTGATGGTTTTTGGATTTATTTGATGATTCTTCTCTTTTGGGAATATGTGACGGGCACATCAGGTTCTTCTGTTGTTTCTTCCTTAGCTAGTTGATCAGCTCTCTCGTTTCCAGGCACTCTACAGTGAGATGGTATTCACTGTAAGGTGACCAAGCGCTGGCAATTTCCCACACTGGAGTGACTTAAGTACTGATTTTGCATCTATCAATAGTACCACAGGCTGTGCACCGTAATTGGTATTCAGTAATTTTTTGATTGCTGTCTTGCTTGCCTGGATTTCTGCATTATATTTACGGCAGTACTTTCCTGATGGTACAAAGGCCATGTCCCTAGCACTATTTGAGTATTCTATATACACTCCCACTTCTCCATTTTGAACAGGATGTTGAACTTATCTATTTGTGTAGATTCTGATACAGAGGTCCTATGGGTATTCTTCATTTTAAAAAAAAACTAAAAGTTGCTATTCGAAGATGTACACTTTTCTGGGCTGTTCTTGTTGAATATTCCTTTCACTGTTTTATGGATTTGTACTTTTAGTCTGCCGGTCTCTCTGGCCGAGGGGTTACAACACTTTCTCCGTAATCCCGTTTATCACGCAGAGTCTCGTAGCGGACGAGAGCTGGGAGCGGTTCGACCCCCGCTGGTGACTTGCGGGATAACTGAGCTGGCCGCTCAGAAAGCAATGGCAAACTACTGAACGTAATCTTGCCAAGAAGATCATTTCAATCGCTTCATTGCTGGGTTTTCAAATCTGTTCTTTATTGGGTGCCTGGCATGCGAGAAACTTTTCTACTTGTATTAACGTTTTTAAATATACGTGCTCTCTCAATGCTTGTGTCCTCCCCGTCTTCTCTATCTCAACTATAATGATTGATGTCATCCCTCCCTCCAAATTAAACCTTGTCCCTCCCCCGATGTGTCTCCACCTTGCCGCGGTGGGGGAGCTTGTGTGTCCCTCTGACCCCATCTGCTTGCCGATGGATGAAAACTACATATCGGACAGCTTATGGGATAGGGACCAGACTAAGAGAGACATAACCTGCTGCTCTGCGGGTAGACTGAGGTTAGGATAACAGTCAGAAGTTTAAATCAGGCGCACGAAGGCAAAAGATTTGGTCCGGACAATACTCAAAGGCTCTCTGTCGAGGGTTGAGGCTGAACGCTCGAAGCCACAAACCCTCGGATCTGAGAGCCGGGCCGATACCCACCCTCCGAAAATAGAGGTGAGATACTGAGCAAGCTACAAGCCCAGGTCTGATACCTGTTCGAAGGCTCTCAGCTGGGGGATATGAGGGATCCCCGGATGAGAGGGTCTGGCCGTTTCTCGTTCACTGCTGCACGGAGGTAAGGTGCTGAGCCGGCAGCACATGTAGCCTACCTCGTGAGCGAGTACAAAAAGTAAGAAAAGTGCCCCAGTCGAATGAAATGGTTACGAAAACTGTCTGTATCTAACTCATAGAGAGTGTGGACAAAACAACTTCTCAATAACATGAAATGGAACGCACGGCTAGCGAATCTATTGCGTGGTCCGAAGCAACAGCAAAAGCTTACCGAGTGGATGTCGCCCGCAGTCTGATCGTTCCTGGTGTGTGCTTGAGCGACCAGTGGCAAGCGAGATGCCCAACACATGGAAGTGAGGAACTAAAGCAGCCATGAGCAGGACGTGGAAACTCCTTGGGTGAGCCCAGTCTAAGAGCAATATGTGCCAGCTCTGCAATTATGGAAGCCTCCTTGGATAGGCCCATGGTCTGCCCCTGCCTTCCCTTGAGGGTTAACCGTGATGTCGATGATCGCTCTATATTGACCAGCTGAGATGTGGGCGACATCACAACAATAAGTCTAACGTGCCTCGAAACCCGAGGAAGCTAACCTCATTAAAAAATGCCTGCTGAAGTCGGAAGTGCCGTCCTACGGGTGGCAAACTAAAAATTGGCACTACGCATTTACATCCGAGTGAAATGTCTCGTCCGAATGTCTCTCGTGCTAGGAACAGCTCTGACTACCTAGTTTCCGATTGCCGCTCTTGTTCGGAACAGCTCTGACTAGGTAGTTTTCCGAATGTCTGTCGTGCCTGGAACAGCTCTGATGTGCGCAACGACAAGCACATGTCCGAAAACTCGCTGAGTGGATACCGTCTGCAGACCGACCTGTCTGGTTTGTGCGGGAACGGCCCGTTGCGAATAAAATGCCCAATATACTGAAGTGAGGAATGCAGCCATGAGCAGGACGTGACGATTCCCTCGGTGAGCCCAGAATCAGAGCGTTATGTGTCGGCTCTGCAATTATGGAAGCCACCCAGGTTGGCGGAAAATGCAATGGACTGTCCCTGCCTTCATTTGAGGGATGGCTGTGCAGACTTCGACTGTTCCAACTTGACCAGCTGGGCGGTGGACAGTACCACAAAAGTGAGTCTCCCAGGAATGCTAACCTGGTCAAAAATGCACGCTAAAAGTCGGATGTGTTGGCCTAAGGGTTTCGATCCAAGGGTGCCTAACCAGACAAACCGCAATCACATTTGAAAAAACACTCCGGTTGAACGCAAAGAAGAAGAAGAAACCTTGTCCAGCTCTTGTAGATGGTTTTTGATACAGTTTACCCATATTCCAGGTGTGATCAATGTTCTGTTGATAACTTTGCTAAGTATTTTCCCGCCTTCTCGCTGTATGGTTTCGCTTAGCTTTCTCAGGATTGCTATTTTCCTTCTGACTTTTGATCCTGCCTAGTAGATGTGCTTTCTCCATAGAGCCATTACGAGGCGTCTTGTCCACGTATGCTCATGGGCTCAATATTTCTCTGGACTCATGACTATTGTGTCCCATCATGCACGTGTTGTACGTGACTCATTATAAGTACGCCCTGTCGGACTAGCACCCCATTAGTCACGTAGGCACAATCCCCGTGCCTAATTGGGTCATTCCATGACCTCATTACACTCTGGAAAACACAGATGCTCATTCCTTCAGGCAGTTATAGAAGGGTGTGCATGCGAATTGACTCCAATGAACAGAAAAAGACATTTAGTACAAATATAAAACATCCTCTCAACATGCTTTCGGCTCATTCCTACAGTCGTTTTCCCACCACATTTCCGTTACACATTTGGCCCAGTCCCACACTGGATTCCACATTTTCTCCACTCTCTTGGGGCTCAAATCCACAGAGGATTTGACACTCTCATTATGCTCTTAATTCAGCCCCACACTGTATTCGACATTCTCTGTACATTCTTGTGGCAGGGTCACACGCCGGATTCAACATTCTCTCAACAATCTTGTGATTGAGTCCCACATTAGATTCCACATTTTCTCTATAATTGTGGCTCGGTCCCACATTGGATTCCACATTCTCTCTACACCTTTGTATCTCAGTCCACACTACATTCCACTTAGTTTTGGCTCAGCCCCACAGTGGTTCCGCATTCAGACTGATAACACAACAACAGAGATGAGTGCAACCAGAGACTTGCGGCTTAACTGCTTGCATGAGGATCGGCGAAATATTTTACCATGTGCTGGCACTGAAGGCAGGCTACATCAGTGCAGTTTGGACAGAATATTGAAGACAGAAGGGAAACCTGCTCGCAAACACTCCACGGTGACTGAAAGGTGTAAACAGTGCATCTACCCTATACAGGAATACTCTGCACCTCTCATCGAACGCCAGCGGTCTCTGTGCTAGATTTACGGAATTCCACGCGAGCCGTGATGCCATACGTTCTTTTTCTTACGTCACAGATATATAGCCATTCGCGGTAGAGTTAATGGACCTCAAGAGATCAAGTGACCAGATACCCTAAAGTGCAAAAATATCTGGCACTCATTAACTCACTCCCAAATCATGGCTAATGATGTTCAACGAAAGTGTGCTAAACTAAATGACTCATCGGGTTCACATATACACTTGAGTGCAACTCTCACTGAATGACAAATGGATTCAAATGTTTATCATAATTTTTATTTTTATCTAATTAATTCAAGGATTCAATCAAATCAATTCAACTAATTAATTCAAGGATTTATCTAATTAATTCACGTAAGTTGTGTGATTTCTGCAGTATGTACCTAACGAGATGCAGCGAAATATGCCTGGCAATAAATCGTGCAATCTATTGTTTGTGTCTTCGTTATTCAAATTCATCACGGGAAAACATTGTTTTGAGTTTATCATAAGCCTATTGCTAAACGGGGAATCTGTGCTAGAAGATGAAACCTCAGTATACACGAGTTTCTGAAAATTGGAGGAAAGACTGACTGTCCAAAGTTTATTACAGTAAATGGCAAAATGTATCACGGACTTTAACGTTGCCGCTCTCCCGATTTCCTGAAATGGAAAGACTAACCCGACCAGACTTCTGTGATTCGTGAAGTTGGTTGTCATTATGACCCCCTTCCAAGAAAGCAACAGAAAAAGTGGCAATTTCTTTCCGGTGTCAGCGCTCTGCTTGGGAAATACTCTTCGTGAAAACCAATGCAGAAGTCACTAACCAACATACTAATCCTGGAAACAAACCGCACACCACGCGATGAGAGTTGTCGGTACCATACTAAGGATGCAGATGGCTACATATTGGTTCCGAACGCCCGAGAACATGGTTCTTTCTCTCTTGCGCTGACACCGAGTAAGATGGGTTTTACCGCAACATGGTACTCTCACTCTCGTAAATTTGGACCTGGATCTTGATCATGTCCAGTCTGCAAAAATTCTCATGGTTAATAAGGAAATATGGCCTTAACATCTGCAGACGTTGCTTCAGGAAATATTCTGTTGACACTGGATTCAAAAAGCTGGACTGAACCTTCAGAGGTCTCTGGCATGATTGTTGTACTAAAAGTTTACACACTTTATTCGCTAATTCAATAAATGGATGTGTTTGAAAAACAAAACAAAACATATTGGTGTCTGAAGGAGTGCCCTCCATGAACAGGAGGCTCCATACACGGACATGAGGCTAGGCAGCCTGTGACATTCCTTTTTCATATTCAGTATCAGACCATCATGTGTCGACTGCATTTCTGGACGTCTTCTTGGATGGTGAGGACTGGGGAATATCCACGTCCTTTCGTTGCCTTCCCGCGATGGCCAGCCGGCGTCGTGCGGCTGCTCTGGACGAGATGTACCACCGGCAGCTGTAACTGCGAAGATCACTACTCTGAGGCAGTGGAATGTCCTACAAAACTGCTCGGGAAGGTTAACTTATTTAACAAATGCCGTGGGAGAAGTCGGATGTGCTGGCCGACACACGCAAATATCGCAGCTCTGATGTAAACAGACATCGCAAATATTCCTCCCTCGCTCCTTTTCCAAACACACGTATCGTATGAACGCAGACGTTTGCCATTATTAATGCCAACTGCACTTTCTTTCTGTACTGTTTCTCGTGAAGATTTCTGTGAACACACGAATCTTCTGAGACTTGGGGTATTAAATATGAGGTTATTTGGACGTCATTCGACTCGCTCGCTCTATCGAGAAGCAGATCGCAATCTGATAGTGCAGAGAATGCCTCGAATTAAAAGTGCTGCGAAAAGACACGCAATGTATGCAGCCGGGAAGAATAAGGCAGAGGCGAGGAAGGCCCCTACGACTGCTGATCCTGTTTCTACACAGAGCAGTCGTACACCAGTTGAAGGTGTCACTGAATCGACACCAGAGACTACAACTGAAGCCAGCAGCAGCGAAGTCCACAACAACACTAACGAGAAGCAGCCAAGCAGCTCACCAGAGACCTCCACACATAAGGAAACCACAACCGAGGACTTCACCGGCAAAACCTGCTGAAACAAATCACGTTTAGGAGGCAAAACTGAGTTTGCTGAAGAACGAGCTGGGAAGACACAGTTTCACCAAGCTGCGCAAGACACTTGATGGAGTAGTGGTCTCCATTAACAAGAATTCAAAGACCTATGCACTAATGCAGAAGAAATAACAACAAGAGAAAGCCGACATAAATCTTCCCCATGGCATTACAGTAGTAGCCACTCGACACCACACGATAAAAATATGGGTCACCAACGATCAGATCAGGGAGATGCTGTCGAGAGGATCATAGGGAAGAACAACACCCCCTCCATAGTCGTCAGCATCACATCGGAGGACCGAGTGATCCCTCAAATCATTAGATGGGACAAAAAGAGCAAACACCAGAGCACTACATACCTAGAGTGCTGCAGTGCTCTAGGTGCCAGAAGTTTTGGCACACCCGTGCCACTTGTAAAAGTGAGGTGGAGGTCTGCAAGTACTGCTCCGGACTCCACCCATACAGTCAGCGCCCTCAAGCAAAGATCGACACGGCCTTCAGGAGGCTTAACCCAAACAGAAAGTGCGTCAACTGCCTCGGTAAACACGGCGCCAGGTACTTCGGCTGCCCCTGCCACCAAGACAGCAAAGAAGCGATGAAAATTACCATCAAAGCTAATTTGCCCTATAAAGAGGCTAAGAGAGTACGAGCCGACCACCCGACTTACTAAAAGCGACAAAGCGCAACTGATCGAGCAGGATATCGCTCGAATGGCTGCAATAAAAGCGGAGACAGACGAAAGTCTATCACAAATCCAAGAAGAAAGAGAAAAGAAAGAACAACTCAAGTCAAAGACCGAAACGTCGGAAGCAGAAGATACAAAGTCTCAGATAGAAGAAGAAGCAACGGAAGAAGTAGAAGAGGAGGAAGAACGTGAGAACTAACTAAGACGGAGACCAGGAGAAGAAATTACTCTACACCAAAATCGAGCTACCAACCTGCCCACGACACACGGTACCGGAGACGACCAAGAAGATTCGAAGAGCGACCAAGACGGGGTAAATAGACGGAACCCCAGGAGAGACGACTGGTAAAATTCCCTGAAGGAAACAACACCATATGACGGGGAGGATAACAAGTGTGCGACTCTGTCCAGAATGTAAAACCACAAGGATGAAACGAACACAATGACAACAAATCAGAAATCAAGAAGCTGATATACGCATCTCCATTTACGAAAGAAGTACGAGATACACCATAATCACCCCGACTATAACGAAATCGATTAGTCGACGATTAAACGGGGCCATGCTTCTCAAGAACTGGGATTGGAATTGGAATTGGACGTCAGCACGACCGACTGGATAAGAGTACTAGCTCTTAAACTTCCGGTGTGTTGATGCCGAGGTAGTCGGTCAGTTGGACTAAAATGTTAACTTCTCGTATTTGACTTGGGGACGTACATTACAAGTACCTCAGAAGTCGGAAAGGGTTAGCCTGATGGTGAGAGACACTGGTAACAGGGAAAGCTAATCCACACCCAAAAATCAGTCCAGTGCACTAGAAGTAGTAGCAAGTGTATGGATGACGCTTGAGTTAAAAAAAAATAAATAAAAAAATGTGAGGTTATCTGAGGCTTTCGTCTTCAGAATAATGGTCCAATTCTATGTTCTATGGTTGATATTGTAAGATGTACAGTATTCGTGAGTGTGATGTTTTGGGATGTTGTAGTAAGCCACAAATTGCACTTATTCCTCTGAGTTTTCTGAAGTGAGCTTTCCACTGACTGCCATAAACTCTGTTGATATATGTTGAAGTTTGATCGTTGATTTAAACATATTCTTTTATTTTCTCCGGCACCGGGAGTTGTATTGAAGCGTCCAAATTTGTCAATCGTGATGATGATTTTCTCATCTCTCCATTCTTTTAGATTTTCTAGCAATGCTGTTATTTCCATGTACTCTTATTGAATCAGTGTTCGGTCCCCCCTTAATAATTCTGAGTCCTGAATTCTGTATGTGTCCAGTTCCTTGAGATTTGTGTTTGCTATTGTTGTATATCTACCAATTCAGTACTTCAGAATTTGGCAGTGCCTTGCACTACATGTGGTTTGTGTAGCTGAACTAAACGGTGTTTTCCATTAACTGCAGTTTGCCTGGGACTTTGTTCTTCCCGACATGTGATTCCCATTGTCAATTTCTATGTCAAGGCTTACAACCATAATAGTCCAGGGGTCAATTTCGAGTGCAATTATAATTGTTTCCAATTAATGTAGCTCTCAGGGCTAAACCAGAGACCTCTTTGTCACCACAAGCGATCAATCTAAGGCTGACTATTTCATCGCTTGAGTGCTCTTTGTTGATGAACACACTCCAACTTTCAAAAATAGTTTAGCTAAGACAGGTAGGTGTTTTTGAAAGTTTATATCACGTCTTGCTATCTCGCTACGATGTGATAAGCAGGAAATGTAGAGGACATTTTAACACTATATATGAGACATTGGGAATATGGTGCTGAATCCATGTTTAATAAACAATCAACATCAGTGGGTGATATGGTCAGCCTCACACCGGTTGCCTTTACTTCTCTAGACATTTCCTGGTACTCATGTTAGGTCTGGGTGTCCAGATCTATTTTACAAATCCTCTTTGACGCGGATTCGAACCCATGACCATCGGGCCAGTAGTTGATTTCCTAGACAATTCGCTTCTACGGCTCCCCTACATTCTAATATAAAGTAAAAACACCCGTGCTAACTGATGTAGAAGAGACAGGTTGTCTCCTTATTAAGTTGCAAACGCCCTAAACTAAATAATATATTATTTATTAAGTCAATAGTATGACACTATAGTAGACCCATCCGATCTCCCCAATAAACGGGTGGTCCCTTTTAGTGAACATCTCGCAGTTAGTGGCTATAAAATCGGCTCGTGCTAGTCATCGTTGAATATGTCGTCATGCCCCCCAATGTGAAGGGACAATGAAGGAAAAGCATGAGCATTTCGTACTGCTAATGTTTACGTTAACTCTCCAACTGTCAGCACATTGGTGTTAGGCGAAACGTTCCTGACACTGGTTAAATAGTTGTCCAGTGTTATGTTACCTACCGCCTACAGGGCTGGCAACCTAGGAGGCCATGGCGGGAGCGCCCACATACAGAAATGTTCGTAACGTTGGTTTTTTAGACCAGAGGTTCTTAACCTGCGTTCCAAAGGCACAGCTGGTAGGGAGATTTAAGGGCACACACACACACACACACACACACACACACACACACACACACACACACGCACGCACGCACGCACGCACGCACGCACACACACACACACACACACAGACAGACACACACACACACGCACACACACACACACGCACGCACACACACACACACACACACACACACACATATATTTCAGACTTGGTCTAAGCATAGCTATTCAGTATGTTCTGTGCTGAATGATGACCTGGGTACATCCTAATATGTCTCTCCGCAAATGTAACATTCAAACACTAGTCCTGCAAACCCCGTTCATGTCTGAGCTTGCCTAACGTCGCAAGAACGCAGCTCTGCTGTAAACAGGCACAACGCAATCACGTCGGGGAAAAACACTGTCCGGTTGAACGCAGAAGAAGAAGAAGTCTGAGCTTAGACAGGACAAGAAGAACTCGGCAACACAGTCCTCATGGCCATGATTCTTGATTACCTGGTCTGGAGAACAGTTTCTTCACCAACGTCACTCTGACATATGCCAACCCTTTTCAGTGCTCAGACGACCGGAACGCCAATATACTGGACTTAAGAGTTGAAACTCAGTCTCCCAGATAATTAACAAGCAAATAAACACACAAACAACAACAACAACAACAACAACAACAACAACAACAACAACAACAACGTATTGATTACCTTGATTTTATTGGGGATACATTTTTATTTTCTATCAATCTATGACCTATCCGCTAGGGATGCAGAACTTCGCAGCTGGGTCAAGGCATATCCGCATGTTAATGGGGCAGTACATACCTGGTTTGTTGGGACCAAACAGTCGGCTCCGTGGTGAAGAGGTTACGGACGCAGTTCGTAATCCCGCATATCGCCTTCGAAACACATCTAATGGCGATTTGGTAGTAGACTAACTTGCGTTGGTTTTTATTAAAATAGAATGGGTGCCTGTCGTTCAAAAAGCAACGGCAAACTACTGAACGTAAACTTGCCAAGAGATAACAAACAAGCCACACACCAAAAAAAAAAAAAAAAAAAACTGACGGAGTTGACCGCGGCGTCCTGTAAAGGATATGCAATTACTTGATTAACTCAGGTTTAGATAGTTAATGTTTTCTTCATTGGATTTAAGTATTTCATCTTCAACAGACTCTAGTCCAGTGCTTGGGGGAAGGGAAGAGGAGGTGGGGGGGGGGGGACTGGCGAACTGTACAATTTTATGTTTCTAAACCTAATTATGCAATAGCTGTGTGTCAAAAGTCAGGTATAAGAGAGTCAGATATCGGAGCATGAGGGGCATGTAGTAAATGACAACTGCTGTTTGAGTAAAACATCAGAAAGCACATTATTGTACACTACTAAATCCTCATATACACGAATAACGAATGTAAGTAAATTATTTATAATTAGCATAAATAACTTAGACATACAATTTGTGATTACTGTTGTGTTACAATCTCTTCTTTAAATGTAATCTTCAACTGTATCCAGCAGAAAACGTAAGGAAACAATGATTTCATAATACACAGAGGTCCCGGTTAAAGTCAGGGTTACGTTCTTGGACAACGCGACGTTAAGTGAAACGACGTATAGCGAACCACTATTTCCCATATAATTAAATGAAATTCAGTGTATTATATAATGTTTATTTTGATGGTTGTTGATATTTATTGGCTAAACAGAGGTGGATGGAGGGCGAGTGGAAGAGTTATTGGGACGTAGAGGCATTAAACTACGCCTCACTCCAAAACTATCATCAGCACCACTAGTACTGTTCTTACCCGCTTTCTTAGCTAGATCTTCATAGAGATACTTAATACTTTCTTTCTCTTGGACAAACATCTTGCTCACAGGCATATTCCGTTGGTTCTGGTCTTCAATCCAGACGGCCAAAAGTGCTGCCATGTTCTCCATAAGAGTACTTCTGGTACGAGTGATCTTGGAAGCACTCAAAGGGATAACGTTTTTAGCACCCTCTTTGATTTTGTCAGCACCTGCACGAATTGTCCTTACCGCGGTTGGAGGTAAACCATGGACTATCAACAGTCCGATAACCAGCCTCAGAACGACGTAACACATCTAACGTTACCTCAAGAGTAACACTTTTCCTGGTTCTCTTACAACCAGACACACTATTAGTACTTACTGTGGGCTTTCAACTCATAATTATGGGTGATGACACGATAAAATCCTGGAAAAACGCACTGCACAAAATGTAAAATGGCCACGTTAATGCAGCATAGCAACACAAGTGACAACGTTATGACGGAACGTAGCGACGTAAAGTGAAGTTTTGTCTATTGTGACAACTACGTTATAGCGAAACGACGTAAACCGAAGCGACGTATAGCGGGACCTCCCTGTACCGTAAGTGTCCAGTTCTAGGGTTTATAATTGCAAATTGAAACCATTGCAAGAGAGGAATATCGGTAAGTAGGTGACGCGACGTATATCGTATTTATTACTTTCTGACGTGTCTTCATATGGCAATGGTGGAGGGGTTTGCACGTTCCTATGACCACAAGAGCTATACCAACGGTAGCACAGCTACTGATGGGGTATCCCATGTCGAACAGGTCAAGGGATAGAAATAGACGGAGAGAGAGAGAGAGAGAGAGAGAGAGAGAGAGAGAGAGAGAGAGAGACAGACAGACAGACAGACAGACAGACAGACAGACAGACAGACAGACAGACAGACAGACAGAGACCTGCTGCCGTGAAGGTAGACTGGGTAACAGTCAAAGGCTAGGGAAAGCAAACGCGAAAAAAATGTACAGAGCCACAGACTTGACGGAAAAATGCAACGCAATTCAATTTAGGATGTCACGAGTTATATGGGTTATTGTATTACAAATTAACGGGTTTAATTTATAATCTCTTTACAAAACATTGTATGTTTTTCAATATATTCTGAGAAGGGATTCATATTCATTGTACGATTGCCACAAAGGCTCCGTGGCCAACAAAGTTGAGAAGCCTTGCTATGTTAAACGGCGACTTGAGACTAATAGGAATGGAAGAGGTCGCTTTTCAACAAGCCAGAGACTCTATCGAGTGTTTCTGACATTTATCAATTTGTCCAGAACTTTCAGGGGAAAACCCAGACATAACTGCAAAAGAGAAACTTTACACTTTTAATGTTTTGAAAGACATTGTCTGTAAGTGGTCCTTCGACAAACTGAAATGCCCTAAGTAAGTTAGGTCAGCGTTGCTGTGTGCAATATCTGTAGCGACCATGGCGCCCGTTAAGAAGCATTTTCTTTGCCCGCCGACAGTTTGAAGGAGAGAAAAAAAAGTAAACTTTATAATTCTTTGAGAAATGATGTTTACTCTTCGGTTACTCCTCGATAGATGTCTCCAATAATGTACATGTCTTCCCCCATCCCAGACACAACCTATCTTTCTCTCTCACTCCCCCCCCCCCCCCAACCCCCACTTTCTACACCCATCCACCCAAGATTAATGGGCCACGGATTCCACAATTAGTATGCTCGTACACAGGGTCTTCTTTTGCTTCCTGTGTCCAGTGCAATGAGTTAATGAACAGCTGACAGTGAAAATATTCAGCATTAATAGAACAGGAAAATGGGGTGGGAGGGGGAAGCCGTCAGCATAGAGGGTTGACGCACGCCTCCCAGTCCGGTTGTCATGGGTTCGATTCCCATTGGGGCGGTTTCGAATTGTTTAAACTGACATGGGCTCCCAGATCAACCCAACCAGAGCAAGTACCCGGAAATGTCTCGGGAAGTAAAGGCGTTACACCGAAAACATCAGCCACCGAGTGCCGGTTGGTTTATCAAAATATGGATCTAGCACTACACGGTGAATTCGCCTTAGAGCCTGTAAAAGTGTCCTTTACTTACATACTTTACAAGATCACAACAAGAACTTTGTTTTCCCCAACACACATCTCGTCTCATTTAATCTCATCTGGTGCCTCTTGTACCTTGCTGTGTCGTGGGGCAGTATAAACAGCGGGAGAGTGCCCTTTTATGTGCTTCATGTATCGAAATTCCATTGGATTTCTATTCCCACTGTCCATCGTTTACGTGGTCGGCCTCTTCCTCTGCTTCCATTTGGTCTGTATATCATGGCTTGTTGTGGTATACTGTTAGTTGGTAACCTGGTAAATGGTCAAGCAATTTGACTTGCTGCCTTTTAATAAAATCTAGCGCTACTATAACCCTGATTTTAGTCCTGATTTCTTCATTTCCGATTTTTCTTTTCTTAATACATTAAGTCAGGTCTTTGTCAGATATGACTGAGCTACCGTGTAACAGTAGACGGTACTGCCTGCTTTCTGTTAGCGCCGAACGTTGGGCGGCGCTTACCAAACCCGACGCCCCACATTGTGCCAACGGCCTCGGGCGGAAGAGCGCAATTGGGAGGGTACAAGCCTTACCCTGGTGCGAGGAAATGCAAGCTAAAGACAAAATGTCATGGCAGGGCAGACCAGGCCCTAAGCATTGGTTGGCGGCTGGTCTAGGATCGAAGCTCCGACAGGCGGACAGTTAGAGCATTGCTTTGCTGATCCGGCAGCTTCTGCAGCTTGTCTTGTTCCAGATTTAGGGGTGTTATCTTTCCTCTGGATTGAACTAGGCAGGCCGAAAGAGGGATCATGCTGCATGGGCAACACATGATCTCTATATTTTAGCCCAGGCTTTGTGCTATGGAGAGGCAATAACTCCATCCATGAAACAGCTTTCATATGCGGTGTCTGCGAAGAATTCTTGGTATTAAGTGGCAAGACAAAATCACAAATACTGAAGTATTGGAAAGATCAGGTTGTGTGACAGTTTATTCCATCTCAGTCTTCGTAGACTTAGATGGATAGGACATCTTAGGAGGATGGATAATGGTAGAATACCAAAGGACATCGTTTTTGGTGAATTACAGATGGATAAGAGATCTCAGGGTCGGCCTCTACTACGATACAAAGATGTGTGTAAGCAGGACATGATTGATACAAGCATTGATAATGCACATTGGGAGCAAGTCGCCGCTGAACGTGTTGCATGGAGGGCAAACATCAGAAATGGAATAAAGACAAAGGAGAAAATTATTGTAGATAAGTCACACACCGAGCGTTTGAGACGTAATATGGTGCATGATGGTGGAAATGACCACGTGTTCACATGCACCCACTGTGAACGGACATTTACAGCGCAAATTGGCCTTATCAGTCACATTCGCTACCGCCATAGGTAAAAGTTATTATGCCTTTTTAAAGCACAAACTATCGTCTGTCAAGACGGCAAGGTGCCAATGAATACATTGGGTATTCTTCTCGGGAAACATCACTAGCACAAATAAATAGACAACACTAATAGCTACACAAAAGACTATCAATTACTAATCTGATGAAACGAATGTGAGTCCAAGGAAAAAGTAGGCTGTGATGATATGTCGACCATTTTATGAGGTTATTTTAGTTTCCGTTTTGCGTTTGTATTGGTTTTATTTACAAGTGAAAACTGTCGACGCAACGTCAAATCTATACAATTGGATGCTTCAGTGTTTTGTGCTCGACGTAGGGATGAGACACCTGGAGGTTATGGCCTGTCTTTTCACACACACACACACACACACACACACACACACACACACACGCACGCACTCACGCACGCACGCTCGCGCGCACACGCGCACACACACACACACACACAGAGAGAGAGAGAGAGAGAGAGAGAGAGAGAGAGAGAGAGAGAGAGAGAGTCATTGTGTGATAAGTTCCTGATCTACAATGTGTGAGATTCTGAGTATTTCAAATCCTTACCAGATACTCACATGAGATAACCGTGGTATTTCATACTGTATTAGTTACAGCGTTTTAGAGTACTACATCAACATGATCATCACCATCTCGCGTACATGCACGCTTAAATACACACACACACACTCACACACACACACACTCACACACAATGGCTTAATTTGTTAAATTAAGGCCAGCGTGACACCTTCAGATCATTGGCCGTCTTCACAACGAAGTCCAGCTGTTATAGAACTTCATCCGTGTCCTGCTGTGAGGTTCCAGTCCATTGGTTTTAAACGATAGCTCGCTTTTGACTCAAGCATAGCCCACACACGAGCTATTTTACTTCTAGTACACTGGACCGGTTTTTGCGTGTGGATCAGCTTTCCCTATTACCAGTGTTCCTCGCCCTCAGGTGAACCCACTTCGACTTCAGAAATAATTGTAGTTTACTTCTCCAAGTCGGAAGAGAAATAAACAGTTTAGTCCAACTGACTGGTATAGGGGTTGAACCCGCTACCTTCGCATCAGCACACCAGATGTTTAAGAGTGAATGCTCTTATCCATTCGGCCATGCTGAACCCCTTCCAGTCCATGTTATGTTGCTTCTCAATTAAACCGCTGTCTGTATCTTTCACGATTCATGTTCATCCTTCTTTCTTGTAGATTGGCATCGGGATATCACGTGTTCGTTTTGTTGAGTTTATGCGTAAATAGTTTACTTGGCTCCTGGGAAGGTTAACCCGATTAACAAATGCCCACAGAAGTCGGACGTGTCGGCCGAAAGGCGCAAGTATAGCAGCTCTGCTGTAAACAGGCACAACGCAATCACGTCAGAAATAACACCCCAGACGAACGCAGCAGAAGAAGAAGTAGTGTACATGTCAAATCTTGATCCCGACCGAAGGGACACAAAAATGAATTTGTATGAAACAAAAAAATAAAAAACGCAAAATTGCTTAGTAAATCACACGCAGCAAAAGAATATTGTAAACAAAAAATCCTTTAAAGGATATTTAACTAACTTTAAATCTTGAACACCATCAGAAATGTTATTAAATTTTTAAAAAAAATGCAGTTTATTAACTCCTAACGGCCGGATGACGAGTATTTGAGATAAGTATTTCCGAGTCATTGTGATGGCATCGCTTCTGCTTAATTTATTGTTTCATTTTGTACTGGTTGTATACATTTTAATTTAATTCTCATTATGTCAGTGTGGTTTTGAAAGCCATCATCATCATCATAATCATCATCATAAACCCTGCCAAATGGTGTAGGCGTTCATGTATCTCCTATATCTCGGCCGTGTGGTATTCTGGATCTGTCATATTGCTGTTATTCCTTCATGGCACCGCCTTAGTCTCTCTCTCTCTCTCTCTCTCTCTCTCTCTCTCTCTCTCTCTCTCTCTCTCTCTCTCTCTCTCTTCACCCCCCCCCCCGGCATCTCTCGGTCTCCGTCTGCCTTCTCTACCCCTGATCTTTCCAATGGTGAAATGTGTTCCGCTGCGCTCCTTCTCATTACATGACCAACGAATGTTTCAAGCGAATGAGGAACAGAAGAAAAGGGATGAGGATAGGAAGAAGAAGAGAAGATATAGAAGAAAAAGAAGGAGGCAAGTAGAAGGAGAAGAAGAAGGAGAGGAGGGCAAGAAGAAGGAGAGGAAGATGTTGAAGGAAATAAAATAAAAATAAGCCCGGGAAGGTTAACCCGGTCAACAAATGCCCGCAGAAGTCGGATGTGTCGGCCTAACGGCGCAAGAACGCAGCTCTGCTGTAAACAGGCACAACGCAATCACATCCGGAAAAAAAAACTCCGGATGAACGAAGAAGAAGAAAATAAAAATAAGGATGGTTAGTTAAAGTTAGCTGCATATCTTTTTACAGGACGTCGCAGTCAATCCCATAATTTTTAAGCTGTTCGTGATTTCTTGGCAAGTTTACATGCAGTAGTTTGCCATTGCTTTCTGAACGACCGGCACCCACACTATTTCGTAGAAAACCAACGCAAGGCGGTCTGCTGTCAAATCGCCCGCAGCTGTGTTTTGAACGCGGTATGCGGGATTACGAACTGCGCCCGTAACCTCCTCGCCACGGAGCCGGCAATAATGATAGTAATGATAATAATAATAATAATAATAAAATAATAATAATAACAATAATACTATTAATAATAATAATAATTTTGTACCCGTTTTCCTAGGCAGGAAAAAATTATTATTTTACTGCCGAGGATTGAATCCGGTACACTCTTAGTAAACACACTCACTAACCACTATGACCCTGCCCTAGAAACAATTGATGATGACGATAATAATAATTCATAGCAATAATAATAATTCATAGCAATAATAATACTCTGCTTTATAATACCGAGAAGCATAAAAATGCGCATTCTCTTCAATTGAAATCGTTGCTCTGTAATAAAAACATAACTGTGATAACAGCAATCAATGACAAGGGGCGTGGAGTGGCTAGAAAACAGGTGATAAAACGTCTAGGCGCATTTGAGCTGATGAAAAGTGTTCTCTCGAAACACTGGATAAAGAATCTTGTCGGTGTCACAGACCTTCAGTCAACTCGTTGTCACTTGGAGAAGTTCGTGATTGTAAAAGGAACATAAATCTCTTGATATTTGCTCCTAATTATGGGATAATTTGGTGATATAGCTTCCGCTGTCCGCATATCCGACTGTAGAACATATTGAGCTAATTTTACTCATTTTGTCGGCGTCTGTGGCTTAATGATAGTGAACGTAGTTCACAATCTCGACATAAAGGGGTTTCGAAATGAGCCGCAGGTATTTTGAGGGAAGATCGCTTTGTGTTGATTTTCACAATTGTATAAACGTCGGCCGTTTAGAAAGTAATTGCAGACTTGTTCTTTTTCTTCTTCTTATAGTCCATATTGTGCGGTGTTAGTGACCACATCTGTCGCATGTCTTCTATCTCATGTGCTGCCAATTATATTTGGTACTGATGTTCCCCCGTGCCATGATGTCAAACCATCCTGTACCTTCTCACTTGGTCTATCCCTCCACCTCCACCTCCGCATCCTCCTGCCTCTCCTCCCCTCCCGTTTTCATAACCTACCGAAAGAATGTCTCCTTCAGATGGGAGCAATCAGTTCTCTTTGTGAGGTAACTTCTTTCAAGACATCTTCATTACTCTTTCTATCCGTCCACGTTCTTCTCATCATTCTTTTATAAAACCACATCGTCTCAGGTCTCACATAATATCTCACTTGTCTACTAATTGTCCATGATTCGCCTCCCGACATAAAGATAGGCTCAATGTAGCTCTTAAGAACTCTGTTCCTCATCTGGACTGACACACATAAATTGCACAGCATAGTCATCATTTTGTGAAATGCTGCCTGTTCTAGGGCTATTCCAACTACTGAACATAAAATGGACTAAAAATCACAAACAACCAATAAATGCTGAAATTGATTGCGACGTCCTGTTAGGGTGTGCACCTCGTGTTTTCATTATTCATTACAAATACTGTACAATATTGCACAATTATTATGTACAAAGTTGGCTCAATAAAACAAAGGACAGAAGAGGGCGAAACTTGGTAAGAAACCTACAGCCCGGAAAGCCACACGACACTGGGATAATCATGTTGTGGATCTCTGGTAATTCTAATATACCTGATCAAGACAAAGCAGATGACTAGGACAGAAGGGGTCTGAATAAGTATAATCAAGCTTCTAAACAGCCAAGCAGCTAATAAACACAGTAAATGAGGAAACTTGGGGGAACACGTGGACCACTGGAGACACCTGAACATACATGTCCGGTCTGGAGCCCAAACATACAAGTTAGTTGCATATCTTTTACAGGACGTCGCAGCCAACCCCAGCATTGTTTGGCTGTTCGTGATTTCCTGACAAGTTTACGTTCAGTAGTTTGCCATTGCTTTCTGAACAACCAGTGCTCTTAACATTTTATGAAAAGCAACGCAAGGTGGTATGCTGCCATATCATCCGCAGCTGTGTTTCAAACGCGGTATGCGAGATTACGAATTGCTTCCACAACTTCTTTGATACAGAGCCGTCGCCCACAGATAACATAAATTATTTGGTGTGAAAGGAACCGAACACAATTTTCAGACTTTGAATACAACACACATCACTTAATATACACCTGAGCAGACAAGCATATTGGTTGTGGAAACGTGGTTTCGGAGAAAATGCTAAAAATACCATGCACATACAGAAAAATCAATGACCAAATACTTGTTGTTGTTGTTGTTGTTGCATATTCCTTACAAGACGTTGCAGTCAACATCAGCATTTCTCAGCTGCTGTTGTTGTACTAGGCAAGATTACGCTCAGTAGTTTGCCATTGCTTTCCGAGCGACCGGCTCACATACCCTGTAAGTTACCAACGCGGTGAGAACCGCTACCGATTCTCGCGCAGGTTACGTTACTCACGAGAATATACGGGATTACGGAGAAAGACGTTAACCCCTACTACAAGAAACAAATTAAAACCGTAAACTGGTTAGGGAAATTAGACGTGGACAGTCACAATTTTGTTGGGACACGTTATAAGAAGAAATAAAAAAGAGAACTTGGTGACAACTGGCAAGACAGAGGGGAAAGGAACAAGGGGAAGGCAGAGAAGTAAATACCTGGATGGCTAGGCGATGTGGTATGGTCGAGACAAGAACACGGAATTGATCCATGACTCTTGTGTTCGTGTAAGATGGCGAAACATGACCACCCACAGTTATCGGCATGGCACAGGATGATGAACAGACTCAAACCACAGCACACACGGGGGGTGTCTGCTTGGTCTATATCTTTTCAATACTGTCGAACATGATCTCTTAGACTGTCCAGCTCTTACAGACAGAAGATGAATTAACTGTACCTCAGTCAGATAACAGGAACGCGTTCTATGACACCACACAACAGCTGATGAATGCTTCAAGCACCATAACCAGGTTTCAGGTCGAAAGGCTTACAATACACGTACTCACATGCATGTTGGAAGCAGGACTCATTTATGCTTGTATTTAGATTTATTGTGTCTGAGTAACGACTTTTCTAAGCACAAGTTACTTAATGACTGTGATCTGCTTTTCTGGGTATAACACACACACACACACACGCACACACACACACACACACACACACACACTCACACACACACACATATATATATATATATATATATATATATATATATATATGAGAGAGAGAGAGAGAGAGAGAGAGAGAGAGAGAGAGAGAGAGAGAGAGAAAGAGAGAGAGTAACACCTCGGTTTTCGTCGATAATCCGTCCGAAAACAATCGGCTAAATCCGAAACCGATGAAAACTGAGGCAATTATTTCCATATGAATCAATGTTAATCCAGTTAATTCGTCTTATACACTTCAAAATATACACACAAAAAAACCCATTTCATAGAGAATAAATACATTATTTTTTTTTTTCGGCCTCAGACTTGTCTGAACTGGCACCTTAGCCGTGACTAGTAACACTGTGTATGCCAGTGCGCCACTTGAATTTTTTAAACCATTCTCTGCTGGCCTTTAAAACACTAAATACTCTAGCACTCGTTCCAGGCATTTTCTTAATGAGATCGGCATACAACAGTCTGGCATTTTTACATACGATTGCCACCGAAACATATCGTCACCTAACTGCTTTTGATCTATCCAAATTAATAATAACTGTTCGACATCTTCAATTGTTTGCGATCTCTGTTTCGTTAGCACATTCTCTACGTTAGCTACATTAGCCTACTTTATTGCTTTCCTTTTCGCCACAATGGTACTTATCGTGGATGGCGACTTCCCGCACATGCAGCCGAATTCAGCAATCTTAATGCAATCGTATTTTGCAAAGATTTCCTTCTTCAGTTCGATCGTGTTCCTGGCCTCCTTCTTCGAAGGGCTGCTGGCTCTGGAAACTTGCTTTGGTCCATGATGGAGCTAACAGAAAGTCGTTAACTTATTAGCAAGTTATGTTCACACAACGAAAAACAACGCCAAATTGAGCAGAAGAATGCATGGGTCCTTTTATTTCCGCAAAATTAGCATAGAGATCCCGTGGACACGCCGACGAAATCCGAGGCAACCGCCGAAAACCGAGACAATTTTTTCACGGAAAAAATCGACGAAAACCGACGGCAACGAAAATCGAGGTTTCATCCCCCCCCCCCCCACACACACACGCACGCACGCACACACGCACACACGCACGCACACACACACACATGTAGCCAGCTCCGTGGCGATGGTGTTATGGACGCAGCTCGTAATCCCGCATACCCGTGTTCGAAACACAGCTGTGGCGATTTGGCAGCAGATCGTCTTACATTATATTTTACGAAATGGTATGAGTGCCGGTCGTTCAGAAAGCAATGGCAAGCTACTGAACGTAAACTTGCCAAGAGATCACAAAAGCAAAAAATGGGTGTGTTGACTGCGACATCCTGTAAAGGATATGCAACTAACTTTATTTATGTATATGCGTATAGTGGTTACTGCGGGATCAGTCAAACGCAAACAGAAAGTACAATAGTAAGTAAGTATTATAGGACCCTTTTTACACCGGGTATAACGTTCTAGACCCATATGTATATAGACCAATCGCCACTCGGTGGCTGATAAAGCTTGTTGCTTTTATTTCCCAAAACATTCTTTAGTGCCCATTTTAGTTAGTTAGTTAGTTAGTTAGTTAGTTAGTTAGTTAGTTAGTTAGTTAGCTAGCTAGCTAGCTAGTTAGTCTCTGCTCCATGGTCTGGCTCGCAAGATCAGTTCCGCGTCTAGCGTTCGTTGTCTCGGATGGCTGTGTGAGGTGCACCAAAATGGGATCTTCCCAGCCAACGTAAGTTAGCGAGGCAGGCGTTTCGAGAATGTAACCGCATCGTGCAGCCAGGGTCGTGGTATGAGCGGGCAAAAGAGCAAATTTGTACGACCGTTCGACAAAGTCTCGATAAGCGCCCACTCTCTCTCTCGATGAGTAGTGGGCCTGCAGTCAGTAAGCTGGTATAGCTTTTTTTTTTTTTTTTCGGTCAGTCCTGCCGGCGTAGCTTGAAAGCTCGTCGGTAGGCGTCCAGTGGTTTTGCATGTATCACCTTGTACCGGGAGGGCGCGCTTTAGCGATGCTACTCTTGGCCTGCGTGTGCATGAATAGTCCGTCTGTCCGATAGATATCTGGTTGATCCTGCCAGTAGTCACATGCTTGTCTTTTGTCACTGCCCTTGTCTTAAAGCTGAAAATTAAAGGAATTGACGGAAGGGCCGTTTGCACGAGGCTCTCGAGAGCCAATATATACAGGGATAACTGGCCGTGGCAGCCTAACGTCCACTGCATCTGTGTCCGTCTCCAGTCCGGAGTTGCGCAACCACTTCCTCACTATAATCCAATCTAAAGCGCAAGTCATTCGTTCTTCATCAAATAAAGATGCAATGAATGAATGGTCCTCATCATTCATGATGGACGAACATCGCTCCAACTTCACAGCAACGGGTCGTCCCCATTATGCTCCGTTCCTGTGCCAGTGAATATCACACAAAATGTTCCTCACTGCCCTATGTGAACAATGGAAAAGCTGGAGTATCGGCAAGCCAAAAGCCCGCACAGATACACTGTGCATAATGCCGCCGCCAGAATGCCAACACAAAAGTCCTCCACGAAAAATACAGTTCATCGTCGATGAAAGACTTTATTGACCCGGGTTTTATCCCATGTGTCTCGGTCTCTTTCTGCAGGGCGACCCGCCAAAAGCGCCGCACAAAGCACGAACTCCGTAGCTCCAGCGACGACTCCCAGGAGTCTTTTGAAAAATGCACATGTGAACCGAAAAGGCAAACCAGTCAATTCAGCAACAGCCGGTTGCCATCGTTCCGAACATGCTGTTCCCGCTACAAGCAACCGCGGACAGATGTAAAAGCATTCCACGCGAAATTCACAGCTCACAGTGTCACGCCACGCACTCACTCAGTAGCAGGGCGACGGAACATGCGCTACCAGTCCAACATGACGAAAATGCGAATGAAAACCGTAGCTACAAGCGTAAACACTCCAGAGGCCTTAACGGTTTAAATGCCTATCCGCCATGTTGGGGACTGGAAGTCCCAGTAGATTAAGTCTCAGCCCAAGCCTCCTTAATCGCCTCTTACGACATGCATGGAAGGCAACTGTGTTACTATTCTTCCTTCCCTTATGGGCCCCGGCAACACATGGGCCCATTTTAGGGTGAGTCGACATAGGATCCTAGGCCTATTTTAAAAATCCAAATCCGCCCCGATATAGACCGAACCTACGATCTCCGTGCTTGTAAGTGAGCGTCTCGCCACCGCTCTTCCTCGACTCCCATAGAAAATGCAATTGCAGGCATGCTATTTATGCTGCAGAATAAACATCTGTTGTGTTTGTATTTGTTTATATTTGTTTATATTGGATGATCAAATTGTGTCATTCCGCTAGTATAAACAATCTGTTTTATGAAGCATGTTAAGTTTGTTACATTTCAGAGAACTGTCAGGGCATACATAATTTAGACTTACAGTTGGACACAACATATCACACGACACTTTCAGTCAAAAATTATCAACTGAGTTAATAAACACGTTCCCTTGTCTCCCCATATCACAAATTAGTGTTACGAATGGAATCCCATATCAGATGCCACTTTCTGGTGATATTTCATGAGATTTCAAAGAGCAGGTATTTATACAGGTATGACAATGAGAGACTCAAACATCGTTACACAAAAAGCAATCAAACGCTCTAGGCGGTAACTAATTTGCTGGTTCCCTATCCAATGTTGGCCAAACATAAACGCAGTTCATCGATCTCTCGGTGCCAATTAGAGGTATTGGTCTATAGAATTGGTCACATTTTTGTCGTGGTCTGTACATGTGACAAACCTGATGCTTCCAAGACGATTTCAGCTGGATTTTGTTGATGAAATATAAATCAGTCTGTAACGCAAGTCGTATACGGTTGTGTAATGGCTGCATAAGAGAATACAGATTTCACTGTAACACCCATCAGCGGTTAATATAATGACAAAAGAAGTGGAAATTAGAATATATAATTTATACAACCTATCAAACATGGAAGTTAATTAAACCAAGTGCATGTAGTAACCGGCTCCGTGGCCGAGGAGTTAGCAGCTTTCTCCGCTAACTCCGAATACTCTCGTCACGTGACGCGACGAGAATTAGCAGTGGTTCGAATCGCAAAAGTGACTTATGAGAGTATGGAGCCGGTCGCTCAGAAAGTCGTGGCGTGCTGATGAGCGTAATCTAGCCTAGGAATCAACATACAGCTGAAAGATGCTGGTGTTGACCGCAATATCCTGAAACAGGATGGAAACGCGGGGGAAAAAAAAAAAAAGTGCATGTAGTAAGGGGACTTCAATAGCATGAAGAGAAGGCTGTGACTTAGAAACTAATTTGATCTAATTAAAAAAAAAAAAAAAAAACTGGACGGCAAACCAAGTTTCCACCGTAAACGATGATGCATAACCGTAACTCCATTTTTCTGCACAGGAGACATTTTTCACGCTATTAATCACTCGATGCTTGAGACATCTCAACCGGGTGTTACCGGCGCCCCAAAGGGGAAATAAGGAACATCAACGCTGTATACCTCCCGAGTATGTCGTAAAATGCGACTAAAGATGGTTGGTCTGAGTCTTACTATCTCACACCGTGGGAACATTAAAATAACCTACGACAACCAACCATAGGTTCTATGAAAACGTAAGAGCGCGACACGGCAGTATTTTGTTGTTGTTGTTGAGCTAATTCGCTTTGAACTCAAGCGTAGTCCATACAAGTGCTACTACTTATAGTGAGCTGGATTGATTTTTGCGTGTGGATTAGCTTTCCCTAATACCAATGTCCCTCGCCATCAGGCGAACTCACTCCGACTTCAGAGGTACTTGCAATTTACGTCACCAAGTCAACATTTTAGTCCAATTGACTGGTTAAGGGTTGATCCTGCTACCTTGACATCAGCACACCGGAAGTTTGAGCAAGTGCTCTTATCCATTCGGCCATGCTGACCCCCCCCCCCCCCCCCATAGACATGGAAGTATGAAAACAATGACTGAAGGACTACACAATGCTATACTGCAAGCATCGACACAATTCAAGAGAGGCAAAGAAAGCTGGCACACCTTATTGGAGTAAGAACTTAAGTGGATCTCATCAAATTGAACAATCTGGTAATGAAGAGGATGTCAAACGGAAGCGGAATAATACCCCAGCCTGATACAGACATAGCCAATGATGAGGTCAAGAGGTTTATAAGAAGTAGTTGCAAAACAAACAATAGGCAGCTTATACAGACCATATGCAATATATCGCATGTTGTCAATTCTACAGAAGCGAACCATTACCAATCTTTTGACTGCATATGTCATAATATTCTAAGGTACCTTTTGTTCAGCAAACTAAAGATGGATACTCTGATGATTGTGACTGGAATTGATAAAAGTTAGTTGCATAATCTTTACAAGACGTGGCAGTCAACCCTAGCTTTTTTTTTTTTTTTTTTTTTTGCTTTTCGTGATTTCTTGGCAAGTTTGTTTTTCAGTAGTTTGCCATTCATTTCTGAATGACCGGCACTTATACCTTTGTCTGGGACCAACGTAAGGCGGTCTGCTTTCAAATCTTCCGCAGCTCTGTTTCGAACGCGGTATGTTGTATATTTTATTTTTCAGACCCACCTAAGGACAAATGATACAGAGTTATCAACAGTCTCAAAACGACTGCCCTTTTCTTTAAATATATTCAGACTGACGTCTAAAGGTGTACGAAGAAGAAGTGTATAATAATTAAACAATATCAGCACCCTTTAATTTTATAACAGAATGATGAATCGCGAAGCATTTTGTCTGATGGAAATGAATTGCGGGTGTAACGAGTTTGAAAAGTTTGAGAAGCGCTGTTCTAAAGTAATGGCGATTGTGAGTAATGACATCATGGCCTCAGCTCAATGAGTGTAACTCCTAGTTGCATTCCCAAGTGGTAGAAGACGGGCAACGCACACGAGTGTGGCATGCGCAATTTAGAGAACCGAGTATCCACCAGAATAAGTGGACCATTCTGCATTTGGGCAGTGTAGGACGCTCGCTTGTACTGACAACAAAAATTGTTGTCAAAGGAGGAGGTAATAAATCCACACAAATAGGAAAAGCAAGAGGAAACCTCCATATCTTCTTCTTCTTTGCGTTCATCCGGAGTGTTTTTTCAGATGTGATTGCGGTGTGTCTAAGTTATGCGCCCTTGGGCCGAAACCCATAGACCAACACATCCGGCTTTTAGAGTGCTTTTTTTGACCAGGTAGCATTCCTGGGAGACTCTCACTTTTGCGGTACCGTCCACAACTCAGCTGGCCAAGTTGGAACGGTCGAAGTCTTAACAGTCATCCCTCAAAGGAAGGCATGGACAGTCCAAGGCATTTTCCGCTATCCAGGGTGGCTTCCATAATTGCAGGGCCGACACATAGCGCCCTTGTGCTGGGCTCACCGAGGGAATCGTCACGTCCTGCTCATGGCTGCTTTAATTCCTCACTTCATCATATTGGGCATTTCGTTCGCCCCAGGCTGTTCCCGCACAAACCAGAAAGGTCTGCAGACGGTATCCACTCAGCGAGTTTTCGATTCGGACATGTGCTTGTCGCTGTGCCCTTCAGAGCTGTTCCAGGCACGACGGACATTCGGAAACTACCTAGTTAGAGCTGTTCCGAACAAGAGCGACATTCGGAAACTAGGTAGTCAGAGCTGTTCCTAGCACGAAAGACATTTCACTCGGACGTTTTTTGCGATGTGCCTGATTTATTTGCACCCGTAGGCCAGCACATTCGGCTTCAGCAGGCATTTTTACGGGTTAGCCTTCCCGAGGTTTCGAGAGACGTTAGACTCTTAGTGCTGTGGTGTCGCCCACATCTCAGCTGGTAAAAATAGAACGGTCATCGACATCACGGTACACCCTCAAGGGAAGGCAGGGGCAGACCATGGGCATTCCCTCGCTATCCAAGGAGGCTTCCATAATTGCAGAGCCGGCACATATTGCTCTGAGACTAGGCTCACCCGAGGATGTGCCACGTCCTGCTCATGGCTGCTTTAATTCCTCACTTCCATGTGTTGGGCATTTCGCCTGCCACTGGTCGCTCAAGTACACACCAGGAACGGTCAGTCTGCGGGCGACATCCACTAGGTAAGCTTTCACTTTGGACTTCGGGCCACGCAATGGATTCGCTAGCCGTGCGTTCCATTTCGTGCTATTGAGACGTTTTTCCACCTTTTAGTACTCGCTCACGAGGTAGGCTACATGTGCTGCCGGCTCAGCACCTTACCTCCGTGCAGAGGTGAGCGAGAAAAACGCCAGGCCCTCTCATCCGGGGACCCCTCATATCCCCCAGCTGAGAGCCTTCGGACAAGTATCTGGACTGGGCGTTCTCAGAATCTCACCTCCATTTTTCGGTAGGTGGGTATCGGCCAGGCTTTCACATCCGAGCGTTTTATGGCTTAGAGGCGTTCAGCCACAACCCTCGACAGTGAGCCTTGTAGTATGTGTCCGGACCAAGAACTTCTGACTTCGTGCGCCTTATTCAAACTTTTGACTGCTATCCTCAGTCTACCTGCAGAGCAGCTGGTTGTGTCTCGCTTAGTCTGGCCCCTATCCCATAAGCTGTTAGATATGTAGTTTTTTCATCCATCGACATAGCACATAGGGTCAATGGGGCACGCAAGCTCCCCCACCACGGCAAGGTGGAGACACATCGGGGGAGAAACCGCCATATTATTATTTCAAGAACATGTTCATGATGATCGGCTTCATTGTACAGGGTTTTTATCCTGTATGGGTCGTCTCTTTCCGCAGAACATCCTCCCGAAAGCGATGCACAGAACACGAACTCCTTAGCTCCAGCAACGACTCCTAGTAGTCTCCGAGAAAACTGCGCCCTTTAACGGAATGACGGAATGCGGAAACAACCCACAACCTTTTGAATGCGAGGTAGGCGGATTAACCAGTTGGCAACGGAGACGCCGGTTTACGAGGATGTAACAAATCTGGAATGGACGGTTGCCATGTTCAGAAACTTAATAACAGCCATCAGAGTGACTACCTTCACATGAACTAGTGTACACATAATGCACTCTGCCAAAAGGAAATTATCAGAACTTTTCGTCACACTTTGTCAAAGATTTGCTTACTCCGGTAGATATAATAAAAATATGACAATTACTTCTTACTTGGTATCAAGTGTTAGGCGTTAATATCTACTACGTGGCTGAGTAATGATATGGGGACTTCAGCTCTATTCCGTGCCGCTTTTCCTCTCAAGACAATAGAAAGAAAAGGCTGAAGCAAACCCAGTATCCATTTCATGATATTGATCCAATGTCGTAATAGTAATGTAACACACAGAGGAAGAATAAATCATCGTCATCTAGTGCCTTGCCGGCTGACGTGGGCTATCATGCCTCTCCACAAATTGCGATCTCCGACGGCATGGATCAGTTCGTGTGTTGACATATGCAATTAAAATATCGAAATATGCATACAGACGTATCTGGAACAAAGCGCGTCGTCCTAATAAAGTAAATGGAGGAAAGGTCCTATCCCCAGGGCATGAGGTATATTGGGTATATGGCAAACTAAATTAAAGGACTTCTTTACACGTCTTGATACGTAACGGATATATGTTGCTAATCCAATATTTTGTAACATTTACAGGCACTCGATGGATTATTTGGCCACTTTTATTTTCCAGCAAATTTGCTAGTACCCATTTTAAGCTAAGTCAGCATGGGAGTCCCGGCCTCTCTCTCTCTCTCTCTCTCTCTCTCTCTCTCTCTCTCTCTCTCTCTCGCTCTCTCTCTCTTTCTCTCTCTCTCTCTCTCTCTCACACACACACACACACACAATTAACGCCTCCAATGAGAATCGAACATAAGGCCATTGGGCCGACAGTCAAGCATGCTAGAAACTGCGTTACTGTGCCACAAGGTCGTCCACATAGAGCTAGATATTGTATTGCGCAATTTATTATCATATTATTTTCGTTCTCAAAATCATCATTATCATCACCGCCACCATCACTATCACCTATTATCATCATTGTATCCAGCGCCGCAATCAACATCATTACCACCATCACCGCCATCACCATCGTTATCGCAGCTGTTTGAATGTTCTCTTTATACACATCTGGCACGGACCAAGGCGTTGTTCCAATCTTTTTGCTGCCGTGAAGTGTCCAGTTATCAGTGCCCATTGTGTATTAATTTAGAGTCTAATTTTTCAGCTCCTACTTAATTCTTATGATTCTGGCGGAGCAGTCTGAAGAGGTTTCCCCCGGGGCCTGGCAAGTGCCGTGATATTGTTGATAATTACAGAATACTCTGGCTCGTGGTGCTGTAAAATGATAATAAAGATATTTTCTCCTGGCAATCTGCCACTCCAGCAGAAGTGTCGGCATCCGGTATAGACTCATTAGACTGGATGATTTCTTGAGAGTGCCACGCGCCATGCAAGTGGACACATGAGCCTATTCTCAGATAAAGGATTTGAGGCCAGAGTCCCCCTTTCCCCTCTCATTTACCGCCTTTTCTTTGTGGTACTGCTCATAAATAAAGAACAAAAACGCAGATAGACGTCGTAGAAGAAAACATGAACAGGCAGGACAAACATTCAAAAGGATATTTTTAAAAATATCAACAGATGGGAGCTGGCGGTGCCAGTGATATATGAGGAGGCGGTGTACGGGAATAAAGTGCAAGTGACTAACACAAAAATAACTAACACTTGATAATCAAAACTGTAAAGCGAATGCTTTTGTTACCTAACAGTTCAAATTTGTAATTGTTTCTTGTTTTCGTAAATCCTTGATGTTTTACGTTGTTTGAGTCACAATGACTGGACTGTGGTCAGTATCTATACCGGTGTTGTGGGTATCTTTTGTATGTTATATAGTCTATATGTGATGCTTAGTGAGTGTTATTTTATCAACACCAAGTGTTGACTTGATTCGATCTGTGCTGGAAAAGGGTGTAAGTTATTTCAGACCATCATCTAGAATCTAGACAAATGTTGACCATATATTGCCTATTGAGGTCTCGTTCTTTTGTGTATCTCTGTATATAGATATGTCCCCTATTGTTCTTGTTTGTTTAAAACCCTTTCTTTCAAAACACTTTTACAATCAGGAAATCCTTCTTGCTAATTTGCAGAGGTGGGGGTATAGACTTGTATGAAGATTGTTTGTCTTCGTGATGGATTTCTCTGTCCTGGGATGTACAAGGAGTGCTACACCATATTTGACTCTGGACGTTGGATCCACACCATTCCATATCAACACAGTTGTTGTGAATTCATTTTGTAGTATTTCCTTTTCTTCTGATATCTGCTTGACCCATTAGTTTTATTTATCCTGTATTCACGAGCTCAGTCATTTAGTCTTTGTTGGATAGCCCACTAACCGTTTTTTCCTCTTTTCTCGCAGTCCATTATCGTTTACAGGTCTGAATCTGTTTTATAAGTCCGTTTAGCTCCATTTGTGTCCTATATAGCAACATCTAATCCACCGCCAAGTTGCAGTTGTTGAGAACATTTAACTTGGTGGATCCCACCCCACCTGGCGAACCTGTGTCCCTTAGACTAATATCTAGCGGCCTTAGTTTCGCAGGGTGCACCACTTAGGGGTGGGGGTTGAGTTGGATGTTCTGTTAGCCATTGGTTAGTTAGTTACATATCCCTTACAGGACATCGCATTCAAACCCATAATTTTGTGACTGTTTGTGATTTCTTGACAAGTTTACCTTCAGTAGTTTGCCATTGCTTTATGAACGACCGACATTCATACCATTGAATGAAAATTAGCCACGGCAGTCAGCTTCCAAATGGCTCGAAGCTGTGTTTCAAAAGCGGTATGCGGGATTATGAATTGCGTTCGTAACTCATTCGCCACAGAGCAATTAGTACCGTAACAATTTTCGCTTGTCACATCTCTCTCTCTCTCTCTCTCTCTCTCTCTCTCTCTCTCTCTCTCTCTCTCCCCCTCCCTCTCTCTCTCTCTCTCTCTCTCTCTCTCTCTCTCTCTCTCTCCCCCCCCCCCCCACTCATACACATAGATGAGGGGTAACTAGCTAGCCCTGAGACTTTTTTTAAAAAAGTTGTATATCCCTTATAGGACGTTGCAGTCAACACCAGCATTTTTCAGCTGTTGTTGATGTTCTTGGAAAGATTACGCTCAGTAGTTT
This sequence comes from Cepaea hortensis, assembly GCA_963921405.1. Classification (NCBI taxonomy): domain Eukaryota; kingdom Metazoa; phylum Mollusca; class Gastropoda; order Stylommatophora; family Helicidae; genus Cepaea; species Cepaea hortensis. The sequence continues at coordinate 95,829,996 of OY992877.1, read as the reverse complement.
GCCATTGCTTTCTGAGCGGCCGGCTCACATACACTGTTAGTAACCAACGCGACGCGATCCGCTGGCGAATCTCGCGCTGATGTGTTCCCCGCGTGGATATACGGGATTACGGAGAAAGTCGTTAACCAGTTCCAGTTCCAGTTCCAATTCAAAAAACAAAAATTCCAAATTCGACCTCGTCTAACCTGCTTCATCAGCTGTGGTTATTGTTGAGGTACGTGGTTTTTGTGGGTTTGTTCACCCTAATTCTTGTCTTGTGAGTCCTATCTCGGACTGGTGATGTAGCGTTTGTGTCTATGACGTCAGCAGTGGTCGGCGGCTATCCTTTGTGCTCTTCTGTTGTTGTGGTTTTCTTTGTTGGTGTAGGTCCTGGCTCGTCTGGCTGCAGTCCTTATAAGGACTTTTCGTAATCCCACTCCAGCTGGGGATCGGTCGGCGGCTGTCCTTTGTGCATGTTTCCTTTTGTTTTCGTTGTTGGTGCAGGCTCCATTCTTGACTGGTTGCAGTCCTTAAAAGGACTTTTTATTTGGTATTCTGTCTCCTTTTTTGTGCATTTTCTGTAGGAGCTTTTCGACGTTTTCTTGTTCCTCCTTGGGGAAACAGTTCTCACTGTTGCGTCTGCGTATCTGCTGCCTAGCGTTTTCTTCCTCCGTGGTCAGCCATGGGACGATTTCACCGTCCTCGATATAGTACTCGATGTCGGCCTCACAGTTGTAGTGTACTAATGGGTACATCATCGGTTTTCCCCGGAGTTTTTTAGGCTTCTTCTTTTCTTTTTCTTCCCAGCGCCTTCTGAATTCCTGGCGCTTGAGTTCCTCCTTGTCGACTGGGTATTCTGTGCCTCCTTCAGAGATCCGACGGTATAGTAGTTCCCTCTTGGGCGTTGTGGTTGGGCTGCTGGCTTTAGCTTGCTCTTCAGACTCCGACTCTTGGGTTTTTTCTTGCGGTTTTTCTGTGAGTTCTTGTGTGGTTTCTGTTGGTTTGTTTTGAAAGAGTTCCATTTCAGCTCTGTGCAGTTCTCTTTCGGTCTTGATAATTTGTAGGATTTCTTCGTTCTCCTTCTTTATCTCAGCCATGCGCTGAATCTATTGTTTGATGTTGAGCTGGATTTCTTTCATGTCGGCCAGCAGCTTCTCATTATCGCTGGTCGGAGTCGTCGTCAGCAGTGCCTTGACTTGCTTCTTCAACTCGTCTATCTGCTTTTGAAGTTGATCTCTTTCAGCTTGTGCTATACCCGTGGCTGTCTCACCCCTCTGCATTGCTTCCTTGAATGGTGTCTTTGTGATGATGGCGATCTTTAAGACGTCTCTGCAGGTACGGACAGCCCAGGTATCTTGTTCCATGTTTGCCCAGGCAGTTGGCGCACTTTCTTTTGTTGTTGGGTGCTCGGAAGTCCGTGTCCAGCTTGGCCAGCGGACACTCCTTGAAGGCGTGGTGATCCGCGCAGTATCGGCATATTTCCGTCTTACTGCGACACGTAGCTCTACTGTGGCCGGCCTTCTGACATCTGGAACATTGCGTGATTCTTGGTATGAATCTCTCTGGTTGCTGCATTCTCTTGTTGAATGATACTGTGTTCGGCATCTCGCTGCCCTCCGACGTTACTACTGCCAAGGTTGTAGGTATCTTGGAGTAGGTGAGGAGCCTTCAAGAATCGGATGTGAAAATTTCTCTTCACGTAGCTGCTTCAGGATTTCTTCATCTGTCAGCTCCACAGGAATCCGCTTGACAACCCATCGGACTGTTTTTGAGTCAGTGTTTCCGACTCTGGTGTCTTTCTCCTCCTTCTTCTCTGCTGTCTTGGTTCTTGACTGTGTTGGGCTGTCAATCTTCTCCCTCGCAGTAGCTTCAGTAATGGCTGTAGTATCAGGCTCTTTGATGCAGCTAGCAGGTGGGCTTTCGACGTTCTTCTTCTTCTTGTCGGCTCCCACGCTGCACATCTTGGCAACAGCGTGTTTCTTGTTGTTGGTCTTTCAACGTGACATTTTCCCGCTGATCAGGCTTCTTGACAGAATAATGCGACTTGACTTGTTAGCGCTCGCAGTGCGAATGCGAACCCACGACGAACGAGTCGTTAACCCCTTCGCCAGCCATTGTTATTACTGTCTCTCCTTAATGTATTCAGTTGTCTTCTCTTGGGAGACACGCCCATTACATTATTGTGCTATAACACTTGTCACCAATCACAATGTACCGGAAAAGTAAATATCTGATCCAAACTAATTTTGATGTGCCCAAAACGACAATGACATTTAAAAAAATGTTGATTGGTTCTAGTTTTCAAGGTATACGCTACTAGTTTATTTCATTACGGTCAATTTATATATACAGCCTCCTCCGAAGTCGGAGAGTGTCTGCCTGTACGACGAGGAACCACCATTCTGCACATCAATAAGCTAGATTTGGGTCAACGGATACTCACGCAAACCTCAGGTCCTGTACGACATCACACTGATGTTGGACAACAGGATGCCTTCATCCGACATACAGGACTTCACGTTGGAGCTCAAGCCAACGAACACAAGCAAGCAAGCAAGCATATATACAGCCCAACTGTTCTGAGCGATTGGTCACTTTGCGGTGCTCTAAAAGTGGTCACTCTTTTGTTTGGACTACTGGGTGAATACATCAAGTACTGTTGCTGTCTCTGTGAGTGGAATAGCAGTGCACAAATTGACAATTACAACAGAAGACACTGGCCAATCAGGCAGTCACTGCAGACTCTTTTTCGATTTCCAACTGCCAAGGGATTTTTTACGTGCGCAACATTACACACAGGCGTCCGATCTCACTACCCAGAGACCAGGTGAAATTTTGTTACTAGAAGTCCACTAAAAACAATCCCGGCCCTCACCGGGGCTTGAACCCGGGACCTCCAGAACTCAAGGCGGACACCATACTTCGAGAATGCTCAACCTACCCTATGTCTAATATGAATATCTCAAAATATTCTTAATATAATAATGAAAAATCCATCCCAACTCCCACCCCACCAAAAAAAATAGTAAAAATAAAAAAAAAAAAAAAAAAAAAAAAACACACACACACACACACACAAACACACACACACACACACACACACACACACACACACACTCACTCACTCACTCACTCACTCACTCACTCACACACACACACACACACACACACACATATGACATGTTCTAAGGTTCCTTAGTGTAGTTATAATTATTTAATCTTGGCTTGTTTGTTATTTTCGCTCTTTTCTTTTCTATATTAGAATGACTGTCACGCTATGAATTGAGACGACGGCTGCAGTAACACTGCTCCTATTGACCATACACGATAAGGCAAGTACATTTGACGTCGCAGACACAGAGAGGTGGACACAGCAACCACCTGACCTCTTCACGATGCTAGCTTTATGGTTTTATGACTGTCATACTTGTCTTAAGTAAACAAGTCAATTTTTGACGCCCCTTAGTCGGCTTTGTGTGTGCAAACGCGTTGGGAATCACACAGCAGGCACAACTGTAAAGCAATAACAATCTGGGATAGTGTAATAAACAAATTAGGACATAATGAAAACACACACACTATAATAGGGTCTGATACGTCTGAGCATACACCGTATCCAGGGCGGCGGTAATGCAGTGGCTAGGACGCTTACCCTCCGTCCCAGTAGTCATGCGCTCGAATCCGCAACGATGTGGGAATACTTTTGTTCCACTGATCTGCTGGATGGCTGTGAGTCTTCTAAGGTATATGAACAAATTAGGAAGAACTTGGAAGCAACAGAGACGTGCTTTCTGGGGCGAATATTGCGAATTCCTTGGACTGCCAGAGTAACAGCTGTTGCCTGAGAGAGGCTAATGAAACTAGATGTGAGATATGAATATTTTAGACGAGGAGATACCTAATGGGATCCCGATTGGGAGGGGCTATCATCCTCATATGCCTTCGTTAGGAAGCCTTTAAGTGGCTCGTTGTCCCCCACGCGAAGTTTCCTACTATACATCAAGTTCTCTTCACGAAAAAAATAATGATAATAAAGATAATAAATGTAGGTTCCAATGGAAGGCGTGGGGATCAAGAAACTTTACTACCGACACCAGGGAAGGAAGTACCCTATGCACTATAGATAAAGTTGGGTCACATGTAATCCCCACAAGCTCTCAGTAGATCATGTAGGCACAAGACATCTAGGGATTGACAGGACATACATGAACATTACTGAACATCCAATATGTGCACACAACAAACAAAGTTAGCACATTACATGGTGTACTCTGTATACATACAGACAAAGTTGTTACATAACAATTCTCACCCCAGCAATAAAAGAATCTAACCCTCTGTACGCCAAAACTAATTGTATTTACCAATTCACATGCAGGTGCGAGTCTACCTACATTGGCCGAACAGAGAGGCAGTTAAACACCAGGATTGTTGAACACGTACCAAACTGGGTTGACAAGAAACTACACACAAGCGATGGGATCATGGGAAGTGTGACACACCACAATTATAAACTTCCGGCGTCGTCCATTGCACGTCATGTCTTGGAAACCGGTCATGTCATTGAAAGGGACAACGCTTTTCGCGTGTTGTTTCATACACACAATAGTCGTTTGTTAAAGTTTGCTGAAGCAATAATGATCCACCTGCACAAGCCAATTTTGTGCAAACAGAAAGACATGATAGTCAGTTTAAAATTACTAAGGTAAACAACTTATATTACTGTGTGAATATGTGTACATTTCAGCTTGAACGATGATTCTAATTATTTTACTCTATGTTGTGTGACATCTGCAGTAAGTACCTAACGAGATGCAGCGAAATGTGCCAGGCAATAAATCGTACTATATATGGTTTGTGTCTTCGTTATTCAAATAACAAGGTGTAATTTTAGTGCAGAACAAACATAGTTGTCGTCTGACAAGGTGTAAACAAAGAATCACCTAAGTTTTTGGTATTTAATAAAGTTAATACAACAACAGGCAATAATGCATGAAAGGTGGTATTGTACATATTACAATGGTCACTCAAATGTCATGATCAACCCCCTCAGTAAACCCATTATCTCAACATAATCATTGTGGCAACAACAGCAATAGGTAGCTAAATGACTACTATTAAATGAGTGCCTGTGGGACAAACTGAGGGTCAATGGTAGTGTTGTTCATGCTGAGAGCTATGCTATTGGAGGTACCCTAGGACATGGTTGGTTTTCCCCATTGGTGCTGCCTCTGGTTTTCCAGGTTTCATAAGGTTAGGTGGAGGTATTGGCTGAGAGGTAGAAATTACTGCTGGAGATTTCGAGTGGCCACATATAGTCCCCAGGGAGTCCATAAACTGGGTAACTCTCCCTGATGCCAAACGGTTTCTTTAAAAAAGTAAGAATATACCGTCCTTTGGAGGCTGAGGGATGGCATCTCGGCACAGACAGAATTCTCCGTGCCCAAACAGTGTGAACATCGGCTCCTATAGACAGGCCAACACATACCTTCTGGAACAGTGCAAACAAAACCGATCTGGGTAAGTATCTCATACATATATTCATTATTCACGCGCCTACATGCATTATTTTACAAAACATACATGGAATGAAAAAACAATGAGGGGGGGGGGGGGTGTTGATATTAGGGGGAGGCTAGGATGTGATTCCACTCACAGGTGATATCACTACTCTCCTCTCCCTAACCTTAAGATAGTAAAACACATGTTGAAGTGAGGCCATTATCTACTGATAATTTAGAGTGGTCCTCCGGTGATGTCTTAGTTTCCTAATGAGATAAACTCAGAATGATATAATGATATTAAGACAAGGAAAAGTCAGCCAGATGTGTAAGCCCAGTTGAGAAAAAGGTAGGGTCAGATCAAGACACTAGTAACAAAGCATGTCATGACAGATATCTGGTAGAACACTACCTGTTGAAATTCTGCATGTCTAGATGGATGTCTAGATGGATATGCAGATTAAAACAAGACATGATGCATAGCCCTCTCTACACCCTATCAGCATCCTATTTCTGTCCTATAATATCTGGCCTTCTTTTCTCAGGAGTTAGATCTGACTCTCAAGTGCCTTTTTTATCTTTTATCATCATCATCATTATTATTATTAGTTCAAATGCCTGTAGGACAGGGGTAGGTGAATTCAACCAACTCCTTCATCAAGACAAGCAACAGTTAAGGACTAACATTACATATAAAACTCTCACAATGAAAATACATATTATCTCTCGAGAAAAATGCAAAAGCCATTATATAGATTATGCATCCAATATTCAATAATTCGAATACAATGACATGTGTCTCTACAAACTTTTCTCTCTTGAGTAAAGGGATTGAAGACAATGGTATTTAACCCATCAATTGGTGTAAGCTAGTATCGTACACACTCTTCAGTTAAAGTCTGCTATCTGACAATTTATCTGAACGCGTTTTGGCAGATACTTAACGTAATGACAATATGATCATCAGCCCTAATGGGGTGATGCTATCATGGAGTGCAACTTCTAACAACATTCGAGTACAAGGTGCATCTATTTTTCTTTATCACTGAGCATTCATTCTCATGAAAAGAACCAGCAGTTTTACATAGCTTTCTCACTAAAGATGTGTACACAGGATTCACATGATATTTTAAGAATTATGTGGGTCTTTGCACAGGAAGTTTAAGAGACAGACTCACAGAATCATTTACTCTTATAGAATCATCAATGAATAAAATGTTTCTATTTAAATGGGCATTATAAATGAACTGAGAAAAAGGATTATATGTGCATTTAAGACGGAATAGCATACCTTTGCATATAGAGACTTTGCATTCGTAGAAGAAAAGTTCTACATGGTAGATGTAGTAATGAGAAGAGCATGGCATTGTACAAAAATGTTTCCTCGAGCAGGAACATCATCATATACATAAACACTGCGTTCCTTTCCTGGTTTGGAACGTCAGTTATAGTGTGTGATCGTACCTGGAACAGCCAGAACACTGGTCACCTCACTTCCTTTATAAATCAGTGGTAACAGCTTGCAGGCTAGGCATCGACTGACTGGCCTGTCTCGCCTATTTGAGTCTTGGGGACTTGCGTAGGCAGTTCAAATATTTCAACCAATTGACGTCTTCCCCTCCAACACTTTCTTCATTTCATAAGACAAGGATGGTGTCTCAAATTGGTCATTTATTTTATTTATTTGTGTAGGTAAATTGTCGACGACTTGACAGTATGTCACACTAGTGACTAGACCAGCAATAAGAAAGAGACAAACAGCTTTCTTTGGCTATGTCATGAGAAGACAGGCTTTGGAGAACATCGTGACAACTGGAAAGATCGAGGGGAAGAGAAGTAGAAGCAGACCAAGAGAAATTATGCTGGATGGACTGAGATGGTGGCTGGATGAATATCATCGGCAGAGATGATCCAAAACACTAAAGATCGAGAGAGACATAAAAGCCTACGTCAGCTGGCAGGGCACTTTATGGCGATGATGATGATGATGGTGATGATGATGATGATGATGATGATGATCTGGGTGCCCACGTCAACCCAACCTAAAGTGGGTGTAGGGAAATTTACTGGGAAGTAAAAGTGGTCTGCATAATAATGAGCACATCATCCATTGAGTGCCGTTCGGTCTAAAATGTGTGACTAGCACCATGTATCCAATACATCTGATGGCGTGGAAAGGAATCCTTTACAATACTTGTTTATGCACCATGTCACTCTGATCCTTCCAGTCCATATACTTGTTTATGCACCATGTCACTCTGATCCTTCCAGTCCATAGATGTACTCGAAGGCCCCGGTTATCGTCGGGGTTACGTTCTTGCAAAACGCTACTTTAAGTGAAACGACGTATAGCGAAACACTATATACTGTTGTATACACAGATGACGAAGTTATGGAACATAGCGACGTAAAGTGAAGTTATGTCACATTGCGACAATGACGTTAACGCGAAACGACGTAAACCGAAGCGAAGTATAGCGGGGCCTTCCAGTATGTCATGTGTCTTTGTTCCATGTATATCTTCATCTTTGCAAGGCTGCTTTATAAGCGTGTCCCGTGATCTACGTCTCTCTCTCTCTCTCTCTCTCTCTCTCTCTCTCTCTCTCTCTCTCTCTCTCTCTCTCTCTCTCTCTCACATCCCCTCTCTTCCATTTGGTGGATTTCTAGTACTTTCTTTAGCATTTCTTTGTGTTTTAGAATATGGTAATGTCGCCTTCGCTTTCGTAATACTTCTTGCTTGAGACAGAGAGTCTCCGTGGCGAAGTAGTAAAGGCTGTTTGCCTCGCGCTCCGAAGGTGGGTGTAGGGAAATTTACTGGGAAGTAAAAGTGGTCTGCATAATTCCAGACTACATCATTCGGTTCACGAGTGCAATTATCTCGGAGACTCAGGGATGTCGTCGCTGGAGTTCTTGCTATATGCATGCGACTCTTTCAGCAGGTCCCCTGGGGAAAGAGGCCAAGGTATTTGGAATGAAACCCGGTGCAATGAAGTCAATCTTCTTGCCTTTTAAAATTCTGTTTCATCTTTTTCTTGTTTGAAACATTGTGCTCAGTCTTAGTAGAGACTGTGCGACTATGCATCAGTAAAACTTCCTGTTTAAGACATTGTGTGCAGTCTCATTTACGGTTCTTCATCAACTTCAGTTTCAGCTCCTTGACAGTGAGCACAAAAAAATCTTGAGGCCATTAAGATAGACCTTGCAATTCTTCCAAGTATCGTAACCACTCTCGTAATACAAATTATGGTTGCCATTAAGAAGAAGGGAAAACCACGATGTAATTTACAAGTAAATGGGAATATTTTCAAACAAGTGAATCGGTACAATTATCTCAGAATAGTCATAATAGCTGATGGGAGGTGCCTTAAAGAGATTAGAACAAGCATCGCCATGGCGAAGGTAGCCTTTTGCAAGATGAAAACCATACTGACCAATAAAAAGATGACATTTGCAACGAGAAAAAGAGTGTTGAGGTGCTACATAGATCCTATGATTTTGTATGGATGTAAAGCATGGACAATAAGCAGACAAGCTTAAAAACATCTGATGGCTGTGGAAATGTGGTTTCTAAATGCAAAGAATACCATGGACAGACAGAAAAACCAATGATCAAGTCCTACAAGAAACAAATGAAAACCGTAAACTGATTATAGCAGTGGTTCTCAACCGGTGGGGAATTCCCCCCCCCCCCCAGGGGGGAATTTTAGGGTTTCCAGGGGGGGGGGGGGGAATGAAGACCATTTCAAGATCGCGTTAATACAAGAACCGATTACTTGATATTGTTTTTTCGTTCATACTTTACAGTTATGTATGTCTCATCCTTCTAAAATTTATTTTATAAAGTAAGTAGACCCACAAATGATGTTTTATGTGGATGTCTAGACTTGTTTTAGTATATGCTATTAAATTTACCTTCCATTTTTACGTATACTGTGTAGGGGTGGGGGGATTTTTAGATAGGAAATATGAAAGGGGTGGAATGACGTTCTGAAAATACGGTGAAGGGGAGCACGGGCCAAATTTTTTATAGGAAGGGGGGGGGGGGAATGACGTTCTGAAAATATGGTGAAGGGGGGCACGGGCCAAAAAAGGTTGAGAACCACTGGATTAGAGAAATTAGACGTCGACAGTCAAAATTTTTTGGTCATGTTATGAGACGAAATAAATTGGAGAACTTGGTGACAACTGGCAAGATCGAGGGGAAGAGAACAAGGGGAGGGCAGAGAAGTAACTACCTGGATGGCCCGGCCACGTTGTATGGTCGAGACAGGAACACAGAGCTGATCCACGACTCTGGTGATCGAGTAAGATGGCAAAACATGACCACCCACGCTTATCGCATGGCACATTATGATGATGACCACTCTTTGGCATCATGTACTGACCTCAATCTTTCACCCTGTTGTCTGTACCTTTAGGCTTGTGCCAGTTGGGCTTGATTTTGACATAACTATTGTAACAACAGTGTTCTCCTGGAGATTACTTCACGTGTTTATAGTCAGATATAGTCATGTAACGTGAATATCTTATATATAAAAAAGGATCTCCGCCCAAATGTATGTCCGTATGTATTTATGTCTGTATGACCTTTATACGTTCGCGAACGGCCCATCCGATTGAGATGAAATTTTCTACACGCCTTCCTTTCATTCCAGAGCTGCCAACTGTGATATTTTGTTAGTGTGAAATCGCCTGCTTACTCAGTATTATTTCATTTTTCATCTTTCATCATAATTTCATATATTTCAGGGGACCTAACTCTGTAAAAGTTATTTCAAGGGGCATAACTTTTCTGTATAACTTATAGTCATATTGTGGCATCGTTTTCAAAGATTTATAAACTCTTTGTCCATAGTTATGTACCGGCATATGAGTTATAATAAATAATGATACAATCTGTAAGGCATTTTCAAAGTTTTCATAAAAATAATGCACAATGCATAACATTGTAACTCATCTTTTTTTGCTTAAGAAGTTACTGTAGTCATGCAGGTGATTAGAAAGAGTTTTCATTAAAAATAATGGATGGTGTGTGGAAGGACATTCTTTTAAGTTACTTTTTTTGTTGTATGAATTTAATGAGAACTTATATGACTACTTATATGAATTAAATGAGATGCTCCCCACCAGGGACTGGGCGAAGCCGGACAGGGTCAGGCAGACAGATAGACAGACAGATAGACAGTCGGGAACAGGAACTTATATGACTACTTATATAAATTAAATGAGATGCTTCACACCAGGTGCTGGGCGATGCCGGGCCGGGTCAGACAGACAGAAAGACAGACAGACAGACAGACAGACAGTCGGTAACGGGAACGAGAACTTATATGACTACTTATATGAATTAAATGAGATGCTCCCCACCAGGGTCTGGGCGAAGCCGGGCAGGGTCAGCTAGTATATATATATATATATATATATATATATATATATATATATATATATATATATATATATAGAGAGAGAGAGAGAGAGAGAGAGAGAGAGAGAGAGAGGGGGACGCAGAAGGAGTCTGGTATTTGTCACGAAGAGTGCTGTAAGGATAGGAAATGCGCGGGTGTCAAAAGTCATAAGAATAAGACTATACGGAACAAATATGAGCGCAAGACAACTGAAAACGTTGGCGACCTCTTCAAGATGACAATTGAAGTTATCTGAAACTGAAATATTGCCCATGAACTTCGTACTACAGCGACATATTGTCTAGGTTTTGTGGACCTTCGGCAAGTTAAGCGTTGCTAGCCCTGTTTATGGCCGCTTTCAGCCGTCAAGCGAGCTGTTCAATTGATGTTATACGTCGCAAAACTGCGGATATGGCGCTATCGAAGTCCTTTCCAGGTCGCGGTACTCAGACTGGTGACAGCTTGGTCAAGGACAAGCGTCGCCGAGTATCGCTTGGTATATGCATCTACGGATGACGGGGTTGGGGTATTCCCTATCACAGGAGAATTTAAGTGCTTCCCCCACCCTAAATTCCCTCGCCCCGAGACAGAGGAATGCGGACAGACATGATCACCAACGCCACACGGCGGTACCCTAAAATGGATACCAAGAAATGTCTTGAGAAGTAAAGGCTGCCGGCGTATTACTGACCACATCACTTTACCGAGTGTCGATTGGTCTATCAAAATATGGGCCTAGAGACATATGCCCAATGCGCCTTAAGACGTGTAATGTTGTTGTATTTCATCTCCAAAAGATAAAATCCTTTGCCTTACACGGGGTTTGAACCTAGGTTTTCTAAAAGAGAGATCGATATCCTTACAAGCTGATGATCTGCTCTTCCAACTGTCCCCTTCTATTTGTTCCCACGCTTAGTCTGGCGCAGACATTTGGCAACCAAGGCTCTCCAGTCTTCGCTGTCATGTGATATTGATAGAAGTTGTTGTTGCTAGTATTATTGTGACAGTTGTCCAGCTGTCTAAATTTTCCAATACAACTTTCTGTCTTTCATTATCTCGTTTTTGTCATGTATTTTTCAATAGGTTATATTTTCTATCCCACATCGTCTGTTTATTTATAGCTTTCACGACTAATCTCCCCTATACACTTTCATTTCGTTTATTGCATAAACAAATTCGGCACTCTTCCGAATTCCGGTCCCAAATAGTTCTGCAGTGAATAATTTTATATAACTAACACTAACCCTAACCCTAACCCTAATCACTTATTCACTGCAGAACTATTTGGGACCGGAATTCGGAAGAGTGCCAAAATAATTAAAGATACTTCTACCAAACCGGAATTCGAACTTGTCTCTTCCAAATGACTACAGTGCCTTACTGCAGAAATAAAGTGTACTTCGGTGAATAGCCAGCTCGACACGCCACCATGAATATAGTTGTGCTTTCAATAGTGACTGTCAGTGGAAAACTATATACTCTGTTTGTACCACGAAAATCGTTATACGTACATCAGTGAATGTCAGTGAAAAATTTCATACTCTTTTTGTACCACGAAAATCGTTGTCCGTAGATCAGTGAATGTCAGTGAAAGAAAATGAAAGTGAGAAAATCGTTATACTTTCACCAGTAACACCCTATCAAAAAAGAAACTATACTGTTAAAAAAAAAAAAAAACCGCGTGTCTACAGAACGCACACACATTTCCATAAATTTGACATTCAATAACTTTTTTAATTTAATGAGTTAATTGTTCAAATTGTACACAAGAATACCTTAGGGTTCAACCAATCAAATGACAGTTGTTTTGCATCTGGGTTTCTAGAGTTTCTTGGCGTACGGGCTTTCCCGTTTGTACTGTGTGTGTGTGTGTCTTTTTGTGTGTGTGTGTGTGTGTGTGTGTGCGTGCGTGTGTGTATTTGTGTGTGTGTGAGTGTGAGTGTGTGTGTGTGAGTGTGTGTGTGAGTGTGTGTGTGTGTGTGTGTGAATGTGTGTGTGTGTGTGAATGAGTGTGTGCGTGCGTGTGGGTGTGTGTGTGTGTGTGTGGCCTCCTATTACATGGATCAGCGACTGGCATCTCCTGGGCATGGATGCGATCAGACGTCTGATGTGGGTCTGTGGGATGGCAGCCCACTCTTCCTGGGGTGCCGGAACAGATCACGACTACTGGGTGGACCAGGTCTCAGCGACAAGTACGTCTATGTAGTTCATCCTACAGGTGTTCAATCGGGCTCATGTCTGGAGAATGAGATGACCAGGACGGGGCGAGGCAGTTGTTGGTAGTTAGAAACGGAGTGGTCAACCGTGCACAATGGAGTCTGGCGTTGGGCAGCCAAAAGTGGAAGGTTGTGGGGTCGAAGAATTTCGTTGACGTATCGTTGCGCATTCAAGCCTTCTTAAATGTGCACCAATTGATTCCATCCGTTGTAACTAATCATTCCTAACACCACTGCATCTCCACTATCGTGTGGCAGAGCTTCATCAACGTAATTGTGAGCAAAACGTTCATTCAGCCTGCGGTAGACCCGTCTCCATCTTTCAGGACGCTGCGACAAATAGAAAGATTCGCCATTAAACCAGACACGTCTCGTCTCCATTGATTGTAAGCTGACCAGGGACGGCGCTGGTTGGCCTTAAGAAGTCGATTTTGGCGATGGCGGCTTGTAAGCTTGTAAGGACAGGCCCTTAATGAGGTCGTTGTGCCCTAAGTCCAGGTCATGCAGTTTATTCCGGACAGTTTGATCAGACATATGACGTCCTGCAGGCAATGGCTGGGCAGTTGAGGAAGAGTTCTAAACCTGTCTCTGAGGTGACGAAGCCAAATAAAGCGATCCTCCGCTGCTGTTGTCACTCTGGGTCGTCAACTGCGATGCCGGTCTTCAACTGAGCCAGTGGCTTGGAATCGGTGCAAAAGTCGACTTATGGTACTGTGATTCATGTTTCGAAGCCTGGCAACCTGACTTTGATTTTCGCCTGCATGCAGTTGGCCAATAGCAGTCTTCTTTAAATTTATCGACAGTAACGCCCTAAATGTTTGCTTGAAATTTAACTGAATTTTTTGTGAGTAGCGTTATCCTCTTATAGAGCTTCAGTTGCGTAGTCAGTGAATAGTGTTCACCCCAAATTTGGTTGCTTTCACTTGCGCGCATCATGAGCTGTGGTACACAATTTCGTCATAAACACTAATGACCACTGCATTGTACGATTACAAAAGCAAACACAATTCAGGTCAACACGTACATTTGACTCTGTAAAGAACATTTGAGACTGGTTTATACATACCCTAGCAGTAAATTTTACTTACAAACTCATAAAAACTCGCCTTCGGATAGCTATACGTTTGTTTTTTAAATGTTGAACATTTCAGTATATATTATACGCCTTCGGTATGGAGCATAAGAAACGGCGTACACTGTTTTGTCGCTCTTCTGCTGCTCTCCCCTGTCGCCCACTGGAACACAAGCTCTCGGCCAACTCACGTCAAGCCGTTCTATCTTTTGTTGTCTGGTGCTGCCCCCTTCATATCCTGGCGATATTTATTATTGATTTCTGTCTCTAGTTCTCTTCTCCGTGTGTTTTAGGTATCACTATATTTCATTTGCCGGTCTCTCTGGTCTAGGGTTTACACGACTTTCTCCGTAATCCCGTATACTCTCGTAACGTGCGCGAGAATTGGTAGCGGTTCTCTCCGTGTCGGTAACTTAGGAGTATGTGAGCCGGTCGCTCATAAAAAATAGCAAACTACTGAGCGTAATCTTGCCAAGAAATCAACAATCAGCTGACTGATGCTGATGTTGACAGCGATGTCCTGTAAAGGATATGCGAAAAAAAAATATTTCATTTGCTCTGTGATTTCCAGAGAAAGAAGTTTCTAGATATACTATTATCATGTTTTCCCAACGTGTGTCCCATTTCTCACTTCTTGATTGGTTGAAATCTGCTTAGTTCTCCCCCTAGCTTCGCATTTGAAATTCTGTAATATCATTTTAGTCTCTCTTAAATGCAGAATTAATACGTTATAATCCATCCATCATGTGCCATGCCGGTAAACGTGGGCGGTCATGTTTTGCCATCTCACTCGATCACCAGAGTCGTGGATCAGCTCCGTATTTCTGTCTCGACCATGCCACGTGGCCAAGCCATCCAGGTATTTACTTCTAGTTCTTCCCCTTGGTCTGTTCCCTTCGATCTTACCAGTTGTCACCAAATTCTCCAATTCATTTCTTTTCATAACATGCCCAAAAAATTTTGACTGTCTACGTCTAATGTCTCTAACACGTTTACGATCTTCGTTTGTTTCTTGAAGGACCTGTTCATTGGTCTTTCTGGATGTACATGGTATTCTTTGCATTTTCCTCAGAAACCACATTTCTACAGCCATCAGATGTTTTTCAGCTTGACTGCTCATTGTCCAAGCTTCACTGCTCATTGTCCAAGCTTCACATCCATATAAAAGTACAGGTTCTATGTAGCACCTCGACTCTAATATTTTCAAGCTAAGTTAATGAATGTTCTTAGTTTTTTAGTAACTGTTTTAGTCTTTCTCCCTGTTACTGATCAATACATCAGTAATAATTTAAAGATAGAATTAAATATTGAAGTTTAGTGCTAAGTTTAATTTCTTTTTTTTAACGTTCACAAATTCTGTAGTGCTGTTTGGTACTTCAATGAAACGTTATATAGCAACGGCAGCCTATTTTTGCTAACGACGAACTGCCATGGAAGAAACACTTGTTCTCGTTTACTCCTGGCATCAGCTAACGATGGCCTGGCTGTTAACCTCCCACTCTATGATATTTAAGCAATTTCCGAGTCGTTAACCTCTATCATAATTAAGCACTGTAAAATAAAAAGCGACTAACAACAGTAAAACGCAATTAACAACTGTAAAACTCCATTGGTACAGTTATTTTGTCCAGCTAATTGCAACAATAACACAATCCCGTGCACATTACGTCACAAAGAATTCAAGTTCCCTCTATGAACTTTAACCCTCAAGCATTAATAATAGAAGTTACCTATTTATACATACTCACTTACAGAATTTGATCCCGTGCGTTTATTTTCTACAACCCTTTGTACTTTATTGTTCTTCGAAAGTCGCAATTGCTTTGACGTTCTGAATGGCTCTTGATGTTTGTATTTTTAGCATGCGCGGGTCTCCATGCTTGACCTGTTCAGCTCTGGTTCAACCCATCTGCTGCTAGTTTGATAAGCCAAATTGCTGTTATCCTATCCGGTGTATCCACTCTCGGACACCTATATTGTAATTAATTGTCCAGAAAATGTTCACTAAAACTATGCCAGTTGTTTACTGAAAGTTTACCTAGTGCAAATATAACGCTTTGTTGATTAATTACAATTCTCATTGGTTTATTTTACCCGAGCAAGATATATATGTACGAGTATATAGCAACCATTTGAGGTTGACAAGGTTAAGAACAGGATATAATTTGTTAAAATACAATAACACCAATTTCAAAGACAGCTGAAATTACCATTCTGCCTATCTGTTTATCCACCAATTATCTGTCTCTTTGTCTTCTGTTTGTCTGCTGTTTGACCGGTTCGCTGTCTATTTGTCGTTTGACTAGTATTTTCGTCTGCATGCTTGCCTATCCGTTCGTCCGTCCATCTGGCTGTCTCGCTAGCTTTGAACTCAAGCGTAGTCCATACACACTACTTATAGTAGTGCTGGACTGAATTTTGCTCGTGGATTAGCTTTCCCTATTGACAGTGTCCCTCGCCATCTGGCGAACCCACTTCAACTTCAGAGGTACTGGTAATTTACCCCCCCCCCCCCCCCCCCCAAGTCAAGGACGAGAAATCCACATTTTAGTCCAACTGTCATGTGTAGGAGTTGAACCCCTTACTTTGGTATCAGCACACTGGGTGTTTATTATCGGGCTTTCTTAAGTATGTCAGCGTGGCGGAGAAGTTTTTCTGGCTCGCGCTTAAACTTCATGTGCGCTGACGGCCAAGTAGTGGGATCATTCCACATGCCGGTCAGTTAGACTTAAACGTTGACTTCTCGTTCAGGAAGCTATGGCAAACTACTCAATGTAAAACTGTCTAAACATATAACCATATGAGGTTGACCGCAACGTCCAGCAAAGGACATGGAACTTTGTTTCCCCATGCCGACCCTTGAAGATGTAGTTTTAAGTCGTCGCATGAAGATAAGTGCAGTAGCCGAAGCACCATATAACACGGGCGTCGTGGGCTTATAGCGATAGACCAGTGGTTGTTTTATTGACCAGTAGACACTGTGTGGGGGAGGTGGTCAATCCCACGCCGGTAGCCTTTATTTCCCAGGGCATTGTATAGTTTTTCTCATCTTCGTTTTTACTGCCGTAGTCTAGGAGCTCTGTGGCGTAATCCACGATGAGCCTTTCTGTTTCAGAATAGACTTGTTTGTAAAGCATAATTTGAAAACTATTATGTGAGATGGGTTGTTTGTAAACCATCATTTGACAACTGTTATGTGGTTGTTGTGTATAGGACATAATTTGTAAACTGCTCTGTGAGGTGGTTGTTTATAAAGCATAGTTTGCAAAATGTTGTCCAAGTGTGTGTGTCTGTGTGTGTGTTTTTTTTTAAAGCATAGTTTGAAAACTATTCTGTATGTCAAGCATAATTTGAAACGGAGGCTATTTTTCTTCAGAGAAGAGTTTGGTTGAATTCACAAAGGATCACCTTCACTACACACAGAGACAGCCAGGGTTTGGTTGAATTCAGAAAGGATCACCTTCACGACACACGGAGACAGCCTGGGTTTGGTTGAATTCACAAAGGATCACCTTCACTACTGCCCGTCCAAGTTTTGTATTCACCCTCTGTACAGTTCATGCAACATAATAGGTAAATACAAAACTTGGACTGGCAATATTTTCAAA
Organism: Cepaea hortensis; assembly: GCA_963921405.1. Classification (NCBI taxonomy): domain Eukaryota; kingdom Metazoa; phylum Mollusca; class Gastropoda; order Stylommatophora; family Helicidae; genus Cepaea; species Cepaea hortensis. The sequence continues at coordinate 95,812,215 of OY992877.1, read as the reverse complement.
CACTGCACAGTCATTAAAAATACACTCTATATTAGCCCCATATTCTTGTAGACCAATCGGCACCCAATGGGTGATGTGGTCAACATCACACAGGCTGCCTTTACTGTCCTTGACACTTCCTGGTACCAGGGTTAGGCTAGGTCGACCTGAGAGCCTAGGTAAATTGTAAAAATATCAGAATCCTCCCTCGTTTGGATCGAACCCATACCCACCGGGCTGGCCAGAGAGAGGGTAAGGGTTATAGGACTAGCCCATATTTGTAGAGGACATTCAGCAAGTGATGAGTGGCGTGGCCAATGTCGCGCCGGTCGCCTTTACCTACCAGGGCATTTCTTGGTGCCCATTTTAGCCTGGGTTGACCTGGGTGTTCAGAACAAATTTGAAAAAAACATACGCACAAAAGCCAAATAAATAAATAATTCGGTCCCGGTTTTTAAAAAAATGTTGTATATCCCTTTGCAGGACGTCGCAGTCAACACCAGCACTTTTCAGCTGCTGTTGATGTACTAGGCAAGTCCCACGCTCCGTAGTCTGCCATTGCTTTTGGTTCCGATAGAGAATTGAAAACATAACCACCGGGCCAGCAAGCAAGCATGCCTGCCACTGAGCCACCGAGTCTCCTTGATTTCTAAACAAGGTATATGAAAACATTGGGAGACGAATGTCCCGACAAATCTCACTTTAGGATACGAGCCTTTGTCAACGCCATGCGAGGGTTCAAAGAACAAACAAGAAGTGAGAGCGGAAAGGAAGAAAGACTTAACTGCTGTTTAATATTATTTACACAGTCGACTGCCAGTTGCCCTTTCAGAAATCGTGGCTACTTTCGCCAAATCTCAGCAAGTGACTCCGCCTCTCCGACTAAGTAACATTGACTGACACGCCCACACTAATAAAGTGGTAATAAAAACTGGCCTTTCTCATTGTAAACCACAATTATTAAGTTAATCTAATTGACCAGCACAAAAAGACGCGCTTATTCGTCTGTTGTAAAACCAACGAAAAACGTTCGTTTAAAGCACGCTTTTATTTTAACATTTTGACGTTAAACTTTGACAGAAATTGTCAAAACAGAAGCGGATTTTCACGGACTACAATTTTGCAGGAGTTAAATATCAAACTACTGCTTTGCAAACAAATTGCTCTTGATCGTACCGAGATTTTAAGAAATTATATTTTGAGTTTTACAAATTTCTGAGTTCATGTGAGTAGTGATCGCACAGACTAATTACCTTTGCAGGTGATTTGATTATATAGAAAGCAACAGGTTACAATCCTGTAATATCCTGTCTTAAACCGTTGCGTTAGAAACACAAACTAACCATCGGATAGAGGAAGCATAGTAAACTATATCAATAATGAACACCGAGTTGGAGTTAGCCAATGTTATTAAGTTACTATTCCAGAGATTATAAAGTAGTCATAATCAGATCTAATTTTTATAAAGCTATAATAGCTATTTTATGTTAATTCTGGCTTTTGGTGAAACTAGAATGAATTGAACTTCAAGAGCAAGCAATATTTTTACCGCCTCTATGTCAACTACAGCCATGATCCACCATTTATCCCACCCTGCGTTAGCGAATATGTACTCGACTATGACTTTGGGTCCCACTTCTATCATGTGCTCCCGGTCACAAGAAGATAAATCGCCAACGTCCATTGGATATTCATCCTTCCTTATAGACGACATCCTAGGCAAATCTCGTCCAGCAATACCCATATCTCATATACCAGCGTCGCCGTCTCCGCCACCACTGATGACCTCATCAACGAGCATTTTATCTTCGTCGTCACCACTTTCATCATCGGCACCCAACAACATCCACCATCGTGCACACCTCCTGCCGCCACCACCTTCCATGAACCACTCGCTAATGGATGCCAACGCACGGTTGAAGGTCACGTCTGGTGCACCTCTTCCCGGGGGTTACCTGCAGAAACCAATGACTGTCTTCGAGCCATCCTTGGTTCAACAGGCGTACCTCAACTCTCACTTGGGTTACCACAACGCTTATGTCAATCATGTCTACTCGGTTCCTTTCGACAGACCTGAGATGCCATACCTGGACAGGCAGGAGTTCGCTAAAGGTAAGGATATGTGCCGATGTTGCATTCCCTCCCCCCGTTTCTTTCTTTCTTTCTTTCTTTCTTTCTTTCTTTCTTTCTTTCTTTCTTTCTTTCTTTCTTTCTTTCTTTCTTTCTTTCTTGCCTTCTTCCTGTCTGTCTGTCTGTCTGTCTGTCTGTCTGTCTGTCTGTCTGTCTGTCTGTCTGTCTGTCTTTCTTTCTTTCTTTCTTTCTTTCTTTCTTTCTGTCTTTCTTTCTGTCTGTCTGTCTGTCTGTCTTTCTTTCTTTCTTTCTTTCTTTCTTTCTTTCTTTCTTTCTTTCTTTCTTTCTTTCTTTCTTTCTTTCTTTCTGCCTGCCTGTCTGTCTGTCTGTCTGTCTGTCTGTCTGTCTGTCTGTCTGTCTGTCTGTCTGTCTGTCTGTCTGTCTGTCTGTCTGTCTGTCTGTCTGTCTTTTATAGTGTCTACCTCCTTATTTCAAAGTATGTCACACACAAACACACGCGCACACAAACACACACACACACACACGCACACACACGCACACAAAAACACACGCACGCACACACACACACACACACACACACACACATCGTTTCAACATCGTGAATACATTCTAATGATGATATTCCTCCATGCCACCGTCACAGTCCACCCAACTTCATTTCTCTCGGTCTGTCTCTGTCTCTTCAACCGCTCATCTTTGTAGTCGTCCAGCTGTCCCGACCTATCTTCTTATGATATGAACAAAGAACGCCATTTGTCTCTTTCTTATAGTTGTATATAATGTTGTACCTTCGTTAGTCTCTTCCATTCATTCGTTAGCTACCCTGGCAGTCCAAGGAATTCGCAACATTCGTATCAGAAACAATCTCTGTTTCATCCAAGACCTTCGCAATTTATTCGTTCATTGTCCACGACTCACAGACACACAGCTAAGCAGGACTACATACGTGTAACATTTCGGCACCTTATTTATGATATGGATATGTTTCATTGTTTGAAATGCAGCATTTGCTTGACAAATTCTGCTCTTAATCTCTGTCACGTACCTTCCATCCCATGCTATTGATACCTCCAGGTATTCAAGTTGTTGTTTTGTTTTTTAAAATTTGGTTAAGCATTATCCTTACTATTGTTATTTCACATTTTGATGTTGCTTCTGATTTGTTATAACCATTGTTTCTGTTCTCGTAATATTCAGGGAAAGTCATTTTGTGCACACTCTTTCACTACCATGTCCAAAAGATCTTGTAGATCTTTTGCATTTTCAGCTATCAAATGCTGTGTCATGTGCACAGCGCAGGTTGTTTATATTATAACCTCCAATTTGATTTCCTGGCCTGTCTTTGATCTCTGTCATTATTATTTCGCTATAGTCGGCATCTACAGATTTTAATCCCGATATATCGGGTTCAAAGTATGCCGCAGGCGTTTAAACACAGATCACTTTGCGTTGATTTTCGCAATGGTATGATAGTTGGTCATTCAGGAAGTAAAGGTAAACAATTGAGAGTAAAATAGCCTAGACAATCATAAACAGCGAAAAAATACTGGAGTTGATTGCGATCTCATGTAAAATGACATGCAATTAAAACAAACCTTATAGAGAAAGAGGAGAGATCCGGTGACAAAACACATCCTTGTCTTACTTCTTGGTCTTCTGATTATAATTCTGAGAATAAGTTTGGTACACGGTCTATTTGGTTGATCGTAAGAAATTCTTCGCATTCAATTGCTCCCGGTCTTTTAAGTATAGCTATGAAAACATAATTTAGCAAACCAATAACTATATATCCACAGTTGTAAATACTACTCCTCAGTTTTGACGATATCTCTAATCTATATTCTCCCAACACTTCTAATTCGTCTGTCATGATTTCATCTCGCCCGGCTGTGTTCCTTTTCTTTAAATGTTTGATAGCTTCAGTGAATTCTTCTTTTAGTACTGGTAGTGCTTAGTACTTTAAGTTACTTTCTTCTGTTAATTATGCTCTTTCTCCATTATATTCTAACAAACTTATATATTCACCTCATTTCCTTATTATAGTACCGTCATTCATTAATACTTTTCCCGTTTGTGTTTTTAATATTTCAAACATCATGCATTTACTCTTACCTTTATCCCTGCCCACTCACCGATTTGATTATGCAAACTTTTTCTATCTTTTATATAATTTAATTCAATTTTGCTGCACTCTTCGTTTAATCAATTTTGTTTCGCCTTTACGCATTTATATCTTATTTCTCTTTTTTCCCCGCATATCCTTTACAGGACATCGCTGTCAATATCAGCATTTTACCGCTGTCGTTGATTTCTTGGCAAGATTACGCTCAGTAATTTGCCACTGCTTTCTGAGCGACCGGCTCACTTAACCCGTAAGTTACCAACGCGGCGTGAACCGCTTCCATTTCTCTCCGCGCTGCGTTACCCATCGTGGATAAACGGGATTGCGGAGAAAGTCGTTTAACCTCTCGGCCAGGGAGACCGGCTTATTTCTTTATGTAGCTTATATTATTCTTGAAAATTTTAAATTATTTTCTTTTGTAGATCAGCTGTAAGATTTTTTAAAGTTTCAGTTTCCGTCGGCCCTTTGTCTTCTTTCCAGTAATATCTCTTTGCTTGTTTGATGGATGGAGTTCTTTAGCAGTTGTCGTTGTTCATCGTTTTTTTTTTTTAGTTGTTCATCTATACTTTGTATTTTAATTATTGCATTGTACCTGTTTTTCCCAATCACTCTGTATTTTTCCTGAAATTATATAATATAATCTACTCTTAGAATAATCTTGTTAATGAAAGTGATTCTTAACTAACACCAACCATTACGCGATTAGAATGGGTTAAGTTTTTAAGTTGTCAACCATTAACAGTCGTGAAGGTCAGGGTCTTTTAGAGCTGTGTTACACCATCAATTTCTACTTGTGTGTGTGTGTGTGTGTGTGTGTGAGTGTGTGTGTGTGAGTGTGTGTGTGCGTATATGTGTGTGTGTGTGTTGGTCAGCATGGTCGACCGGATAATAGCGCTTGCTCTTAACATCCGATGTGCTGATGCCAGGTAGTGGGTTCAACCCCTACACCGGTTAGCTGACTTCTGGTTCTTGAGGACGTAAATTACAAGCATCTCTGAATTCAATGTGGCTCCGCGTGATGGCGCGAGACACCGGTAATAGGGAAAGCTAATCCACTCGCAAGAATTAATTCAGTGCACTAGAAGTAGTAACATGTACATGGACTGCGCTTGAGCTCAAAGCCAGCGGTAGAAAGAACAATATATATATATATATATATATATATATATATATATATATATATATATATATATATATATATATATATATATATATATATATATATATATATATATATATATATATATATATATATATATATATATATATATGCCGGCTCTATGGCCGAGGGGTTAGCAGCTTTCTCCGCTAACCCCGAATACTCTCGTCACGTGACGCGACGAGAATTAGCAGTGGTTCGAATTGCAAAAGTGACTTATGAGAGTATGGAGTCGGTCGCTCAGAAAGTCGTGGCGTGCTTATGAGCGTAATCTAGCCTAGGAATCAACATACAGCTGAAAGATGCTGGTGTTGACCGCAATATCCTGAAACAGGATGGAAACGCGGAAAAAAAAAATATATATATATACTTGGAATCAACGACTGGCAAGAGAAGGTCCACCAGAGAGACGAATGGAGACGGATTGTATTTGCAGCAAAGAACCTCAATGGCTCGGAACGCTGAAGAAGAAGAAGAAGAAGAAGAAGAAGAAGAAGAATATATACAGTCTGTGTGTATGTACTGGTTTGTGCGCTTGCCTATCGAGTCAGTAGTCCCAGTTCAATAACTAGGAGAGACAGGATTCGTTTTTTTTTCCTGGCCAGTGCGGCTGTGTAACCAACCTAGCCCTCAGACAACTTCTAGCATTTTCTGGAAAGAAAAGGCGACGAGGGGGTGGGGTGGGGGACTAACTACTCTGCCTCATATGTTGTTGTCTAGAATATGTGAAGGTCTAACACTTCACACCCAACAACAATATCTGCTACTGCAAGTTTAAGTACAACTTTTGAGAACACGCATCTCTGTCATGGCAACATATTGATGTGAGTCGTTTACAATTTGTAAATCACTGTAATAAACGGTCATCTACTGCCTATAGTACCTTGCAGTGTAGGATAGCGGGGGTCTTGAGCCTGAAGAATTATGGCCACCTGGCTAGTGCAGTCGCCTGAAATATGCAGGTTAGGGTTTTCTTTTTGCCCCCTACAGAAAAAAAAAATCCACACCTTACCGAGGTATTCGATCCCCTTGTCTTCCGAATGAGAACCATGCATTCGTAGCCGCTCGGTCAGCCACTTTCTTCATAAAGAAGAAAAATGGAGCTTCAGAACTTAAATGTTACAGAAACATTCTTAGAATATAATGGCGCAAGAATAAGAGAAACACAGCCATTCTAAAAGACTTGAACATGCAAGAAAACAGGTTTCTAAACAGCATCCTGTCTCCGAACTGACATACTTTGTCTGTATTACACGTGACAGTGGCTTGGATAGAGCCATGTTAGACGGCAGGCATCCTGGACGCAGAGGTAAGGGTCACCAGTACGAAGGTGGACACAGGACACAGAAGATAGCCTCCCATGAACATGCGTGAGACATCAGTGAGTACAGTTAAGGACCCTTTTCACGGTTCCACAGATTCATCGCCAATCAAATAATAGATTTCCACGGGAAGGTTAACCCGGTCAACAAATGCCCGCAGAAGTCGAATGTGTCGGCCTAACGGCGCAAGAACGCAGCTCTGCTGTAAACAGGCACAACGCAATCACATCCGAAGAAAAAAAACTCCGGATGAACGCAGAAGAAGAAGAAGAAGAAATAATAGATTTCGACCAAACAAAAATTGATGGCGGAGAAAGGGAAGTAAGGGTGTGACACAGTTATGACGTAAAAGTTGTTAATATGTTAGCAGGGATGTAGTATTTTACATCAATTTAAAGGGGGTTGCATAGGGGAAACTACTGTATTGATATTTTAACTGTAGTTTGATTTATAAGCCTATGGCAGTTATGGAAGTTTGAATAACACGATTTATCATCCTTTGGCACTTAATCGGTTAAGGCGCGCAGGTCATGGGGTGCTAAACCCCTATTTGGGTAGACCAATCGGCGCTCGGTGGGTGTTGTGTCTTTATTTCTCTAAACCCATATTTGGGTAGACCAATGGGCGCTCGGTGGGTGTTGTGTCTTTATTTCTCTCAATATTTCGTGGTACCCATTCTAGGCCGGCCGGCTCTGTGGCGAAGGCTTTACGGAAGTAATTCTTAGTCCCGCATACCGCGTTCGAAACCCAGCTGCGGGCGATTTGGTAGCAGACCGCCTAGCGTTGGTTTTCATTCAATGGTATGAGTGGCGGTCGTTCAGAAAGCAATGGTAAACTACTGAACGTAAACTTGCCCAGAAATCACAAACAGCTAAACAGTGGCGGGGTTGACTGCGACTTCCTGTAAAGGATGGGCAACTAACTTAACATTGTAGGCTGAGTCGACCTGGGAGCGCTGGTTAATTTTTAAAATTCGAATCCGAGGATCGAACCCATGACCACTGGGCGGACAGGCCAACATCTTTTGGAAAAAATGGAGCTTATGGGGCATATCAATGGAACATATGAGATAAAGAAATTAAATGTAGATAAAAACTAGACAGATGAGGCAGAGAAAGACAGAGAAAGATGTAGGTGGGGGAAATGTCAATCACCGGGCAGCAAATAATATAAGCAACTTTAACGTCATTACAATGTTAGATGTTAGAGGAAATGGAAATAATCGCAGTAGCCATGGTCTTAACCAGACAAGAGACTTGAAGAAGAAGAAGAAATCTGTTATACAGTTCTTACAAATAAACATTTAAAGTGATCACTTTATAACTCTGTCTTTATGTCCTATCGTTTGTGCTACAAAAAGAAGTTGAACGTATATATTTGCGTGTATTAAGGCGTTGAGTTGTGACCGACTGAAATTACAATGTTAGATGTTAGAGGAAATGGAATAATCGCAATAGCCATTGTCTTAACCAGACAAGAGACTTGAAGAAGAAGAAGAAATCTGTTATACAGTTCTTACAAATAAACATTTAAAGTGATCACTTTATAACTCTATCGTTATGTCCTAACTTTTGTGCTACAAAAAGAAGTTGAATGTATATATTTGCGTGTATTAGGGCGTTGACATGTGACCGACTGAAAGGAAACCCGCCAAGTATTTCCGGGCTCATCCATGCAAGTGAAGAGTTCCAGTGAGAAAAGATGACTAAACTGCTTATTACAAGCTGTTGAAACTTGGACCTACGTGAAGAGGTTTTCTAGTGTTATCAAATGTCATCACTGCGTTTCACTAGTCAATTTCTAGACTAGACAACAGAGACTAGACAACAGAACTTTTGAAGAGATCTCCCATCATTCGCAGATATGCTAAATATTGAGGTTACCGAATGTCCATGACTGGATGCCTGTATGTTTGTCTGTCTGTATCTCATTTAAGTGGTCATTCTTCTCTGGCCCGGTGGTTATGGGTTCGATGATCATCGGGACGGACTCTAATATTTAAAACTGACACGAGTTCCCGGGCGACTCTAGTAAATTACAGGTGGCGGGAAATGACTTGGGGAGTTAAGGCGGGCGGTGTGATACTGACGACAGCACACATCGAGAACTGATTCGTCTACACATATATGAATCTTGCACGTACGCCCAGTGCGCCTTAAGGCATATAAATGGATCCTTTACTTTAAAATTTTTGACACGCTAAGAGCGAAATGTTTCGAATAAGGTCAAGACACACACACACACAAACCCCAAAAAACTACAAACGCAAGAAACAAAAAGACATAAAACACTTGTTTGAAAACATTACAAGAAGAAAACAGCTCGATAATGTTATAATAACGGGAAAGGTTTATGGAAGGAAAAAACAGAGGAAGCCAGTGAGAAAAGAGTCTTTGATCATGGCATGGAAAAATGTCAACATACGAATTAATACATTCTTTTGGGAGATCGCGAGAATTCGAGAAGCGCAGTCACACAAGCCAAGCGGAAGCGCTTTTAATGACGAAAATGTAACAGTACATGTAAGTTAAGAATGAGAACAATTATAGTCTCTTAGCTTTTAAGACTATGCAAACTCAAAATGAAATGAAATAACAAGGTCTGAAACTGTAACACATTATATGTACATTAAATGTTGGAAGAAATAACAGTGCTAATCTTTAACACTATATATGAGTATAAACTCACAGTGAGAAAAAACAATGCAGCCTTAAAGTTAAACACATTATGAAAACTCAAACTTAAAGGAAATAGAACATCCTTGAATATTAATATGAAATGAAGAAATAATTTCATTTCACCCAGGACATTTCTAACACGCTTTCTGTCCCTTTCTTCAGTAACCAACGTAGAGTTCCTTTACTGGTGGTACCAATGGCAACATGACTGAACGCCCGGATGCGTTTTCCTCTCTGTGTTTAGTGTCGTTTAGACCCTCTGCTCACCCCACCCCACACTCCCCTGTTAATCAGCCTCTCCAGATTTGGGTCCTTTGTTTTGCTGCAATGTCTACACGACCTCAGAAAACCTTCACTTCACCATCCTTGTCATAATCTAGTTTGGCGCCCAAAGGTGCGGCAACATCCAGCCTATCAACCTGTTAATTTTCTCGCATAGCCACATGACCTGGGCGGAAAATTCGTGATATGCTCCTGACTTTCGTCTTTTCATTCGAAGCAAGCCACTCCACACGGAACATTCCAGTTCCTAATTTACCTAGCAAAGCTTTGCGAATCTGTCACATACACAACATGCCGTTCTGTACTAGTTTTCAGCCATCTGAATGTGACCGTTACAGCCTCCATCTCGATTTTTATGCTAGAAGTCGTGAAATCATACGCCAGACCCTCCTGTTTTACACAGCGTGCTTTCACCTCTGCAGTGACGCCCCATCCGTTCCATTTACTTAAGCCAGATATAAGATAAATTAAACACATGCCGAGGGACCAAAAACAGCCAGGCCGACACATTTATGGGGAAAAGACAAAGATAATGAGAGAAAAATCAAACAAACTATCCAATTTCTTTTGGTGAAACCTGACTTTGTGATGTGAAATCATACACATAGTTAGGTAGCAATTTAGAAAAACACGAGGAACATATAAAGAAATTAAAACAAGAATACGAAAGGCAAGGGAAGCGCTGTAGCGCAGTGGCTAGCTCGTCTGCCTATCTGTCTGATGCCATGTATTCGGATCCCCGTCGAAGCGGTGATTGGTTTCATCATTTACTTGGACTCCCAGGTCGAAAGCTCCTAAAATGGATACCAGGAAACTTCCTATGAAATAAAAACGGCCGACGTGATATTGACCATATTACCCAACAACCGCCGAACTAAACATATATATCCCTAACGCCTCATGACTTGGAGACGAGGCCTTAGAACAAGAATCATTACGGCCAAGATAGCCTTTTGCAAGATGGAAAACATACTGACCAATAAAAAGTCAACTACAACGAGAAAAATAGTGTTAAAGTGCTACATAGAACCTGCACTTTTGTGTGGCTGTGAGACGTGGACAATGAACAGACAAGTTGAAAAACATCTAATGCAGTGGGAATGTGGTTTCTGAGGAAAGTGCATTAAAACACCAAGGACACATAGAAAAACGTTTGAGCAAATCCTACAAGAGGCAGATAAAATCCGTACACTGAGTAGAGAAAATAGACGTAGACAGGCACACTCTTTTGGACACGTTATGAGAAGACATGAATTAGAGAACTTGGTGACAACTGGCAAGACTGAAGCGAAAAAAACAAACAAGGGGAAGGCAGAAAAGTATATACCTGGATGGCTCGGCATCGTAGCATGATCGAGATAAGAGTACGGAACTGATCCACGACTCTGGTGATCATGTGAGATGGCGAAACATGACCGCCCACGCATATATATATATATATATATATATATATATATATATATATATATATATATATATATATATATATATATTTTTTTTTTTTCCGCGTTTCCATCCTGTTTCAGGATATTGCGGTCAACACCAGCATCTTTCAGCTGTATGTTGATTCCTAGGCTAGATTACGCTCATCAGCACGCCACGACTTTCTGAGCGACCGGCTCCATACTCTCATAAGTCACTTTTGCGATTCGAACCACTGCTAATTCTCGTCGCGTCACGTGACGAGAGTATTCGGGGTTAGCGGAGAAAGCTGCTAACCCCTCGGCCACGAAGCCGGTCATATATATATATATATATATATATATATATATATATATATATATATATATATATATATATATATATATATATATATATATGTGTGTGTGTATGTGTGTGTGTGTGTATGTGTGTGTGGTGTTTGAGTGTGTGGTTGTGTGTGTATGCGTGTATGTGTAAGATAGCATTGTTTCACTCACAAAGAACAGATCGAGCGTGAAAAGAACACAATCAAACCTCATTACAAAGAACAACAACAAAAAAGAAGCTGCCTAGCTAACGGAATCCAGTTTTGCCGGCGTCCAATGAACTCCCTGTTGTCAGTCAATTATAAACGTGTGTGTTTATAGCCGATAAAGCACTTTGAAGATGTTGTATAATTACTTCCCTCTGCACTACAAGACGAGGAAAGAAAGCTTATCTTACATCCGCAACGGGACAAGTCCATGAAATACTCTTTAGTCGAGGTGGTACACGAAACGATTACAAGTGCCATTGTCTGCTGTAGCAAATTAAATGCGTAGGACTTGAAGTTGAACAGTTTTTTAGATAGGAAACCTGTGTTCTTTTGGTGTCGGGCAGTGCCTGTCATCGGCACTTCTAATTTTGATTGCGTTTATGTACTAAATTGTTGGTATCCGTGATTGCTTGGGGGGATAGTTACGACTTCGAAGTTAAAGTACGCAAGCATTAAAGTAATTCACTTAATAATTGTAATAATAACAACACTTGTGTCTTTCTGAATGCGTATTATAACAGATGGGTTGTTTTGTCAAGATAAAAGAGGTAGTTATAATGATTGTATTGTTTACGTAAATGTTTAAAGTGGTTACATTTGTACGGAGTCAGTGTGGTTTAATGGTTAGTGGCATACCTGCCAAAACAGTGCTCCGGGTTCAATCATCGACAAATGGGTAGCAAACAATTTTAGGAATTGCCTAGGAAGGAATGGAGACGAGGAAGGGAAACGGTCGCCTCACCTCACAAGTCGTGGCCTAGAATATGTGCAGGCCTAACATTGTACACTCCAGAGGCAGTAACTGCAATAGTCAGTTAGTTAGTCGACAGATCATCCTCATTGCACATCGAACCATTCAGTCCATAAGTGCTCGGATCCCCTCCTCAGCAAATCCCACAGCGTGTAGCGGCTAACGACACCAGTTCTGTGTTGGTTTATCAGTCTTCTTTGGCTTCCTGCGTAGTGTTCTTGTTTGGCCACCCCTCTTTTAATTTGCTGTTCTCGCAGCCTGGCCATGGTTGTAGATTCACAGTCATCACTTGGTTCTCGCAAAAGTCTTACTTCTCGTAGAGCATTCAGAATGTCAGCCTGGTCCATGGCTATGTGCCATGGCTATGGCTATTCCCATAGGCTAGTAACTCCAGTGAGACTGCACAGTTTCCCCACGTGTACGTTATGAGTAAGCGAAAATTATAGGAAAGTGTATGAGAGCCTGAAAGAAGGAAGCAGATTAATGTGAAAACATTGCAAAGGACAAGCTAATAAATAGAAACAAGACTAAGTGTAACATGTAAGTCTGAGAGCAAGACAACAGGAGTGAAACAATGAAACGGAGCAGTATAAGTGCAGAAATCAGGTCGGTCTGACAGCAAATATAAAAAGACATGAGCAATAAATAATATAGTCTGATAGCAGGAAATATAACGATATGTGAGTAATACACAGAATAGGCAGCTGTGCTTGCCTAGTGGCTTTACACTCTTCTGCCGGCCCGCTGGTCATTAGTTCCATCCACAACCATGAAGATTCGCCATTTTTAAAAACTGACCTGGTCTTGCAGGTCGATCCAGTCTAAAATTGGTACCAAGAAATTTATTGGGGATCAAGGCGGCAGGTGTGATACTGATCAAATCACCCACTAATGGTGCCTAATGGTCTATAAAAATATGAGTCTAGCATTATATGCCTCTAAGGCATGGAAAATGTACCATTTATAAACCGACTTACTAATACACAGTATATTAGGTAGCAGGAAATATAAATACACGCTAGCTATACACAGCGGGTATTATAAATAGACTTGAGTAGTAAACAGTATAGTGTGACAGCATGAAATATAAATAGACTTGAGCGATTAACAGTGTTATTTGACAACGGGGAATATAAATAGATTTGAGCAATAAACAGTATAGTATGACAGCAGGAAATATATACAGTAAAATCTGATAGCAGAAAATATAAGTATACAACAGTGTAGCACGAAGAGAGAAAATATAACAATATGTGGGCAATTAATAACGTAGTTTGAAAGCAGGAGCGTAATTCTATGTGAGCACTTCACAATACAGACTGACAGCAGGAAGCACGATAATGTTAGAGCAAAAGACAGAAGCAAGAGGAAGACATACAGAGTAGGAATTCCTTATACCACATCTTGCTTGGCATAATCAGTATGTTTCTTTAATATGTATCAGAGATTTCCCTTAACATTCTTCGTGTTCTTAAAATAATACTATTTCAGCAAAATACCTATTATTTTTATCTTCTCAGTAGGTCCAAAGCAGTGGCACATATGGAGTCCATTCCTGCAACGACCTCTCCACAAAAGGAAGGGTGGCCAAGTCAGGTTCTCCAACGATCAAACGGTGGAGTTGGAGAAGAAGTTTGAGGGGCACAAGTACTTGAGTCCCCCAGAAAGAAAGAAGCTAGCCAAAGCCTTACACCTTACAGAGAGACAGGTAATTAATAACATGTTAAATAACTAGAGAATAAGAGACATTAATAATCATGCACGTTTTCTATAGAGAGGACAACCGACTGCCTGACAAACCAAGACAGACAGAAAGTGAGACAACTAGCTAGCTAGTTAGCTAATCACACAAACAGACAGACAAACAGACATACAAACAGACAGGTAGGTAGGTAAGTAGATATAAAGACAGACATACCGATAGACTGCGAAGCAGACAAACAGAAAACAGCCAGACAGACAGACAGACAGACAGACAGACAGACAGACAGACAGACAGACAGACAGACAGACAGACAGACAGACAGACAGACAGACGGACGGATGGCAGACAGACAGACAGACAGACAGGCAGGCAAGCAGGCAGACAGGCAGGCAGGCAGACGGACGGACGGATAGATGCATGAATGGATAGACAGGTAGATAGCTTTGTAGACACATTCTAGTAGTTACTGTTCTATAGTTTATTTAGCCGATTTCACTAGAAAACACACTTTTCTGATTTTGTCTACCATCTCAAACAATTGAACACACAAAATCATTTTCCTTCCTTTGTTGCTGTGTAGTAACGAATGTAAATTATTCCTTCAGGTAAAAACCTGGTTTCAGAACAGACGAGCAAAATGGCGTCGCTTGAAGCAGGTAATTGTCAATTATTATCTTTCTTGTGCATAACCATATCCAATGTAAACACGCGAGCCAACAAAAATATACACATGTGCAAACCAGGACACTCATACGTCACGACATTCAGACAGCCAAGTCGCACACAACTCATTTGGATGTGGAAGACAAAAGGGAAACTAGGGAAACTATCACACTGTCTCCCCCAAAATAAGATTATGAACGGGTCACAGAGTTGTATTGGAGGAGTGACATAAATTTCATCAGTCTTTGGACTGGCTATCATCTGTCATTTACTGCCAATAGTAAGCTGCGGTGTAAGACATAAACAAGGCGTGGGGGGGAGGGGGAGGGGGATCTTGAGCCCCATTAAGGCTAGTGCATTCGCCACAAACTGTGCAGTATAGGGTTTTCATCTTGCCCTAGACAAAAAAAAAATAGGTCCACACCTTATCGAGGATTCGAACCCGGGTCTCCTGAAGTCAAAGTGTGATAATGAAGATTATTGCCTCTGAGAGCGCATTGGTGAGACAGTAAGGACGTTACTCTGACAGTGGCATTGGCGCCGTCGAACAAAGTTCGATGTCAGCTCTTGTCGTTTGCTAAGGGAGGGTAGACTGACCACCTATTGCTGTGTGCACATATGCTTACACACATGCTATAGTCAGAACACTTCCCATACTCACAGCAGGTTCCCCAACGCGATGGGTGTTTGTATTGTTGATTGTTTTATAAAATGTGCAGTTCGTGCACTGCGATGAGGAGGCTCATTACAAGAAGGCTTGTGCACTAATGGAGGTATATGAGTGCATTAAAGGCGATCCTTAACAAACCAAACCAAGAATGTATCGAAGTTAAAGTAAAGAACCGCTGCTTACAGAAAAATGAATCCATGAAGACATGTTCGTCTTTCACCTTCGCATTCGGATCTCCACGTTAATGTCTTTAATAATCGCATTCAGTAATAAGTAAAATAATGGATTAGAGATCAGGTAACTATCTTTTCTTCCATTAAGGGATAAATAATTGTTTTATTTGATCTATTTCGGGGAACTGAAATTGCTGTTATGTACTTGGGCGAGTCAATAAGTAAGTCACACAGTTCTGGCAGGTAAATGTAGTTGGGGTTTTCTTCAGGTGTCATTAGGTGACAACAACATCGAACTTTATATTCCCGTTTGTCAGGTGGTGCTAGGTGTCTCATGCGCATGCGCACCTTTAAACAAAATGGCGACTGTACTTACGGAGTGTACAACCAAAGAGCAGCGTGCTGTTAGTTAGTTAGTTAGTTAGTCGCGGTTCCAACTTCACGGCAACGGGTTGTCCCCATATTGCTCCGTTCCTGTGCCAGTGAATATCACAAAATGCTCCTCACTGCCCCATGTGAACAATGGAATAGACAGGAGTGTTGGCAAGCCAACAGCCCGCACAGGTACACTGTGCATAATTCCGCCGCCAGAATGCCAACACAAAAGTCCTCCACGAAAAATACAGTTTAGCGTGCTGTTGTTCGTTTTTTGTGTGGGCAAAAGGACTGCCTGCAAAGGACATTCACAAGGAAATGATTCCTGTTTATGCTGACTACCAGCCCGAATCAAAGCGTGCTTCAACGCAATGGAAACATCCTTCTTCGCCTTGTGTCCAAAAATTCGATGTTACGCCATCAGCAGGGAAGGTTATGCTGACAGTGTTCTGGGATTGTCAAGGCGTGCTTTTAACCAATTTCAAGAGGAAAGGTGATAATGTAAATTCTGAATCGTACTGTGAAGTTCTATCGATGCTTCATGATGCAATCTGAAACAAACGTCTAGGACTGCTGACTAGAGGAGTGTTGCTTCTTCATGAAAGGCCAGACCACATACGGTTCTTCTTCTTCTTCTTTGCGTTCATCCGGAGTGATTTTTTCAGATGTGATTGCGGTGTGTCTGGTTAGGCACCCTCGGGTCGAAACCCTCAGGCCAACACATCCGACTTTTAGCGTGCATTTTTGACCAGGTTAGCAATCCTGGGAGACTCTCACTTTTGTGGTACCGTCCACATCTCAGCTGGTCTAGTTGGAACAGTCGAAGACTACACGGTCATCCCTCAAGTGAAGGCAGGGACAGTCCATAGCATTTTTCGCCCTGGGCCGTTCCTGCACACACCAGTCAGCTCTGCGGTTGGTTTCCACTAAGCGAGTTTTCGGACATGTGCTTGTCCCTGTACCCATCAGAGCTGTTCCAGGCACGGCGGACATTCGGAAAACTACCTAGTCAGAGCTGTTCCGAACAAGAGCGGCATTCGGAAACTAGGTAGTCAGAGCTGTTCCTAGCACGGGAGACATTCGGGCGAGACATTTCACTCGGACGTAAATGCGTAGTGTCAATTTTTAGTTTGCCACCCGTAGGCCGACACTTCCGACTTCCGGCGGGCATTTTTTAGTGAGGTTAGCCTTCCTCTGGTTTCGAGACACGTTAGACTGTTGTAATGTCACCCACATCTCAGCTGGTCAAGATAGAACGATCAACGATATCGTGGTCTGCCCTCAAGGGAAGGCAGGGGCAGACCATGGGCATTATCTCGCTATCCAAGGAGGCTTCCATAATTGCAGAGCCGGCACATATTGCTCTGAGACTGGGCTCACCCAAGGAGTTTCCACGTCCTGCTCATGGCTGCTTTAGTTCCTCACTTCCATGTGTTGGGCATCCCACTTGCCACTGATCGCTCAATCACACGCCAGGAGCGGTCAGACTGCGAGTGACATCCACTCGGTAAGCTTTTGCTTGTGACTTCAGACCACGCAATAGGTTCGCTCGCCATGCGTTCCATTTTGCGTTGATGAGACATTATTCCACTTTTGTCTACACTCTCTATGAGTTAGATACAGACAGTTTCCGTAACCCTTCGACTGGGGCACTTTTCTGACTTTTTTGTACTCGCTCACGAGGTAGGCTGCATGTGCTGCCGGCTCAGCACCTTACCTTCGTGCAGCAGTGAACGGGAAACGGCCAGGCCCCTTCATCCGGGAATCTCTCATATCCCCCAGCTGGGAGCCTTCGAACATGTATCAGACCTGAGCATGTAGCTTGCTCAGTATCATGTTTCTATTTTCCGGTAGACGGGTATCAGCCTGGCTCTAAGATCCGAGGGTTTGTGGCTTAGAGGCGTTCAGCCACAGCCCTCGACAGGGAGCCTTAAGAGTTTTGTCCGGACCAAGAAATTCTGCCTTTGTGCACCTCATTTAGATTTTGACTGCTATCCTCAGTCTATGCCTGCAGAGCAGCAGGTTGTGTCTCTCTTAGTCTGGCCCCTATCCCATAAGCTGTCCGATATGTAATTTTTCACCCATAGGCAAGAAAATGGGGTCTATGGGACACGCAAGCTCCCCCACCACGTCAAGGTGGAGACACATCGGGGGAGACATACGGTTCGATTAACTCAGGAGAAAATTAACCAACTAAGGTGGGAAGTTCAGGAACATCCACCTTACAGTCCCGACTTAGCCCCTAGCGATTTCCACCTTTTTGGTCCACTGAAAACCCACCTTGGCGAGAGACATTTCGCGAATGACGCCGAAGTTGAATGTAAAGTGAAAACGTGGTTTAGAAAACAGAGCACGCTGTTCTATGCAGCCGGTTTGGGAGGACTGATAAAACGATGGGATAAGAGCATCAATGTTGGTGGAAATTATGTTGAGGAATAAAGGGACAATGTATGTATAAAAGCAAACTTGTTTCAAGTTGTTATCATATTTAGTTGTTTTCCTACAGCCATTTGTGACTTACTTATTGACATCCCCTCGTGGTATTAAACTTCCGGTGCTTTGAAGGCCGTGTAGCATGATCAACCCAACACTGAACATTGGACTTCAACGTTGCCTTCGCGTTCAAACAGCAATGGCAAACTACTGAATGTCAAATTGCCTGGAAAATCAACGTGGGGTTTGTGTTGATAGGAAAATCCTGCATACAATATAACATTTTAAGTATGTAGATATATTGATAACTCATCTTCATCGTGGTGTTAATGTAAACATTTTCTGTATCCACAGGAGTCGCCTCCAAGTGAATGCCCATTTCAGGGCGAGAGATCAGACAAGGCACTCAGCCTTGACCATTCCAGGATGCACGCAGAACATCATAACGGCAATTTTTCCGACGAAGCTGCCGAAGACGATGAAGAATTTGAGCACGAAGATGATATTAACCTGACAGATGATGAGATCGAAGTGGTGGATGAGAAGGTTACATACTATCAACGATAGCTCTATGGACCGTGTCTGGTTCTGTGTGTAGATGCGGGCCGCACGTGCTTCATGTATCCAGGGGACCTATCGTGTAGACAAGATAACCTGACGCATCTATGGCCACGCGGCTTCTTAGTTAGCACACTGGCTTACCGAAACAGTAACTCAGGTTTCAAGCCCCGGTAGTGGTAGTATGTTTCCGATCACTACGTCTTTTGACTTGACACGGCCTTACAACATGGATGCCAAATGGTTCTTTGGGAAACCGACAAGCCAGATACAGCCAGTATCATCCCCGTTCTCTTCGGCCACTGACAACAATGGCGCTAACACTGCGTATTCACATTGACAGACAGGCAAGAAAAGAAATGGGAAACATTAGAATGTTTTTAGGATCACATAAATAATACGATTCATAAAGCATTGATTAGTTCTCAAGGAAACTGACATTTATTGAGCAGAAGAGTTCATTATTTTTGATGAATAGCAGTTCATTTTTATGAATTCTCAGAACGGTTTCAAAAGTAAATTGTTATACATGGTTATGAACGAAATAAATGCATTTTATAGCCGAGATAAAACAAAACAAAAATTGTGGTAAGAGCTTCCGACTCTATATACTTGCCTTCACGCTCTTTAAGAGATAACGTGAAAGACGTTGATATCACAGTATTTTGAACTATACCATGTAGCAATCACAACAATAGGATTCCGACCATCAGAAGTTGTCCCCCCGTCTATCTCTCTCCCCTCCCACACCTTCCTCGCCGAATGTTTCAGTCCTTTTACCTTCCTTACACCCTCAGGGGGCGGGCCTGCCTAGGTTATGACTTAAAGGCTTTTCGCTCCTGTGGTGCGGACGCACATCCACCTTCGAGATGCTTTGTATATCACACTTATCCCACATTAACATAAGCTATACATGCCTGCCCGGAAGCCATCCCTCCCTCCGGGGCAACTGCCAACTTTATGACTGCACTTTCCCTTGACGGCGGGAAAGATAAACCACAACAACAGAGATCATGACAATAATTTGACGCGTCTGTGATGTAACTTATCTCCTAACGTGTATGCATCGTTGACACTAAAGGCGTATTTATAACCGTCAGGAGTCTGCCGTCACAACCCAAACACAAGTCTGAGAAATGACACAACGATTACGTTGTTTGTAGCTCAACATCAATGCTGTCGTGTGTCGACCAAGAAACGCAACTAGTCAAAATGTGCACACTTGTTACAAACTATAAACGTGGAGCTCTCAGCCTCTTTATAAATATTTTAGTGAACGCTTGTGTTCATTGTGCTCACAATCGATACATAATGGCGGTGTATTTATTGTGTTTTCATTAGATGTACGCAAAATGTGTGTTCATTATGTTCTCTGTGATTGCATGAAAGCTGTGTGTTTATTGTGCTTTTTATGCATAAAATCTATGTGTTCATAGTACTAACGTTGTACATTCACACTGGATACACGAACATTATGTATGCAGTGTGTTCACAGTGAATACATACAACACTGTATTTGTTGTGCTTGCAGCAGATATAGGAAAACTATAACCATTGTACAGTATTATATTCATGCATCCTGCTTGTTAAAAGGTCAAAGTTAATATCAAAGTAGACAATTGTGTACGGGTGTAACGTGACAGGATGTTACTATACCAGATTACATCATTATGAGCTGACGATATCAGCTTCCTTCATCGGCGCCTTTCCTTCTCAGAGAGACTACGGGATTGGATCCACCAAGTGCCAAATGTAAGAGGGAAGACATCCTGCTTAGTCAACATCCTGGCAGTAATAAAAAAATAATCAGAAACGGAAGGGGCGAAGGCGTGACAACGATGCTCAACTTCTATAAATCATTTGAAGAGGAAACAAATAAAAAGAAGATAGACAAAATGCCACATAATGCGGTAGAAATAATAGCAGTAGCAGGAACCAGAAAACCAAAAAGTAGCATTGGAAGTTAGCTTGGGAATACAAGCTTTCAGGCCAAGAAGAACAAATCTGAGAATAAACTATTGGATACACGTAGATTTAAAAAAAAAAAACCACCCGGTATATCATGAACTAAAAAT
>OY992877.1:95676222-95786222 GCA_963921405.1 Cepaea hortensis | reverse complement strand
ATATGCATTTAAAGAAGGTCAAATATAATCCAAGAAAAATTAAATTAGACCTGCATGCACTGACAAAAAAAAAGAGACGATAAGAGATGCATATAACATAGAAATAAAGAACAGATTTGATACATTGACATTTTGAAGGTGTTAATGGTCAATGGAAAATATTGAAGAAGTCGGCCAGAGCGGCGCTAGAAACACTATCTCAAAACTGTAGATGATAGGTCGTGGAAATAAAGGACAGAAAACAACTTAAAACTAATGGAATAAAAGAAGACGCAATGAAAACAATCGTGAAAAGTATGAAAAGAATCAAATACAAATGTTATGTTAAAATTGCGAAATGAGGGGGGGGGGGGGGCAAGCAGTGACTTGGGAAAAACTACAGGGATTAAACACACACACACACACACACACACAAACCAAAATACCAAACTAATGCACAAGTGAAATAATGACCTCACTGAAAAATGAAAAGAACACACCGACATCTCCGTATTTCCTGAAAACCAAAGAAAGCAATATCACAATTGCTAAGGTTAGATTTTTAGATACATTGTCACAATATTTGAAAGACCTTTACAACTATTCAGGCGAGGAACATTTGATATTCATAATAAAAATGATGGACTTCCAATTTCGAAGATGAAAGTACCCTTAACCATATGAAATCCTGTAAGACCCCGGGTATAGACAATATCGTAACTGAAATTATCAATGCGATACCGGTAGAAGATTATAGATTCGACCAGATCATCACACTGCCCTAATTAAGGACAGTATATGATACTGGAGACTATCCTGACTTATCGATACATACTTCCTGACATTTCTATACATACCTCCTGACCAATCTATACATACCCCCTGACTTAACTATACATATCTCCTGACTAATCTATACATACCTCCTGACTTTTCTATATATACCTCCTGACTTATCAATACATATCTCCTGACTAATCTATACATACCTCCTGACTAATCTATACATACCTGCTGACTCATCTATAGATACCTTCTGACTAATCTATACACACCTCCTGACTAATCTATGCATACCTCCTGACTCATCTATACATACCTCCTGACTTATCTATGTATGGTTATTCCTAAAAAAAATCACGAACCTTATAATGTGATAACATCGATCAATAAGCATGAGTCACATCAAAACTAAATGGCTCAGAATCAACAAAGGGCTAAGGTAAAAATACAAGCGGAACTGGGGAAGAACAATGTGGGATTGTAGAAGACAGTGTCCACCAAATGCTGAGTATTTCCTGAGGTCATTAATAGAACATTCAACAGAATGAAACAAAGAACTACATCTTTGCTTAACGACTAAACAAATGTTTAGATAAAGTAAGACACTTCGACAAGATAAAATGCTTGTAGGTGTTCGACATGGCGGGAAAAACATATACTTGTAAAGAACACACGAAGGGGTTTCAAAAGAAAACTTTAATATTTTTTTTTCTTTTTGGATGAATATATTCTGAAAAAAAGTAAAAAACAAATGTATTAAGTTTTCAATGTAGTCACTATCGTGTTCAATGCAAGTCCTCCAGCCCCGAAAAAGTGCTTGGATTTCTATAGAAAACATGCTCTTGGTCGCGTGTGTAGCCACTCATGCACCATCTGCTGTACCTATTTACAGAAGTCACGCCGTTTTGAAACTTCCTACTCCACTCATACACTTGCTGGACTGACAGGCATACATCACCATACCGGACCTTCATTCGCTAATGAATTTATCTAGGTTTCACCCCTTCAATGATTAAAAAAAAAAAAAAAAAAACAGACATACACACACACATAACAGAACGCTTCTTCTCTTTGGTGCATGTCAAAAGCGGGGTGGTCATCTTTAAACTGTCCTTACGACGTCACCGGGTTCGTCCGCACCGTGATATCACGTGCTTAACACTCTTGGTATTCTTAACAACAATATTGACAGGTTACACGACAATGGCATGGCTATTGTAATTACTACCACACTTTTAAGATTTACATTTGAAAACCCCTCGTATATTGGAAACAACACGCTGTCATAGGAAATTATTAATGGAGTAGGCCAATACTGGCTAATTAAGACAGCTGTGCAACAGAAAGGTGTAATGTCTCCAGACCTTTTTGCCATATTTAGTGAAAGCAATTATGAGAAATTTGAAAGTCTTGAGAGGAATCACCATCGGAGGACATAACGTCAACGGTATAGGAATTATAGACGAACAGTAATTGATTACATACATTGAACACTGTCTGCAGCATTTAGTAGAAGCGGTTATTGTGCATAGTGAGCACCTAGAGTTAGGATTAAATTGTAAGAAAACAAAGATCATCTCCAAAAAGATAGAGATACAACAATGTAACCTCCACATAAATAGGAACATTCATAAACTGGTGAATTGGTACAATTATCTAGGAACAGTCATACCATCTGACGGAAGATGCCTTTTACATTCTTACTTATACGTTGTGGTATCTCTATTAACGCATGTGCATTGAGCAAGGCCTTCCCGCAAATCTTTAGAAAATTTTAGTGCAACTAGAGTTTATCGTATCATCATCATCAAGTGCCGTTTCGATAAGATCATGTTTCACCATCTCACACGATCACCAAAGTCGTGGGTCAGATCATTGTTCTTGTCTTAACCATACCACGTGGTCAAGCCATCCAGATATTTACTTCTCTGCTTTCCCCTTGTTCTTTCCCCCTCAATCTTTGCCAGTTGTCACCAAGTTCTCCAATTTATTTCTTCCCATGTGTCCAAAAAATTGTGACTGTTGGCATCTAATTTCTCTAATCAATTTACGGTTTTCATTTGTTTCTTGTAGGACTTGGTCATTGGTTTTTCTGTCTGTCCATGGTATTCTTTGCATTTTCCTCAGAAACAGCATTTCCACAGCCATTAGATGTTTGTTAGCTTGTCTGCTCATTGTCCACGCTTCACATCCATACATATATGTAGCACTTCAACACTCTTTTTATCGTTGCAATTGACATATTTTTATTGGTCAGTATGTTTTCAATATTGCCAAAGGCTACCTTCGCTATGGCGATTCTGGTTTTAATCTCTTCAAGGCATATCCCATCAGATGTTATGACTCTTTCGAGATAATTGTACCGCTTCACATGTTTAAGAATATTCCCATTTACTTGTAGAGCAACGATTCATCATTTGCAGGATACGCTTTTGACGGAGATTTGGGCCGATTTGTCATTTAGTAGGAGACGCATTTCAAAGCCATTATTTACTCATGATGTGGCAGTGGGTTGATAAGTACCAGTGGCTTTGCCACTGTGTACTGACTAGTCACTGTATCTCTCGGGGATACACTAACTCCAAGATCCCCAGCCAGTTCGTAATGGTCAGCCATCCATAGTTTACAATGTGAACGTAAAGCAGACGTTCTTCATGGGGTTCCGTAAAGCGAGGAAAGAACCAACCGGTGTCCACAGTGAGATAGAGGGTACCCTTTTATACGCATCATGCTGTAACTAGTCTTGCATGACTTAATTTATAATCTCATCCCCCTCAAGTGCCCTGCCAGCTGGCGTATGCGTTCACGTCTCTTCCCAAATCTCTGTCTTCGGTGTTCTGAATTAACTCTGCTGATGATAGATATTCCTCTATGCCACCATCTCAATCCATCCAGCATCATTTCTATTGGTCTGCCTCTCTTTCCCCATGATCTTTCCAGTTGTCACGATGTTCTCCAATGCCTCTCTTCTCATTATATGACCAAAGAAAGCTGCTAGTCTCTTTGTTATATATGTGTATGTATGTATGTATGTATGTATGTATGTATATAAATATATATATATATATATATATATATATATATATATATATATATATATATATATATATATATATATATATATATATATATATATATAACAGTAAGAAAGAGACCAGCAGCTTTCTTTGGTCATTAGCCCGTTTCGGGTAATCATTGTTAGTTACTCTGGTAGTCCAAGCAATTCGCAACATTCGTCTTGGAAACCACATCTCTGTTGCTTCTAAGTTCTTCCTAATTTGTTCATTTACATTCCATGATTCATTGCCGTACAGTAAAACAAGTTCTATATTGCATTTCAGACATTTATAATCTACACGATTGTATTGACAAACATACAAACAAACGCAAAAAACAAATACGCACGCAATGGGGTGATAGTGTAACATACACGTAATATAACTAGGAACTGACTGACAATCTTACAACAGCAAATAAGGCAATAAGAAATGATTGGATGACAATATTATATATATATAACAATGAGAAATAGAAAAACGACAAAAATAAAAAGATAGATGAAAATAATAAATAAATGTCTTGAGGCATCGTGGTCATATGGCTCTGGACGCATATTATTGATAGTCCAATCGACACTCGCTGAGTGATGTGGGCAATATCAGGTCGTCGCCTTGACTTCCCGCGTCATTTCCTGGTACCAGCTGTAGGCTGGGTGGAGCTGACAACTGAGGAAAATTTAAAACATCTGTCTCGATGGGAAATCGAACACATGACCACTAGAGCCACAGGCAAGCCAGCTAGGAACTGCTTCACCCGGTTCTCTACATTAATAAATAAACAGGTGATAATAAGAACAAGGTAAAGAACAGTAGAAAGAAGTAAATGACAATAAGAAAGCGGTTGAAAATAAAATCAAGAAACAGACTGAAGAAAAGAAGTAAGAAAGAAGTTAGCGCATTCAGAAAGAGGAAGCGACGAATATGAGAAAAGTAGGTTTAATGATGTAGATGACAATAATGAATTTATAGACAACAAGAAGTAGAAAAGAAGTAGACCAAATTAAGAGAGACAAAGATATAAACAAGATGGAAGTAGACAATAAGAGAGAAGCTCTCTTCCTTCTTGTGTCATTCGGAGTTGACCTATTCGAATCCAGTGTAATTTTCTCTTGTCGAGTGCATTCGACGTGATATAATTTTCTTGTCTTGTTTTGTGTTCTGAAACTGACGATAGTATTCATAAGTTAATTCATAACAAAGGACGCAGTCAAGAGATGGATGCAGTCAGCGAATCACAGGTTGATTGTTTGTACCAGACTAGCTGTAGTGACCAAGATCATGCTTCACCTCCAAGCTGCTACATCACTGATATCTCACCTGGAGGATGGGCAACGAAGATCGAAGACAAAACTGCCCCAGAAAAAAACATCATCACCACCATCAAGTGCATTGGAAAATGACACAGGCGTTCATTTCTCTCCACAGATTATTCTGGGTGCAGTCTTTTAATGCCATTCCTCTATGCACTCGTCTTAGACCATTAAGCATTATTTCTCTCGGTCTGCT
This sequence comes from Cepaea hortensis, assembly GCA_963921405.1. Taxonomy (NCBI): domain Eukaryota; kingdom Metazoa; phylum Mollusca; class Gastropoda; order Stylommatophora; family Helicidae; genus Cepaea; species Cepaea hortensis. The sequence continues at coordinate 95,780,895 of OY992877.1, read as the reverse complement.
TATGTGTCTTCTACCGTTGATCTGTCCAGTCGTCACGATATTCTCCAACTTCTCTCTTCTCATTATTTGACCAAGGAACACCGTTTGTCTTGTTCTTACAGTTGTGTATTTACGTTTCCCTTTCACTAGCCTCTTTCAGGCAACCCTTATTTACTCTGGCCATCCAAGGTATTCGCAACATTCGTCTAAAATATAAACCACATCGCCGCTGCCAAAAAGTCCTCTCTAGTTTCTTCGTTAACATTCCAAGTTTCACTGCCAAACAGAAAAATAAGTTTCATATATCATTTTCAGTACTGAGGGTCGGGAGAGCCAAATGGAAAATAGCGCTCGCTCTGAAACTTCCGGTTTGCTGATGCCGAGGTAGCGGGTTCAACCCCTGCACCGGTCAGTTGGACTAAAATGTTGATTTCACGTCGTTGACCTGTGAACGTAAATTAAAAGTACCTTAGAAGTCGGAGTGGGTTCGCCTGATGGCGAGGGATACTGGTAATAATAGGAAAAGCTAATCCACACGCAAAAACAGTCCGGTTCACTGGAAGTTATAGCAAGTGTATGGACTACGCTTGAGTTCAAAAAAAGCGAACGAAACAAAAAATATCAGTAGTCTCTTTCTGACTTAGGAAAACATTTGTTCAGAAATGAGAAATCTCCACCTTGTGCTTCTCATGACAAACGAGGAAGATGAAGAATAAACTACTTAACAGCTACTACTGTTGACGGTTTCAGGAGCTTCCTACAGATCCCCGCGCTCTTACGATTTGTTTCGTTATTTCAAACAATGGAAAAGTTGCTTGTCCGGTTTAATTTTAATGACGTATTCTGTTAGGAAATGAAGACTTAACAAGGCGGATGAAACGCACATGTTTAAAATGTTTGAACCAGTGTGTACAACCACTGTAATTATTGTCAAGAATGCTTGACATCCACAATAATAAACAACAACGAGATAAAACAAGGACCATCCGTTTCAAGAGTGTTAAATTGGGAGTAAACAATTGACTACGTAATTAGTTGTATGTCTGCACGGAATACTTTTTAAAATCCACATCGTTTGCTGTCTTTTCAGAGGCGGTTGCCTGATTTAAAAACAAAAATAATAATAAAACCCCGGGAAAGTTAATCCTGCCAACAAACGTCTGAAGTGGTCGGATGTGTCGGCCGAAAAGTGAAAATATCACAGCTCTGCTGTAAACAGACACAACGCAATTATGTCCAGAACAAACATTTCGGACGAACGAACGAACGAACGAACGAACGAATAATAATAATAATAATAATAATAATAATAATAATAATAATAATAAGAAGAAGAAGAAGAAGAAGAAGAAGAAGATGATGACGATGATGATGATGATGATGAAGAAGAAGAAGAAGAAGAAGAAGAAGAAGAAGAAGAAGAAGAAGAAGAAGAAGAAGAAGAAGAAGAAGAAGAAGAAGAAGAAGAAGAAGAAGAAGAAGAAGAAGAAGAAGAAATAAAATAAAACACATCGACAACTATTGTTGTGAATATGAAACATTGGACAAGGCACTCTATCACTGATAACACTAGTTTACACACATTTTGGTGCCTTAAATTTTATAGCTGTTCTTGTATAATTTTGTGTTGCTGATTCCAAAATTGTAATCAGATTATTTCTATTAGCTCTAGTTTTTTTTTTTTTTTTTAGTTAACTAAGAATGACCTTCTTAGTAGGGTAATTGTTATGTACAAGCCTAGAGTAAGGTGCCATCAGTGGCATTTTGACTGTAAATCAATCAATCAATCATGTGCCATGCCGGAAAGCGTGGGCGGTCATGACTCGCCATTTCATTCGATCACCAGAGTCGTGGATCAGCTCAGTGTTCCCGTCTCATCCATGCCATGTGGCCAAGCCATCCAGGTATTTTCCTCTCGGTCTTCCTCTTGGTCTGTTCCCTTCGATCTTGCCAGTTGTCACCAAGTTCTCCAATCCATTTCTTCTCACAACATGTCCAAAAATGTTGACTGTCTACGTCTAATTTCTCTAATCAGTTTACGATGTTCATTTGTCTCTTGTAGTACTTGGTCATTGGTTTTTCTGTCTGCCCATGGTATTCTTTGCATTTTCCTCAGAAACCACATTTCTGCAGCCATCAGATGTTTTTCAGCTTGACTGCTCATTGTCCAAGTTTCACATCCATACAAAAGAACAGGCTCTATGTATCCCCTCAACACTCTTTTTCTCGTTTCAATTGACATCTTTTTATTGGTCAGAATGTTTTTCATCTTGCTAAAGGCTACTTTCGCCATGGCAATTCTTGTTCTAATCTCTTCAAGGCATCTCCCATCAGATGTTATGACTGTTCCAAGATAATTGTACCGATTCACTTGTTGAAGAATATTTCCATTTACTTGTATATTACATTGTGGCACTTCTTCCTTCCTACTGACGACCATAACCTGAGTCTTTTTACAATTTAATTCTAACCCCAGTTGCTCACTGTGTTCAACAACTGCATCTACTAATTGTTGCAGGTCCTGCGCATTGTCTGCAATTAATACTGTATCATCTGCATATCTAATGTTATTGATGTTTCGTCCTCCAATGCTGATTCCATTTATATCCTCTACATTTCTGAAAATATTTTCACTGTATAGGGAAAAAAGATCTGGAGACATCACACATCCCTGCCTAACACCTCTCTTAATTGGCTGATACTGTCCCACTTCATTATCAATCCTTATTGCAGCTTGTTGTTTCCAATATATGGTTTTTATAAGTCTAATGTCTTTCCCATCAATTTGTAGATCTGCAACCATATCCACCATGTTGACATGTCTAACTCTATCAAAAGCCTTTGTATAGTCAATAAAGCAAAGATGTATATCCTTGTTTACACGTTCAATAACTGTTCGCAGCACATACACAGCATTTACTGTACCCTTTCCTTCTACAAACCCACATTGTTCTTCCCCCATTTCAGGTTGCATCTTCTTCCTCACTCTTTGCATGATAATTCTTAGCAAAATCTTTGTGATGTGACTCATTATACTAATTAATTGTTCTATGTTGATCACATTCCAAGGTTCCTGATTTCTTTGGGATTGCAATAAATACAGAGTTACATAATTCAGGAGGTATATCTCCAGTATCATATAATGTGTTCATCAGTCTGGTGACTTGCTCTAGTACAAATTCTTCTATAGCTTTAATCATTTCAATTGTGATGTTATCTGCGCGGGGGCCTTGCCAGCTTTCATTAAGAGCGACGTCAGTCGCTCCCAGCAAGGATACAGCTTCCGGTTTCAAGATGGCGACGGACGGTCGTGTTGTTTTGTGTTCGTTAACTTTTTCGCGTAGGGGATGGATTTATTCATCTCTTGCGTGTAATTGGTGTGCCAGGATGTAAAACCAGGAGTTTCTACTCAAGATCTGCGCGGGTGCTACGGAGTTCGTGCATCGAGCGAAGCCATCCTTGAGTTAATTTTCAGCAGCGTGTGTGGTGTTCTCAGTCTGTGTTTACGTTTTTTTTTCAACATGGCGGAACAACGTGTTTTCTTCGTGCGGTCAGCAGTCAACATACCGAAGCGGCGTGGTAGCCGCGCAGGGAAAAAGAAGCAAGGTAAGCGTGGAGGTTTGAGGCGTTTTAGACTCAAGTGTCACCGACTAGGACTCAGGAATATCCGTATTCTATATTGGAACTGTGCCAGTGTAAAACAACGGGGCTCTATTTTAGAAACCCTAGTTTACAGGAACGACATTGTAGCACTCCAGGAGACGAGACTGGGCGATCAGCTACTCCAAATTGCCGGCTTCAAATGTTTCTACAACAGACGACATCTGGGAATGGCGATTCTCGTTCGCGACAGCATGGTGGCGTCAGAGCTAGACATGTCCAGTTGGGACAGTGACGATATACAAATACAGGCGTTGAGAGTTCATTCCAGTATACCATTCGTGGTGGTTAATGTTTATGCCCGCAATGCCAGTGTGGACGCTCAGAAGTGGCAGCGCTTAAGTGGCATATTAGGCCACGAGAGAAATGTTATTTTCTGTGGTGACTTCAACGCTAAAGGCAGATCATGGGGAAACACTTCCTCCAATACACAGGGGGAGGAGCTCGAGACTGCACTGGAAACCATCGACCTGGTTTGTATCAACAGTGGCTGTGTCACCAGGACAGCAAGCCACCCGGGCGATGAGGACAGTGCTATTGATCTGGCGCTAGTTTCACCTTCACTCACTACAGTGTGTAGATGGGGTGTCCTAGGACACCATGGCAGCGACCACCACCCTTGCAGCATATTGGTGGAGAAAGGCAGAACCAGGCAGCACAAGCTAAAGGTAAAGACTTTCCAGTATGACAGTGCAGGGCAAGATGAGGTGAGTAAAATAAGACGTGACAAGCGCAGAACGTTTCAGGGCAGGAAAAAAAGCTGGGAGCAGCCACCGTGGTGGAGTTTTGAAGTGGAGAAGGCTTGGGTGGATAAGCGTAGTGCTGTAAGGAGATGGCAAAATGCCAAGAAGAACAGAGCTGGTCATCCTAGTCCCTGCTTGCACTTAGAAAGAGAGATGCACACAAAAGTAAGCTACTTCAAAAAACTGGTCAAGGTTGTTAAAAGCGAAAAATGGGCAGAGGTGTGTCAAAGAGTAAGCACAGACAAGTCACTGAAATTGTTCTGGCGACTACATAAAAGCATGAGTGGTGTAGTCAAGAATAAGAGCATTTCTGACTTCCAAGGTGCTGACCTCATCTGGCAGAGGACTGACGAGGACAAGGGCAAAGCCCTCTTTGAACGCTACCTTGAGCAAAGCAACCAGACAGACATGGGAGGCCGAAATCTGGCCAAGGAGGTCACTTCAGACAGATGCAAGGCCCAGAACACTTCGGATGAAGACACAGTGACAGTGAAAGAAATCAAGGCTGTGCTTCGACGATCAAAAAACAGTGCTCCAGGTCCTGATGGCATAAGATACGACGACATAAATAGGTGTACCGACAATGAGCTAGAGAAACTAGCAGACATGTACGACAACAGTATAGGGAGTGCTAGCATCAAGGAGGAATGGTTACACAGCTATCTGATTCCCTTGCCGAAGCCTGACAAAGACCACAAAAAAATTCAGGGATATCGAATTATAACCATGCAGAATACAATAGGCAAGCTGCTGGAGAAGGTAATTGCCAGGAAAATATCAAGCCAACTAGAGAGGCAAGGTGTTTTCCCACCCACCCTGGGTGGGTACCGTCCAAAGAGAGAAACCTGGACCAATGCAGCAGTCTTTGCCCAGGATGTCTATGAAGGTTTCCACTCAGGCACTGAAACCGTTGCTGCAGCGATTGATCTTGGGGACGCATACAACAGAGTACCACTGGATTTTTTAATGTTTCAGCTTCTCGAACTAAACGTAAGTCCATTCCTCCTTAGTTGGATCGCTGCAGCCCTCTTCCAACGGAAAGTAGTTTTTAGATGTGGCAGTTGGACTTCGGAACCAACAACAATATATCCTGGCCTACCACAGGGATCACCATTATCTCCGGTACTGTTCAACGCCTACACAGTGAGAATCACCAGTGAGCAGATTACTGGACCTGGCAGGACATTGTCATATGCCGATGATGTTTTAGTGTATCGTCAGGGGAAGGATAGAGAGGAGGTTGCTATGGAACTACAAACCGAACTCAATCGCATAAGTACTTGGTGTGATGAAGCTGGGGCAATGGTCAACCCAACAAAGGCAACAGTGACTTGATTCTCGTTGAATAATCATATTGTCAACACTTCAACACCAACTGTAATGCTGTGTTCAGAGACGGTGGAAAGAACGCAGGCAATGAATTACCTGGGGATACGGTTTGATCGAAGCCTTGCTTATAATGTGCACATAGACCAGGTGATAACAAAGGCCAAGCGGGGTTTGGCAGCGATGCGGGTGATGGCGGCAGCAAACTGTGAGCAGCGCCATCTATGTCTTCTGTACGAGGGGTTGGTCATGTCCGTTTTGGAGTATGCAATGGCAATCCTGACTCTCAGCCATAAGCAGATAGAAAGGATGGAAAGGATACAGAATGAAGCTATGCGCATTATTCTTGGATGTACAAGAGATACAGCATGCAGGGCGATGCGCTACCTTCTTGGTTTTCCAACCATTGAAGAGAGAATACAAGGTTGCAGGGCACGCGCCTACCTCAGAATTAACGCAAACACACAACATCCACTGCATAGTGAAATTAGGAAGGTGAAGGGCAGCAGGTTAAAAAGAGGACGGTCGTGGATGGGTCAAGCTGAAGACATTCTTCAACAGGTGTGTTCACTTGAGGACTTAGAACCTGGCGAGGAGTGGGTGCAAGTGCCAACAGACTTCTGCACATCCTTTTCAGTTTGCATCCAACTAGATAGAAAATGCAGACATGAAAATCCGGCTGCTGTTGAGGCTGAAGTACAAGCGTTGATTTTTCGAGAATTCGCTAGACGGTGACGCGGTCATCTACACAGATGGGTCGGTCGTCCGACATGTGAGAAGCTCATGGGCCTTTACAGCTCGGGCCGGAGGGAGAATTGTGAAGGAGGACTCTGGTGCTTTCACTGAAACCACAAGTAGCCTGACCATGGAAGTCATGGCAGTAAGTAAAGCAATAACATGGCTCGAGACACAGACATTCACTAGGGCTTGTTTCCTTAGCGACTCAATGAACATGATCAAGAGGATAGAGGAGGGGTCGATCCGAAGAGAATGGTTGCTGCCTTTGGAGCGGTCTCGACTGGCAAAGATTAGTTTCATCTTCGTGCCAGGGCATGCGGGAGTACAAGGAAATGAGCGGGCTGACAAGCTCGCAGGTGAGGCTACTGTGGAGGGCGGACGCGCCATGGACCAGGCCGACATTCTGAATGCTCTACGAGAAGTAAGACTTTTGCGAGAACCAAGTGATGACTGTGAATCTACAACAATGGCCAGACTGCGAGAGCAGCAAATTAAAAGAGGGGTGGCCAAACAAGAACACTACGCAGGAAGCCAAAGAAGATTTATAAACCAACACAGAACTGGCGTCGTTAGCCGCTACACGTTGCGGGATTTGCTGAGGAGGGGATCCGAGCACTTATGGACTGAATGGTTCGATGTGCAATGAGGATGATCTGTCGACTAACTAACTAACTAACTAACATATGCTTAAGAACATTTCGAACCTCCATCTCCAAAATTGGCGGTCCTTCATTATTAAATCTAATATCATACTGTTCGTCTTTGTTATCATCATAAAGGTGTTTCACATAATCTGTCCATACATGTAGAATCTGGTCTTTTTCTATTATGATTTTGCCATCTTGAGTTTTTAGACACCCTGTTGATGTACTTGTTCTTTTATTAGTAAGTTCCTGAATTTTTGTGTGCACTAATTTGGTATTTTGACTGTTGTGTTGGTTTTCAATTTCTAAGCACTTTTCCTCAAGCCATGATTCTTTTGCCTCCTTACATAATATTCTGACTTGTCTGTGAATTTCTTCATATTTGACAGAATTATTTTTGTTGAGTCTTCTTGTTTCCATGAGGTGTAAAATTTCTTCAGTCATCCATTTCTTACGGCCCACCTTCTTTAATTTTGGAATAGTTGTTTCTGCAGCCACATTGATTGAATTCTTCAACGTTTCCCATTGATCATCCACATCCTGGAATAATATCTCTAGATCAGACAATATTTCAAATCTGTTCTGTACTTCTATGTTGAATTTGTTTTGTATTTCCTTGTCATTACTCAATGTACACAAATCATATTTAGTGTTTCCTGTTATATACTTGACTTTCTTCAACTTTATCCTCAATGTTCCTGTGAGTAATCTGTGATCACTATAACAATCAGCACTGGGAACTGTTTTTGCTACTGTTAGCGCGTTTCTAAATCTTCTGCTAATGAGAATGTAGTCAATCTGGTTTCTAATCCTGCTATCAGGACTCCTCCATGTCCATAATCTTCTAGGGTGTTGCTTAAACCAGGTGTTTCCTACAATCATTTCCTGTTCTTTTGCCTACTCCACGAGTCTGTATCCTCTTTCATTTCTCTCTCCTAAGCCATAGTTTCCTACTGTGAATCTATCCCCTTGATTTCCTACTTTTGCATTAAAGTCCCCTATTATGATGTTTATTTCTGAACTTTTACATTTCTTTAAGGCAGACTCTATGACATTATAAAATTCTTCTACACTATCTTCACTGGATTCTCCTGTTGGGGCATATACTTGAATAATATTTATGCTAGATGGTCTGCCAGTGAATTTAACTAGTAGAACTCTGTCCGACACGGCCCAATATCCTTGAACAGATTTTGATGTTTTCCGGTCCAAAATAATTGCCACTCCCCTATGACGATCTTCACCTCCAGAATAAATAATCTTGAAATCTTCATCTATCTTGATGCCTGATCCTGTCCATCTCGTTTCGCACATACCTAAAATATTAATTTTTTCCCTTTCAATTTCTTGTTTTATGTTCTCTAATTTTTCGTCGTCGTTTAACGTCCTAACGTTCCATGTTGCTAATTTTAACGTCTCTGTCCTTGTTTTGCGATGATCAGTCTTTAAGCGAATCATGATATACTAGGCACTTTTAAAGAGGTAGTTTGCCGTTGCTTTCCTCTATGGCAGTGACCGTACTGGTCGGAGACCGCAGCCATTGACTCAAGAAGAGCTCCTCTGCCTGCCGTCGTGAACTCGAGACCATGACCAACAAATATCTGTCGGCTGCCCTCAAAATTTCATCCACCACCTGCCTTCCGTGGCTTCTTTTGAATTACTGTGCATTTATTACTTTTATAAAAAAGACCAAAACTGTATTAAAACTTTATTATTAGCATTTTTAAAAATCTATAGTCAACACACAAAAAGCTTCTTTTCGATGATTTCCTGAAATATGATATGCCCGAACAGTCACGTTTAAGGGCCAAACAGTAATCTGCCATCACGTGGGCATCCAGAAGTCCATGGTATCTCTCTTCCATTGTTTTTATACCTTGGTGAAATGTTTACCTTGATCCTCACTAAAGTCGCCAAGATTCTCGGGAAAGAAATGTAAATGGTTATGGAGGTAGTACAATTTTATCCTCATGTTGCATCCAAGATTACAAAAATTCGACAGCATGTTTCCAACTAATTCAGAATAATTGTCTGCTTTAATTAAAGTTACCCAGAAAGTTTTGCACAACTAAAGCAAATGATGACCAGGCTGTGGACCCTGTTTTATTTATCCGATCAATACAATTTGGATCGTTTATTAACTTTCAAATTTATGGCAATTAAAAATTCCAGCTTTATGTTTTTTTAATGCTCAATCCCGGAAACATTCTGCATAAGAAATTGAAACAGGTTCCATCTTTGTTCAGTGTCTTAACATTAATTAAGTCAAGCTTTATGACAGCAGTAGAGCTCCTTATCGATCAATGAAAGGCTTGTAGACAATATTTAAAAAAAAAAATAATCTAACTTTACATTCATCCTTCAACGGCTTCTATTTCGTTGTCTAGTGCTTATCTTTTGCCCTGCTATCCCACAAGCATATAAAGCAGTGGTTCTCAAGCTTTTCAAGCAGAGGGCAAATCTACTATTTTCGGTAGTTAAGCGGGCCACAACGTTATAAAATTATAAAAGTCGTGCAATATAATTCTTACCTTTCTTAACTTTCGTCAACAAAGTTCTAAAACTGTAAAGGCAGTCAGTGTCAGTACTACACTGCGGTAATTTTTTGGTTTAAATCAAAAGTTCATTTAACAATAAATTTTTAATCAGTTTCGAAAATCGCTATTAATGTAATTAATTTACAATTATAAATGTTCTTCTTAAGCAGTTACTTAAGTTCATATGCCAGTTTATCAATGTCTGGACACAAATCTGTCGTGCCCAAAGTCATAAGCGCAGCTAGGTTACTGGCGGTGAGTCTGGAAGGTTGCTTGTCTTTTATAACGGTCATTGCGGAAAATGGAGTGAGACAAGGATGTGTGCTTTCTCCTCTGTTATTTAATATCTACATGGACAGAATTTCCAAAGAAGCAAGCCTTGACACAACAGATTCAGAAAATTTAGAACTATTCACTCCAGATGAAACAACTGATCCACGGGAAATCAATGCACTTCTTTTTGTTGACGATAAGTGCGTTTCACAACGATGGGGGCAGACTACAAAATCATATTAATAATCTGAGTTCAACAAGCAGCAGATACAATATGAGTATAAATACAGCCACAACCGAAACAATGCAAGTTAGCAGATCTCTCGGTCCACTAAGTATACAGATAAATAGCACAACTCTTAAACAAGTTAAAGAATTCAAATATCTTGGAAGTATGATCACAGAAGATGGCAGATTGGACAGAGAAATCGAAATCGGATGTCAAAAAGCTAGTGCACTTACAAATCAACTATCACCCATACTGAAACATCCAAATATACCCATGTCCGCAAAACGAGAGATAATAAACAGCACATTCACACCAACCATATGCTACCAATCTCACACTTGGACTTTATCCAAATCACACTTTCGCAAAATCAACATCTGCGAGATGAGATGCCTGAGGAGAGCTGCCAACTTAACAATCCGAGACCGAGTAAGAAATGCTGTTATCAGACAGACAGTGGGATCAAAACCTTGTGCCACATTTATTGAAAGACAGAAACTCAAGTGGTTTGGCCATGTCATTAGAATGCAACACCATTCACTGGCCTTGCATCAAAGATCATCTGCGACGAGACCAAGAGGACGTCCAAGACGAAAATGGATTGATGACATCAAATACATTGTACAACCACACAGAATGACACTATCCAGTGCCGCCCATCGGGCGCTGGAGCCCAAATTATTCCTCCCCATGACACTTGACGGCAGAAGTGGAAGATGATGATGATTGCGGAAAATGGCTGCTCGCATCTGTAAGTCGAACCAAAACGACAAATGTATCTCTGGGTGTACGAACGCAAGTGTTCAAATTGTTCTACAGGCAATAGTCGCCAGAATGAAATCATATGATCAGCTGAAGTTGAAGCAGACAGCTCCAGAAATTTACATCTCGGTGCAGAATTGCATTTCCAATCAATTACTTCGTTCTGAAGGTTTTGCTGTTATTGACAGAGCTTGGCATCGGGACATACGAACAGATTTATGAAGAGAACAACATTATCCTCCTTTATTGTGAACTCTTGAAATCTCGACTGACAGATATTCAGAAGACTTTCAACTTTTACTTTGTACTGTAACAAGTTACATATCATTTCCACCACAAGCGTCTTCAGAGTTGGAAACTCCTCTAAAGTCCCTTCAGTCAGCTGTCCGATAAATAGTCATTGTCTAATTTTAAATGAAGAAATGTCATCTCACAAATTTGTGAATAGTTTCTTTTTTTCCCTGTATCCACGCATTTAAAGAGTTTAAACGAGACGTGATGTCCACCAAAAATGCCAGGTCATTAAGCCAGTCATCGTTCAGCAGACATTCCCGTTCTGTATGCAATTCATTTATTTCAGACAGAAACAGAAGACACTATTTTTCAGTGCCTAGAAACGAGACATATCTTTCTCTTTAGATAGCCATCTGACATTACAGTGTAACATTAGCTCACCTAATTAACATTTCTCTTTCAGGTCTGATAGAAACTGTCTGAACTCACGTCTGTTCAGCGACTTACTTCGATTTTTGTTCACACATCTCAGAACAACATCCATGACATGTTTCAGATTTAATGTCTTTCCACACAAAGCTTCTTGGTGAATGATACAATGATATTTTAATATAATGCGGCCAAGAAACTGTTCCAGTAATGCTAGACATCCAGACTTTTTATCCGTCAAAGCCGGAGTAACCTCGGTGCATACAGTGTCCGATTTGGGCCATTCTATGTTGTTTTTCTCTACACACAACTTCAGAGTTTCAAACAGATCAGTCCCTTTGGTAGTTGCATGCATCGATTCAAGTCCTAGAAGTTCTTCGATGACTTCAAAATTGTCGCTTATTGCTCGAACAAAAACTGCGACCTGAACTGTGTCAGAAATGTCAGTGAATTCATCCACTGCCATTGAAAAAAAAAACATTTACAATTTTTGATATGTGCTGCTACTTGACAATGAACATCGCTGGCTAATTCTTCAACTCGCCTGGCCTTAGTATTATTAGACAAAGGAATCTGATCAAATTTTGTTTCACACTTTTTTTTTGCCAAGCATTCTAGCAGCAAGTTTAAGGAAAGACTTGATTATTTCTTCTGCATCGGTGAACGGCTTCATTTTGTGAGCCAACAGAAGAGCGACTTCGTACGACGCAACAATAGCACTCTTGTTCTGTTCGTTAGCCTTGGTGAAAAATGACTTCTGCCTGGTCAGAGAACTTTCTTATTTAGCTATGAAATTTTTTCGTAACTCCGAATTGATAGGATATTGAGCATTTATGTCTGAATGTGTGGTCGTGAAGTGTCGTTCCAGGTTAAATCTTTTTTGTAACAGAAACACAAACTCCGCAGATTAAGCAAACTAGTTTACCACAACGGCTAGGCATAAACATAAATTTCTCCGTCCAATCTTCGTTGAATTAACGACAAGCAACGTCTTCACATTTTCGCTTGTTACCATTGTTTGATTTTAGATTTTCCACACTCATTTTTATGTGAAAAAAAATGTAATTTCAACACAATACTACCGACTCTGCTAAACAGTTGTAACAGACGACAGCATGGCGCCTTGCGCACTCTGATTGGTCAACAAGGCTGGGATATGAGAACTTCATAATGTTTTGTTGCGAACTTAACAGGCGCATTCGATAATATCTGAGCATACAACCATGAACAGAGCAAATTATCGCACGCTTTGAGAGGATATTTTAAATTATTAAAATATATTATATTAAACAACGAGGCCTCGCGTGCTACTTTCTGACAGCTGGCGGGGCACAAGTGGCCCGCGGGCCGTGGTTTGGGAACCTCTGATATAAAGCATGGCTACTTGATGGACTACTTTGCTGGCCAAGCAAGAAGTTCATTTTAAGATCTACACAAACCATCCAGTTATGTGTTAAATATTTCAATTTTGTTTTAGAACTGTGATTAATGTAGCATACTCCCCCTCCTTCTTTGTAGTAGAATGAGCAATTGAAATTGAGCCATATTTTTACCACTGTGTAAGAGAACACTATTCAAACTTCTTTTAGGACTGCCAATGAAAAGTCGCCACTCACCTGGTGTATAACTTACACCCATTTCGTTTACAAAACCTCCTACATTAGTACAAAACACAAGGTTGTTTTCTTTACAAAAGATTGGAAGAACACCTTGCTCTCTGCTGCGATAAAATGTAACCTTTGTTTCAGCAGACAGTCATGTATTTTTTTTCTTTCATTCTTGAGTCCAAATGTTCTGAAAATTCTTTGGAGAGATATAGATCTCAGGTTAGATCATTAAGTTCTTGCTGGTCGAAGGGTTGAGTAGCTGGAAAATCATCGTCGAAATCACTATCACAGTCACTTGTTGTTCCGTATGCCATTTTACTTTAAAGTAAGCAAAGTAAGCCTTTTTCACAAATACAGTAATTTGCTTCTTATGTTCTTTCAAAGTGTACTCTCCACAAATATAACACAATAAATCCGGTGAAAGAAAACATGCACTTCTTGACGGGTTCTCAGTGTGCTCCCCTAACTCCTTCACCTAGTGCCACAGGCGCTCGAGCACCACTCCCTTGTCTATAGATAATCTACCACTAAGAGGTTCTTTCCCTGCTAGATAATCAGCTTGTTCATTCCCCCGCACTCCCGCATGGCCAGGATAAAAAAAATCCACACAATTCTCACAATCTGTGACCTCTGAAGCGAGGATAGCCATTCCACACGAAACATTCCTTTCTCCACTTTACTAACTATATTCCTTGTGTCCACAATGAATGCAATGTGTGTTGCAGTGGTCTCCTCTAATTAACAGAATGCCACTGTTACTGCTTCCACCTCCATTCTCATACCAGATTCTCCTTTTTCAAGCATCGTCCATTAGCCTTAGCGATGAAACCCCAACCACTACCTCCGTTTCTCATTAATGACCCATTGGCGTTGACCACTATGTAATTTCCATGTGTGTTACTCTGGATCAGTTGTTGTACCCCAAATTCTGTGCGGCCTGCTGCTCACTCTCTGCACCTACGACCGCTTGTGATGGAATAGTACGTCTTGCAAGGACAACATCCCACAGCTATAGCGAGGGCCCAAGCTTCAATAGAATTAACCAAGGGAAGAGCTGGCTTCCGCTGGGAGCGTGCAGGAGGGTAGTTCCGCAAACTGTAAACGGGGTACGAAGAAGGCAACATGGCAGTAAGGATGTCTACTGACGGGGTCATAACTACCACCAAGACGGAGGTGAAGACTGAGGCAACCTCCCGGGAGATGAAGCTGGCTTTCCCGCGGCCAGTTACGGTATGATGTCAACGCAGATAGATGCACCGGATGTCCAGTGTTCGCTCTGCGAGGGTGGATGGCTTCTGGGCAGACACAATTAGCGATGTCCATTAGGGAAAACCACGATCATAAATGTCTCGAGCCGGTCTACATGGCCTAGGAGTTAACGTCTTTCTCCGTAATCCCGTATATTCTCGTGAGGAACGAAACCTGCGAGAAAAACGGTAGCTGTTCTCGCCGCGTTAGTAACTTAGGGGTATGTTAGCCGGTCGCTCAGAAAGCAATGGCAAACTACTGAGAGTAATCTTGCCTAGTACATCAACAGCAGCTGAAAGATGCTGGTGTTGACTGCAACGTCCTGTAAAGGGATATGCAACATTAATACACACAAAAATGTCTCGAAGGTGTCTATGCACGACAGAAGAAAAACGGTCAAGAGTTATGACCCGGACGGGCCGGCCCCCTGAGAGTGTCAGGCAGGTAAAGGGGCCGAAACATTCAGTGGGGGGGGGGGGCAATTTCAGGAGATCAGAAGCCTCCTGTCGTGCTTGCTCCGCGGCGGAGTTTTTACCACCGTTATCGTTGTCATCGCTCCTCCAACAAAATGTGTACAGATGTTCTAAATCTGAAACTAGCCGCTACTTTGATTGTGGTCATTACTTTGGAGGGCTGAGGGAGAGCGAGAAAGACCATAACTGGAGTTATATATAACACTATTAGGTCGGAAGTGTGGCACAGTGGATCGAATTTCCAAATATGCGTCTTCAAGGTTTGTTGTCTGCAGCCTATTACCACCCCCACTCTACACCTTGCCCGTACACCAGCCAGTCCATAGAACAGTCGTCGTGGAGGTAGTACTTTGGTACTGGCTAGGGAGAAAGGTCTCCCGACAGAGATGAATAATATAGAGCTCATAGGGAGAACTGCAGGAGATAGCAGAAGATAGGACGGTTTGGCATGAGTTAGCCGGGGGTCATAGACTCCAATGGGGGATAAAGAGCAGGAGAGAGAGAGAGAGAGAGAGAGAAGAGAGGAGAGGAGAGAGAGAGAGGAGAAGAGAGGGGAGGAGTAAGAGAGAGAGAGGTGTGTGTGTGAGAGAGAGAGGAGGTGTGTGTGTGTGTGTGAGAGAGATGAGGTGTGTGTGTGTGAGGGAGAGGAGAGGGGAGGAGTAAGAGAGAGAGAGAGGTGTGTGTGTGTGTGTGTGTGTGTGTGAGAGAGAGAGAGAGAGAGAGAGAGAGAGAGAGAGAGAGAGAGAGAGAAAACCTCAAGAAGTACAATTATACATATGCAATTACGGTGGCCACAATGTAACAAGTAAATGCAACGTTTCGAGAAGTTTCCTGGTTTTTAAGGCTGTAACATTAGACAGCACGCTCCGTGGTGAAGGTGTTACGGACGCGGTTCGTGATCTCGCACACCCGCGTTCGACACATAGCTGCGCGTTATTTGGCAGCAGACCGCGTTGCGTTATAGGTGCCGGTCGTTCAGAAATCAATGGCAAACTACTAAACGTGAACTTGCCAAGACATCACAACAGCAAAAAATGCTGGCGTTGACTGCAACGCCCTGTAAAGGATATGCAACTAACTTTTTAACTAGCATTTGACACGAATATTAGACAAGTAAATGTAGCAACGATTTGAGAGGTGTCCTTTTCTGGTTTACAAACTCCAACCATCACACATGAATAGAAAACTCGAAGACAAGAGGAGGACACCACTTGAAACACTGCTTACATTTACTTGTTTCATTGTTTAATTGCATAGGAAAGCACTGTCCTTACATATATACTGGAAAAGTCACCGTGCTTTCACAGTTTAAATGGTTAGATGCATGCCCTTTACAGGACGTATCAGTCAACCACGGCATTTTTTGGCTGTTCGTGATTCCTGGGCAAGTAAAAAGTTCAGTAATTTGCCATTGCTTTCATAGACAACAATAAAATATAACAAGTTGATTGGTACACATACAGTTTAGCCAATCACACATGATGTGTTCCTCGGGGCAGAAAAAGTGAAAGAGAATCCTGAAAGGTGAAGTCGTCTGCACCAGAAGAAGTCTACCCAGAAACATGTTTGTTGCCCAAGGTTGAGGGGGAAGTGCAGTAGCGCAATGGCCAGCAAGCTTGCCCGCCGACCCTTTAGTCACCATGCGTTCGAATTCGCAATGAGGTGTACATTTAAAATTGCCTGGGCTCCCAGTTCGAGCCAACTTAAAATTGTTATCTAGAAATGGCTTGGGAACTAAAGGCGGCCGGCCTGATTTTGACCTCGAGTGTGGATTGGTCAATACAAATATGCGGCTAGCACCAAATGCTAATATAGTGCAAGACGTATACAAATGTTTGTTTGTTTTTTTTCTATTTTCCACGGGGTTACAGAATTATGCCAATAGAGTAAGGTCAGTAGCACAGAAGCATGGATCGCAAGACGGGAATTCATGATTTATTGGTAAACTACAAACCAGCTGAGTAACTTGATGTTGACGATGATGAGACATGACACTTAACACAGCCTTTGATGTTTCCAATAAACATGGAACAGGTCATCCCACTTTGTTATGCCGTGACCTAGTGTACGAGGTCTAACACTTCGCGCTTCCACAAATTCATCTGTTATGTCAATACCTTTCCTTTAGGTTTCAATATACACATAGAAAGAACCATGAACAATCAAGCGCACCAATTCTTGAATACATGAACCAACACAATGACGCAATCAGTCAACGCATTGTCAAAGAGACAGCGGTAGATCTGCAAGAAGATGTACACAGGACATCGCATGCATTTTAGGGATAAAATGCATGAAGCGGGAGAAAAGGCAAAGAATCGATACGACTTTTGGCAGGCTTGATGAGAGCGAAGCTCTGCTAAGGACTTCATACATGAAGAGGATGCCGTAGTGAGTTACAGTCGTCAGATTATCCTCACTGCGTATGGTACCATTCAGTACACAAGCCCTCGGATTTCCCCCCCCCCCCTCACCTCCCTTAGCGTGTAGCGGTCAACGACACCAGTTGGTTTGGTTGACTATTCTTCTTTGGCCCCTTGCATACTGCTCCTGTATGACTTCAGTCCCTTTCACTTGTGGTTCTTGCAGTCTGGTCAACGTTGTAGATTCATAGTCATCTTTTGATTCGTTTAATCTCCCTGCCTCTCTGATGGCATTCAGTACATCAGCCCAGTCCACTGTAGCCCTCCTGCAAGCTTGCCCATTTCCTCTCACACACGTGTGTTCTGGCACAGCATTAAACTTGAATGTTATCAGGCTTGATCTCCTTAAGGACTCCACCCATAGTTCTCGAGTCCAGCCCATTTCGATGTACCTGAACTTACTCACCGAGGAAGACTACCTGGGTGAAAGTTTCTCCAGTCTAGCTATAGCTTTAGTTATTGCTATGTCCTCCATAGTCAGACTACTGTTTGTCACAGTAAAAATATCGCAGTCTTCCCTCATAGCCTGTGCCAATGAGCTCCTCACGTGTGAAATAACTGAACCCTCTGTGTAGATGACTACCTCACCTTCAGTAGAATTCTCACAAGAGAATCAGAATGTAGAGTAGGATGTCAGCTATGTCGGAGCGGTAAACAATGGAATAAATCATTCTTGGACACTTACTGCATAAATTGTAATTACATATATATAAGAACACCAAAAACAAACTACATAATACGAATATAGAAAACAGAAAACTAAATATTTCTAAATAGTAAATGGAAAGCATGATATCACTTGTACAACAGCATGGAGGTCATGAAAAGAAAAATCTAAAACGATAAAAGACAATGACATTCTACAAGGCAAAGGGTTGTCTCCATGAAAGGAAACGACACTTTTAAATAAACGTCAGATACTGGAGGAGTAAGATAAAAAAAAATGCATATCAATGTATACTACACTAGATAGCAGTGCATACATCTTCCAAGACCTCACTGCTGCAATCACATCAGCAATCAATCCAAACCCAGCACAACATATTATTTTATACTGAATGAAATGTATAAACAGGAAACACCTTGGAATTAGTCACACATAACACTCAGCTTTGGTTGATTAGTGGTTAACGTGTTCACTGACATGGGGGATCAGCTTCGAGGCCAGGCAAGACTGTGTGTGTTCCAGACCATTTCTGCTATGGGGCGACAGGCTCATAAAATGGTAGCACAGATCTGAGAAACTGAACACTGCAGAGAGTGTCAAACTACACTAGCTACCTTAGGAGTTGCGGTCGGTCACTGAAATATAGGCCGGACTGGGAATTTTCTTTAGACAGACGGGAAGTGGTTGAAACTAGTTTGGGTGTCTCCACCTAGAGAACAATGTAGCCACCTTAGCGCCCTTTTGACATGGCTTGGGTGGGACATATGGTGCAAACCCCATACTTTAATAGACCACCTGGCACTCAGAGTTTGATGTGCTCAATATCATGCAGGCTGCCTTAACTTCCCAAGAATTTCCAGGTGCTCATTTATGTGGATTTATTTCAGCTGGAAACACCTGGGAGCGCAGGTCAATTCTAAGAATCTTCTTTGAGATGAATTTGAACCCATAACCATCAAGCTTTGTTAAGCATGTGTTAACCAGAAACTCTCTCCATACATATCAGCTAATAAACAGATTACAAATGAAAACAGCAAACAAGCAAATATAACAACAAGGTTATGACTGAAACAAAAATAAACAACCAGAAAAAGAAGTTATGAATATGAGACTTTTTATTTGACAAGCCAATAATTATCAGATGCACATAAACAATTGAAGATGAAATGAACTGTACTTATCACAAAAGCAACAAACAAAAAAATACAATTGAAGGGAAGGTTGTCACACATTACACACAATTACTTGAAATAGCACTGATCTATATACCAGTGTTTCTCAAACAGAATACTTTAGGTGGTCCTAACATAATCTTTACTTCACAAAACATGACATTTTAAGCCACAAGGATAAACAGTTCATATTGAATTTCATGGCTGATTACAAAATGTGACAGCCTCGTCATAAGTACACATAAATGAAACTAATTGCACATTAGAAGTTAAACGGACTTGTGGCTATTATAAAGAAGTCTCACAATCTTTCAAAGTTTTTTAATATTGTTATGGTTGGTCTCTGTACAGATGATGTTAAAGTAATGTATTCAGTGTGATCACAAGCCAGAGAGGTCAACATTAAGAGATAGTGACACAGTGATCTAGAGCAGTGGTTACCAAAGTTCAAATACTAGCCTTCTGCGGATGACAGACAAGGAGTTGGTAGGCTTTGAATATGCAGAAGACTTATTACAAAGAGGTATTAGTGTGCAGGTATGTTTGTGATGTGGCCTAAAAGGCAAGAGGGTGGTGAGATGAACAAGTCTGGGAACCACTGACCAAAGATGGGATAGAGATGCAGTGGCAGGGTTATGTTTTTATGACCTGTAAGGCTTTATGGTCGACCCAGCCTCATATAAAAAGTGTAGACTAATTTTCTGACCTGTATAGCTTGTTCATCTCCCCTTCCTTTTTAAAGAACTGAAGTCAATGAAACGAGGGCACCAACACAACACATATGGTTTAAAAGACAAAAATGGGAATATGATAAATACCAATGAGGAAGTGTGCAACACATGGAAAGAATATTTTGTTGAATTACTAAATTGTGAAGCTCCAAGTAACATTTTCCCACAGGAAGCAGTTCTAACGTGTGAACCACAAAGTGAAGAACCTGCATTTGAAGAAATCCTATATGTAATCACATGACTTAAAAACAATAAGGCAACTGGGGCTGATGGAATTGCTGCTGAATTTATAAAGGCAGGTGGCCATGCATTACATCTAAAGCTATACGAACTAATAATAAAAATCTGGAGGACAGAAGAACTACCCCATGACTGGAAAGAGTCATTATTGATACCTATCTTTAAGAAAGGAGACAAGTTCCAATGTGAAAATTCTTCTTCTTCTTCTTCTTTCATTCACCTGAAATATGTTTACAACTGCAATGTTGTCTCTTGTATGAATCTAACAGTCTTTTTTAGTTCACTCAGCGGTCCATAGAGTTTATCTTCCACTGTTGTCTCTCAAGTCTTTGTTTGGTACGGCCAGATGTTCTATTGTCAGGCCCTCTGACTCCGCAGGACATTTGAGAAGGACCTCCCTGCCTGGGAGTCCAGAGCAGGGTGAGCACCATAACATGTAGCAGTTGTCGACATAATTCACGGCGTAGTTGCGTGGCAGCCTGATTTCTGTGGTGCGCCTCCTGGCTGGCTGCCTCCGTCTTCAGCACCTATCTTTTGCAAGAGTAGACTATGGTCTTACTTGACACACAAACACATATGATGGCCTGCCTCGCATCCTATGTTCACATTGTTCACCAATGGTACAAACTCGTACGTCATGATTGTTTGATTATTAGTTCTGTGTACCAGTGTCCACTAAATCGCTGTGTACTGAAGAATATCCTTGCTCTAGACAGATTTGGCATCTTTCCTTCTGGCTGGTAAAAGAAATATGTTGATCTCTTGAATCTGTTGAGGCATTCCACTGCCGGAACACAACAAACTAAAAGAAAATACACATTTCGCCTAACGGCCGGAAAGAAGGGACACCATCTTGCCCCATCTTGATGACGTCACTGAACTCATGTGAAAATTATAGAGGAATATCATTCCTGTCCACAAGATATAAGATACTATCCGCGGTATTACTAAATAGACTAAAACCATATTCAGAAGACATATTAGGTGACTACCAGGTGGGTTTCAGACAAAACAGATCAACAATAGATCAAATATTTATCTTATGACAAATAGCCGAGAAATATTGGGAATATAAAAGAGATCTCCATAACATTTTTGTGAATTTTGAAAAGGCTTATGATAGTGTCCATAGGAATAGTCTATGGAATGCTATGCAGGAATTTGGAATACCAAGGAAGTTAATCATCATGACCAGACTATGCACGGAAGATACTTATAATATAGTAACATATAAAGGCAGGAAATCAGACCCTTTCCAAATAACATTTAGCTTGAAACAGGGTGATGCACTATAACCTCTCCTTTTCAATCTGGCTCTAGAGAAAGTTGTAAGGAAGGTAAAGGAGGAATGTGCTATTGGAGGAACATCCAGACTGCTTGGTTATGCAGATGATATAGATATTATAGGGGAAAATGAACAAAAGACATTCAAAATATTGACTCACTTAAAGGAAAAGCTCAACAAATAGGGCTGGTTATCAACCAAGATAAGACAGAATATATGGTAATTTCAAGAGAAGGAATGGCTAAAAACTCTGGCCACATACAAATAGATAATATGGCCATTAAAAGAACGGAAACATACAAATACCTGGGTACAATCTTCAACTGCTCTAACATAATAAGGGAAGAAATACAAGCTAGAATAAACTCTGGAAATAAGATATACTATGCACTACAACTTCTTCTTCTGCTTCTTCAGCGTTCCGAGCCATTGAGGTTCTTTGCTGCAGATACAATCCGTCTCCATTCGTCTCTCTGGTTGACCTTCTCTTGCCAGTCGTTGATTCCAAGTGCTTGTAGGTCTGTATATATATTATCTCTCCACCGTCTTCTTGGTCTACCTCGGAGGCTACGGTCATTTATTTCCTGAGTGTAAGCGAGTTTTGTTTCCCTATTATCTTCCATTCTTTCTTTATGCCCCAGCCATTGCAGTCTATTAGCCTTCATGATACCAGTGATTAGCGGGGACTTAAACAGATCATAAATGTCTTTGTTACTTCTTCTTTTCCACTCTCCACTTTGTGTATCCCTAATGGGTCCAAAGATGCGTCTTAAAACTTTGTTCTCAAAGGTTTGTAGCAAGGCTTCGTCTCCTTTTGTTGTACTCCAGGTTTCAGAGCCATACAGGACAACTGGTCTGATCAGTGTTTTGTATATTGTGATCTTGGTGTTACGAGATAGCGCCTTTGATTTTAGTACACTCAGGAAATAAATGACCGTAGACCCCTAGGTATACCAAGAGGATGGTGGAGAGATAATATACATACAGATCTACAAGCACTTGGAATCAGCGACTGGCAAGAGAAGGTCAACCAGAGAGACGAATGAAGACGGCTTGTATCTGCAGCAAAGAACCTCAATGGCTCGGAATGCTGAAGAAGTATGGCTCTATGGTCGACCCAGCCTCATATAACAAGTATAGACTAATTTTCTGACCTGTATGGCTCTATGGTCGACCCAACGTCATATAACAAGTATAGACTAATTTTCTGATCTGTATGGCTCTAAGGTTGACCCAGCCTTTAGAACAAGCATAGATTCATTTGGAGAAATGTTTGGGAATTGTCTGGGAAGGAAAGGTGACAAGGATGTTAACATGTAGCAAAGAAGAGAACAGGCTGCCTCACCTTATTATGCCATGACCTAGAACATGCGGCAGCCTAACACTTCAAACTCTTACGACAGTATCTGTCATCTGTATGTGTGCCTACAGTATCTGTCATCTGTATGTGTGCCTACAGTATCTGTCATCTGTATGTGTGCCTACAGTATCTGTCATCTGTATGTGTGCCTACAGTATCTGTCATCTGTATGTGTGCCTACAGTATCTGTCATCTGTATGTGTGCCTACAGTATCTGTCATCTGTATGTGTGCCTACAGTATCTGTCATCTGTATGTGTGCCTACAGTATCTGTCATCTGTATGTGTGCCTACAGTATCTGTCATCTGTATGTGTGCCTACAGTATCTGTCAGCTGCATTTAAACAAGTATGTGTGCCTACAGTGTCATCTGTATTTAAACAAGTATGTGTGCCTACAGTATCTGTCATCTGTATTTAAACAAGTATGTGTGCCTACAGTATCTATCATCTGTATTTAAACAAGTATGTGTGCCTACAGTATCTGTCATCTGTATTTAAACAAGTATGTGTGCCTACAGTATCTGTCATCTGTATTTAAACAAGTATGTGTGCCTACAGTGTCATCTGTATTTAAACAAGTATGTGTGCCTACAGTATCTGTCATCTGCATTTAAACAAGTATGTGTGTCTACAGTATCTGTCATCTGTATTTAAACAAGTATGTGTGCCTACAGTATTAGTGTCTTTCAGTCAAAGTTTTCACTTTCATCTGCAGCAGTTTACAGTCAAAACCACGTATATCAGCAGTTGTCAACCTGTGCAAGTCTATTAGTTCCCCAAACCAACTACATTCTCTCATCTGCACCTGTATGGAAAAACATTGTGATGTTCTGACATTTATCTTAACTTGTTTTAAGCAGCAGGAGAGCATTGGAAAGGCTTTTTAACACATTTAATTTTTAATAAAAGTTAAACGTCATTAAACAAAATGTTTAACAAGAAAGTGGGTTTAAAAAATGACATGTACAAGAAGGAATATACATAAAGTGTCTTTTGAAAAACTTTTACCATGGAAAAGAAAATAGCCCACAGATGTAAGATGTGTCGGCCTAAGGGCGCAAAGAAACTTGGCACAATGCAATTACATCTGAAAAACACTCTGGATGAAAGCAGAAGAAGAAGAAGAAGAAGAAGAAGAAGAAGAAGAAGAAGAAGAAGAAGAAGAAGAAGAAGAAGAAGAAGAAGAAGAAGAAGAAGAAGAAGAAGAAAAGAAAATAGCATGAATCAATGTAGCTTTTAGCTTGCAGTTAAATATAAAAAATGTTTCCACACACCCAAGGCTCTTCTCAACTCAGTCATGACTTCCCAGGGTGTCACTAGCCACAGACTGAAAACCTCTGGTTTATATTCATATAATCCCACCAATCAGTATTCGTAAATTATGAATAATCATAATTATTTCCAGTAATTCATTAACTTTTTGCTAATACTTAGACAAAGCACTGTTTGGTAATGTTTATTAACACATTACAGTTAACAAAAGTACACATTTTTGTTAATACTGCCAAGTTAAATTTATACTGAGTAGCCAATAGTATAAATGCTCAAGTGAGATTCTGATTTGACCTAAATGTAGATGAACTGCAAACTTAGTGGTCTGAGGAACTACTGACTACTGAATCAATACAGTCATGTGAGTTTCTGATCTTACATGCACATAAAGGCAGGCAAAATGGCGACTGACAGACAACCATTTCACAATAAAAAGGAAATTATTTGAATGTGAGGGTGAAAGAAATAAGAATATAATGAAATTAGAAACACAAACAAATATAAATTAGTAACATTGCAATGTAGACAGCACAGGTGGCTCATAAACAGAAGAAATGTGGAGATATTCTTCTTCTTGCAGTTTTCCTTCTTTCGACCCCTCCATCAGTAACATGTTGTTAGTAATGACCGATGTGTACATGGATGGGTAAATGTGGTAGTATGCACATATTTAAAGACAAAGAAATATTAAAACTGTGGTGACATAATGTAAAACTTCAATTTGATTCACTATGATTAAAAGTTCCTATAAATGTACTCAACTTAAAAACTTTGTTCGTAACAGAAAAATAATGTAGAAATAAACTGACATGAAGGACAGAACAAAAGAAGAGACATTTTGATTTCATAAATAATTATGATTTCAGGAAAAATGTGACAGTTGCAATGCCCAGTGTTGTTGTTAAAGCAGCAAACAGATATTACATAAATCATACAATTGTTTCTAAAACAACTATCTGAAAAGCAGTTACAATGAATATGTAAAAGCTTAAGTACAGGACCTTTTTACACACCTCAAGACTTATTGTTCAGATTGGTCTAGCTCCATATTTGTATAGACCAGTTGACACTTGAGGAATGATGAGATCAATCAAACTCCGCTGCTGTTACACTGAATTTATAAACGCTTGCAGATAACCAACATGATCTTATTACATGTACAGGGTGAGGAGTCTGCAATCTCAGTAAACAGGTTTATCATGTTATTAGGCAGGCGTATTTTATAATTCACTATACAAAGAAAACCAGTCACTGCAGTGTTCTGTACCACTGACAGCATCAGCCAGGAACCAAGCACCAACTATACATGCGCAGGCTAGACTACTATATATATACCAGGCATAGTATATTTTATCTTTGACAGGCAATAACGATATGTCTTATGATTAGAACCTACATCCACTGAAAAGAGAGACATTCCAAACGTTGGGCACACACTACTTCCTTACCAAATTTATTCATGAATGTAATTAAGCAGCTTCTATTATAAAATACCTGGGTACAATCTTCAACTGCTCCAACATAATAAGGGAAGAAATACAAGCTAGAATCAACTCTGGAAATAAGATATACTATGCACTACAACATCTGCTAAAATCAAATGCGCTATCTCGTAACACCAAGATCACAGTATACAAAACACTGATTAGACCAGTTGTGCTGTATGGCTCTGAAACCTGGAGTACAACTAAAGGAGATGAAGCCTTGTTACAAACCTTTGAGAACAAAGTCTTAAGATGCATCTTTGGGCCCATTAGGGACACACAAAGTGGAGAGTGAAAAAGAAGAAGCAACAAAGACTTTATGATCGGTTTAAGTCCCCGCTAATCACTGGTATCATGAAGGCTAATAGACTGCAATGGCTGGGGCATATAGAAAGAATGGAAGATAATAGGGAAACAAAACTCGCTTACACTCAAGAAATAAATGACCGTAGACCCCGAGGTAGACCAAGAAGATGGTGGAGAGATAATATACATACAGACCTACAAGCACTTGGAATCAGCGACTGGCAAGAGAAGGTCAACCAGAGAGATGAATGGAGACGGCTTGTATCTGCAGCAATGAACCTCAATGGCTCGGAATGCTGAAGAAGAAGAAGATAATAAAAGATTATCTTCTTCTTGCTCTTTCGAGGGGAGTGCATCACACCTAGTTATTCAAAGGTCAGTATGTCCGATTTCAGCAAGCATTTGTGTAAGGTTTGCTCCCTGTAGACAGATTCAGTCCAAGGTAACAGCTCTATCTACCCACAGGTAGGCTTTCTTTCCTAAATATTTTGTCAGGGCAGCAGCCCTTTGACCTACTGATGAACCCAGGTTCAAAGACTATTTGGAACTGCTTGAGAGCTGGAATTAAACCTCTGTGGATTGAAATCAGGACCAGGTAAGTGCTCTTAAAACACTACACTAAACTGTTCATGGTAAGGATGATCTTAACAACAGTTAAGAAATATGATAGCAAAAATCTGATGTGGACAGTCAAGAGTATTTGGGCACATTATATACTAATAAACTAGAAAACTTAGTGACAACTGGAAAGACTGAAGGGAGAAGAGCGAGGAAACGACATAAGGCATAATCAGGAAAGAACACAGAGCTGATGCAAGACTCTGGTGATCATGTGAGATGGCTAACCATGACCACACAAGCTTATCAGTATGGTGCCTGATTGTGACAATTGTTATATATAAAACTTCTGATGACTATTGAAATACGTGGAAACTGTAGAATATGTGTGGCCCAGTAGTAGAATACCCACCAATAACCAGGAATGACTGAGATTCAGCTTCTCTAACTACATAATACCTTGGCTTTGGTGATATAAATCAAAGCCATGTTTGAGTATTTGTATCAAATATTGAAGACAAAGTCTTCTTTTATTCTGCACCCAAGGTAGAGTAAAAGCGTTGGGAATAAAAGAAAGAATGAAAGAAAGATTTCTCAAACTCATGCAATTAAGAAATTAGCAAATAATACAATAAGCTGCTAAGCATGAGGGCTAGCACTTTCATATACAGAGACTCAAGAGACTCATTTTTTTCATGCCCTTTGCAGGCAGTTGCGATCAAATCCGGGTTAATTTTCTAGGAAATTGTACATTCAGGAGTTTGCCATTGCTTTCTGAGAGAGGCGTCAACATTTAAGTCCAACTACTTCACCATTAGCACACTGGAAGTTGAAGAGCAAGCGCTCTTTTCCTTTTGACCACATGGCCATATTTTCATTAAGTATGCACCATTTTAATATCACTACCGCTACCTTACGTCAACATCTAGGCTATATTAAACAAAATAACCAAACTTATGTGTGTGCATTTACATTTCAAAATAGTAAACTGATAATAAATGAGTCTGATCTATAATAATTAATGAACTTATATAATTATTTACATGAAACAAAAACAAAATCATGAAATCCTTCTGGCAATCAGCAAACATGTAAGATATCATTTGGCTGGCCATGCCAACGTGAGTTTGTTCTGATGATGAAATATCAGGGTGAAAGGTTACAATATTCAGCCCAGTCATAAAAGTTATGATGATGATTACAATTGCATCATGATAATGACGATGTTACTAATAATGTCATGCATCCATATGATGAACACTATCTTGTATCATTATAATGTTACAGACTTGTCAAGTATCACCATAAGTTTACAGAAATGTCATTTATGTGTATTATGTCAATGAAACAATGATACCAACAAAATTCCACCAATGGGTTAAGTGGCCAAACCATTTAATCTGCTGTTCTGTAATGAAGTTCATGACTGGTTTCAGACCTAGTCGTCTTCTAATTTCCTCATTCCTAATTCTATCTCTTATGGTTACTCCCACAGCTCTTCTAGGGCATCTCATCTCTGTTGTTATGATTTTGTGCCCATTAGTTGCAGTAAGCATCCATGTTTGACACTGGCAGTATAATGTTGACCAAAATAATTCTTTATGAGATTTGGTTTAGTACTTATAGGTATTTTCTAAGTGAAGAAAATGGTGGTAGTTGTCCTAGACTATCATTGAATAAAAGAGAAACATTGATAAATGTCTGTGACAGAGAGGATGCAAATCTGGGATCCAATGCCTCCACAGCAATTCCAGACTGGCTAAAATGTAACAAATCAAGATTTATGCAAACTATTAATAACTGCAAGAATCTATTTCCCCTAGACACCACTAAGTAGAAGAGGAAGACAAAGAAATAAAGAAGAAAATGATATAATATCAGACTCTTGAAACTTATTTAGGCTTTTTGTTTTTACCTTAATTCTGAAGAAACAGATTTCAAATAAATGGGAGTAATGTTTCTACTTTTTGCAGTCACATAA
This sequence comes from Cepaea hortensis, assembly GCA_963921405.1. Classification (NCBI taxonomy): domain Eukaryota; kingdom Metazoa; phylum Mollusca; class Gastropoda; order Stylommatophora; family Helicidae; genus Cepaea; species Cepaea hortensis. The sequence continues at coordinate 95,752,533 of OY992877.1, read as the reverse complement.
TTTGCTGAAAAGAAGTCAGCTTCAGACTTGCAGTGATCTGGATAAGACATTTCATATGGGAAAAGTTACTCTAGCGAATAAACGCATGTGACTAACAAAAGAGGCTATATTAAAAGGGATATTTGTGTGAATGTTAATTAAGAACAAAACAATAATTGCAAATTTGACAAACTGCAAATGTACTGTGTAAAATGGCAAGCTAGTCTGGCATGTGTAGATGAAACATGCACAACTTGTACACATAATAAAATGTTTTCAATGAAAGTATAGAAAACAGTAATGCACCAGTTGTTGTTCTCATCAGGTGATAAAAAGCCAATTGTTCTGTAAGAGAGACTGTCATGCCTTGTTAAGTTAATGGACAATGATGAAGGCATACAGAATGGCAATACACTGAACAAACACCCACAAGTCACAACTTGGTGAAATCTGGTCTATTTCTTAATATTTAGTGGATAATTATCTATTCATTAATACAAACATAAATAAGGCTGCTGATGACAAAGTTAGAAGATTGTATTACAGTATATTATAATAATTAAGTCATGGTAGTGCAGTGTCTGTCACATTTGCTTGTCAGCTCTGTGATCATGTGTTTGAATATCCATCAATCTGGAATTTCACACTTTGAGGAGACAAGTATTGGTGCTCCCAACAACTTACTGCTTTGAGCAGTTCCAAAACTTACCACCACAAAGAGTCGACTGCGCTCCAGACTTACCGGAGTAAGACTGAAAAAGTAGTTGTGAGTAACAAGATCATCTATATCAGCTAATATTACACACCTCACCGAAGAGAAGCAGTTCCAGCCATCACTTTAGGGCCAGTTAATTAAATGTTTGACCTAATATAGCAGATTAATTTTTAAGTTGATAATTTTTGTATGGCCCACAAATGATGTTATAAACATCCAAATGGCCACTGGCTGAAAAAAAAAGGTTCCCCACCTCGCCAATAAGGGCATGGAAAAAGAGAACAAGTATTAACAACCCTGAAAATTGAATAATACAACTGGGTTGGCAAAAGTACATTCTAGTTTCCACTGAAGGTATAAAATAACCAGCCAGTGGAGGGTACAATATTTCAAAGCTACATTACAGCAAATTAAAATTGATTGTATTACAGCATTCACAAAAACAAATACAAAAATGACCATGTTATCGATGCAGTTGACTACTGGTTAAATGGAAGCAATGTACAAAGGAAATGTATTGAAGTCCATCACAAAATCTCACCACAAAGTGGAAACTATACACAGGAAAGTTAGTCAACTTCAAAATTCATGTTTCTAAGTTTCACGACTTAAACATGTACACAAGCATTAGAAAGACTATGCACATTAATTGAACCTATCTAAACATCCTGGTTTACAAAATAAAATATCTGCTCAAACTGCTGTCTACAGACAAGGACAGTCAAGTTATGCTAACCCTGCATGGTAGTAGGATCAAAGCTATAGAGTGAGGATTATATCATCTTTCAACAGCAAAGTTAGATATTTAGTTTTAAACTACTGGACAGTTCTCTACAGTAAAGTTACACATCAACTAGTGACAGACCCAAGTTATAGTGGGTGCTGACAACATTACAGCTACACACCAGATTTACATTTCACTCCAATGACAACAAGAGTGTATCAGTTCACATATTTGAATAGGCATAGAAACAAAATATAACCATAATTATCTGAATAAAGCATTATATGTGTCTCTTACAAATATACATACAGACATACACATTGACTGGTCGTCACAAAGCAATCAAGTCAAAGAAAGGTCAAGAATTTACATGTCCTTTGCAGGACGTAGCAATCACATCCAACTCCTGTTGACTGCTTGTTATTTACTAGGCAATTTTACATTGCTATTGTTTCTGAAAAAAGTGAAAATTTAAGTCCAGATGACCAGCGTGTGGAAAGATCCGAACTATGCCGCCATCAGGAGAGAATGTTTAAGTGCGTGTTAAATCTCTCAGATATTAAAAATATGCATTTTTCCCCAGTGTTACAACTGTAATAAAAATTAACATCTTATGCTTTAATTCAGCCAGTTTTATTCTTATCCCATGCAATTTAAATGAAAAGATGATCTGTCATCTTCACAAATCATACTTTATTACCTGTATATATAAGGATAATAGATCTCCAGGATTCTCTATATCTTAGTGATATTTTGCCTATGGACAAGGGGGAGATGGTCATGCGCTTGTGGGACCAGGTGGAGAAGGCGGAAAAACAGATTGAGAACCCATATGTGGAAAGAATGAGATTGCGGGGGATCGGCAGGGGTTCTGGAAGAATATCAAAACTGAGAGGGAAGACCAGGAGAACATTTAATCAGATAGCGCTGGGAACGATTAGTAGTATGACTCTTCGTTGGCTGTTAAACGAGGAGACGGAGCACGCATGGGAATGTCCTGAGTGCAGTGATGTCAGTTCTTAACTCAACTCAACTCAACTTAATGAAATTATTTAGACATCTTTTCTGTTCATCTCTTGATATTCTTTTCCCACTGAACTCATCATCTTGTGACACTTCTGTCTTCTTCATGTTCTTCCTTCTGACTTTCAGCAGGATGTTGTCATCTTATATGCCTATAATATTTTATCATCTTTTGATTCCTAGTTAAGGATTAATTTGTGTATTGTCTTGACTTGTGGAGATGTCCACTCCATGAAATATGTCACAATAACCGTAACCTGCTTTACCTTACCAAGTGACATTGCTGCTTCCTATAGTTCATTAAAAACAAGCAAGACTGCATAATGTTCTATCTTATTGGAAAACCACCGCAAATGTTAACAATAATACAAAGAAGTTTTGATAATTGAAAATAGATAACAAATTGCCAAGAATGTAACCCTTCTATTTAATATGGTAATACATCTTATATCCCTGTTGTTATTGAAATAAAAATATGTTGTCTGTATTGCATTTTCTAATATATAAATCAATAAGTGATGTACTCATAATGCAGGCATGTGTACAAACACACACACAGAAAACAGACAGGAGGCAAACAATGCAACATTCATGTCCTTAATGTTGAGCATGATTGTAATGACAATATTTCACAGTCAGACAGAAATGGATGTGCGCCACAGTAACAACATTACTGATTCAAATACACATCGCCAAATGAAGACCATTGGACAAATGATTGTTGATGCATCAAAGAGGAGTATTTAGTTTTGTTTGCTCATAAAAATGACATGGTTTCTCTTCACTCACCAGTTACAACAAAGTAAAATCACAAAAAGCAAACATTTATATCCTTAATATGTACTTAGAAGTGATATCCAGTTTGGTCACCTTCTTCTTCTCTTCCTCCCTTTACCTCAGTGTTGGGAGGAAATGTAAAGATCTTATATATACTCTTTCCAAAGCTCTGTGTAAGTTGGTATTCATTTCTCTAAGGTTGTTCATGATACAATCACTCAGTCTTTTATGTGATCATCCCTTTGTCCTGTATTCATTTTATTTCTTCAATGCAGCTCTTTGTGGTAGATGACTTACGAGATGTAATGTAATGTGAACCAAGTTCACCAATTTGGTCATATCCTGCAAAAACCTGTAATCTGACGGCATAGAACAAAAACTTCATATTGATTATTTAAAATAAAGTAAAGTAACTGTTTAATTGTGATTACAGGGCAGTGAAGACACGGCAATAGGTCCATACATTTAGTGAGCAAGTACACGCAAAAGGTGATATAGTTAGTATCACACATGAAGCCTGCTGCGACAACCATTGCAGTAATCTTCAACCTAGAATTATTGTAAAACTTCTATACTAGCACCAGCATTTGAAATCAAACAATTATGTGAAAAATGTACCTGCGGGAAAGTAAGTGAAGTTCCTCCATGACAACAACATCAATAAACAAATATGTGACATTTTCAGGAAGTATATCACATGATGTAAGCAAAAATAAGCCTTTTGCAGTGAGGCATGGATAAATTACCTCAAGACTAAAGTGTAAAAAACAAAGGAAGTCCCATAGCAGATATTGTAAAGTGTTAGGCCTTGAAATATTCTAGGCCATGATATGAGGTGGGATGATCAGTTCACTTCCTCATCTCCTGTCCTTCCTAGACAATTGTTAGAAAATGTACTGGTACCAAATGTCATGAAGCCCGGTCTATACAAAGCTGTACTGCCTGAAAAAAATAATCTGGCCTCTGTTGGGGACTGAACGCTCACCACTGTCTTGTCAAGCAAGAGCACTAACCACTGCAGCTCTGACTAAAGTGTCCCACCATAATAATAGACTGAATGGCTGCTGAGGGGACATACACATATGCTGACCACTGACTGGTGTTATAGGATGCACCAGGCAAATTTGTTCAATAAAGGAACATAACTTTCCCCTCTCTAACATCATACTCTGCCAGTAGGACAAACAATTTCCACTAGTAGTAGAATTTAGCCATTAATATCCTGTTTAACCCTTCTAGGTTATAATTAGAATGTTCTTCTTCTGTTTTTAATCCCTCATTGGGACAGAGGCTCTCAGCCATCCATAATGTCCCCATATTATATTATTCATCTGTCTTTAATTCTCTTCTCAATGTGTTTTTATTTTTCCCACTATTTTGTTCACCATGTGGTTTCCAGACTAGAGAATGACTAATTGTATTCTCAGGCTTTCTCAAAGTGTGTCCTATTCAGTGCCAGCATCTTTTCCTCAAATCTTGATTCACTATAATTAGGATATAGTATTGATTGTACTTTCAGAAATGGATTTCAATTTATGGTTTGCTATTTCATAGTGCATGGATTTTGAAATTATGTTTTATGTACAGCTATGGAATTCTTACTGTGCTTCATGTCTATGAGTATCTCCAACCACATTACTGCATAATTTACAAAACAAACATAAGCACATGAAATCAATTGTCCAGTGAAAGCAAGAACAACCTCAGATAAGTTACCAAATAACAATACAAATAATACAGTCAATGTACAAAAACAACTGCAGTATAAATAGATTGAAATACATACAAATTAAACACATGCAAAACATAAAATATCAAGATCATTCCTTTTAACACTTTTGACACAAACACTGCATCTTTGGTTGCCACATTCTTATTCTATCTTATGGGAAAATGATACTAAGCACAATTCTGCAATATACATGTAACACTGACAATGAAAAGTGCAACAAAAGCCAACCAACCAACCAATCTGGACATATTCATTCCCAAACCATAAGGCTACCAGTTTTAAAGCACAGATTCTAATAAGCTACTACATCAAAATCTGAAACCGGCTCTATATAATGTGACATTTCAGAAGACATTTCAGTAATAAAGTATTGTAAAAGGGGGTTGGCTGCTCCCAAGTCGTTACTAGCGTCTGGATAAAAACATCAAATATGACTCAGAAGCTCTACGAATGGAAAAACACATGTAGAAACAGGTGAATGTTTAAAGTCTTTATCAACAGAACAAAAATAAAAAAAAGGTAAAACAAAGGTATACTTATCTTGCTCTGGAATGTCAAGATAAGTATTCCTTTGTTTTATCTGTTGTTTAAAAACCAATAGTTTTGTTTCTGTGGTTCTGTTGTCAAAAACTTCGGTTGAAACATTCACCTGTATCTGCATGTTTTCTCCCATCTGCTGAGGTTCTTAGTCATATTCTGTGTTTTAATCAGATTTCTGCAAGAAACTTTGTTCGAATGCTATAAAATAAACCCCCAAATTAAATTCCAAAATAAGTAACTTTGTAGAAAAATGAATGATTTTATTTGTAATGCTATTACCATTTTCTAAATATGTTTCTGTATTTTAAAATCAATGCAACTTTTGCTTACCAGATCCTGAAAAAGAATACATAATTTAAATTAAGGCTGCCATTAGATTCTGAAACTCTGAACTCGTTTTGGTTGAGCATTTAGAGCTGCTGATGCAGTAGGTGTTACACACCCTGGATCTCCTGGTTTCGGTGGTAGAGTAGGTCGGGAGCTGCTCTCTGTCTTTGAACTAAATGATGGCTGCTGTGAGATTTCTGGTTTTGGTATGGTGATTTTTGGTCTACTAACTGGAGCAGGTTTTTCTGCCTGAGGACCTTTGATGTTAATTATTTTCCGTCCAGTATCTTCACTTGGCTGAACTGGTGCTGACTTGCCGCTAGTACCAAACTTTGCAGCAAGATTTGAAACATTTATGCTCTGAGCTGCTTTGGGCTCTGGTTGAATTTTGTCTCTATTGGCACTCTTTGAATTATTCCTTGCACCACTAACATTTTCAGAAATGTCTGAGGTAGGACCACTGGGTTTTCTTGTATCACTGGAGGAGAACGTTAAAGCTTTATCCAGTGGGGCACTGCCGGTTGTTTTAGCTTTAAACTGTGGTCTATGTGGGCCGGAAGTTGCGCTAGAATGATTTGTGTCGGAAACTTTGGCAGCCATTTCTTTCTTTACTGAAGTATCCTCAAGTTTTCCTGTTTTTGAAACAGGTGTTTTTTGAGCATCAGAACCAGATGTCTTCGTGGGTTTATCTTTTCCAGCCACTAAACTTGAAGTTGCACCGACTTTCTGAGTTACGCTTGAGGCTGATGACACTGAAGGTGTTCTTGATTTTGGTGGTACTGAATTGCTGGATTGTGCCGGTGCTGAGTTATTAGACCTTGATAAAATTTTGTTTTTCAATTCATCTTTCATGTTTAAACTATTTGTGGATATTAAACCTGGCTTAGAAATGTTAACAGCAGGTTTTTTGTTAACTGCAGAGACACTGGATGTCTGCACAGGTTGTGGTTGATTTGTTGTATTTGATTGATCTCGTCTATCACTGTTGATGTTGGATGTGGTAGAAGTCTCTGATTTAGGATTAGCAACGATTTGTGTAGAAACCAATCCTGAACTGAATAGTCTCTGTATATTATTTGTGTTTTGAGACAACAACCCTGTTGCCTTCTCCGCAGCTACATTCTCACCATTGTTGTGAGTAGCAGTTTTGTTGGTCCATGAAGGTCGTGGTGGTGCTGGCGGTGCAGTTTCCTGAATGGGGCTGTGAATGCCATCACTTAAGGGTAGGTTGGTATATATGTTACTTGAGTCTTTTAGAGCGCCTTGGATTGCAGAAAGCAAGTCACTCATGTCTGCTGACTCATTTGTATATATGGGCTGAGTAATCTCATCTTCATATGTAGGTAATGGTGGTACAGGCCTTGACCTAAATCCTGATGAGTTAGGCTTGGCAGATGTTGACGTTGCTGGAGTGCTGACCCTGGTTGGTGACCTGGCCGACTCAGACTTTTTAAGTGTGCCACTTGCAGGCGCTGGAGGGACAAATGTAGGACGCAAAGGGTCTGGTCTGCTAACAGGTCTCTCTGACTGACTACGCTTAACTGTAACAGCAGCACTGGATCTGCCTGTTGGTGGACTTTTTTGTATCAGCTTTGCTTCTGGGCCAATTATATCAACCTTCCCATCGGCAAGAACTAGAGAATTTCTGTTGGTTGTGCACACAAGTACTGGATCTGATATCTCTGATCCTCTAAATGATTCTCTTTTAACAATAGGGTTGGTTTTGGGAGACTGTAGAGTGGTTTTAGGCAATTCTTGTTTACCAGCTGTAGATGTAACACTCTGCTCTGGTAACAACTTTTTCTTTGATGAAGGTGAAGGAAGGCCACCAGTTTCTTGTATAGGGATTGATAATCTGACTTTTTTAACACCAGCCCTATTTTCAAAGGAGTTGTTAGGTTTAGATAATGAAGGCGGTCGTCTTGGTGCTGCTGGTCGTTCCGGAGGAGCTATTGGAGCTGGACCATGGACACCTGAGCTACCAGAGTCCCAGATCTTAGGCTTGGTATGGACATCAGATATGTGAAGTATGTGACTGGAGGCGTGACCATCTTGTTGAGGTGGTGATATAAAGTCTTTTCTGGTTTGTCCAGTACTGGGATTATGTTGTGGTGGTGGCGGTGGAGGTTTTGGCTTTCTGGCCTTCCCTTGGACTCTGTAGACAATGATACACCCATGTCATAAATATTTTTATATCAATATGTAAACAATCAGGCAAAATGGTTTGCTAACAATGCACATTACATTTCACTTATGATTTCATGAATACATTAACTATATGAATTTGTAACTATTGATAATATTAATGCAGCCATTCAGATTTACTACTTACAAACTCACCACCTGAATGTATTTATGCAAACATGTATGCAGAGAGAGAGAGAGAGAGAGAGAGAGAGAGAGAGAGAGAGAGAGAGAGAGAGAGAGAGAGAGAGAGAGAGAGAGAGAGAGAGAGAGAGAGAGAGAGAGAGAGAAAGGGAGAGAGAGAGAGAGAGAGAGAGAGAGAGAAAGAGAGAGAGAGAAAGGGAGGGAGAGAGAGAGAGAGAGAGAGAGAGAGAGAGAGAGAGAGAGAGAGAGAGAGAGAGGCAGGCAGGCAGACAGACAGACAGAGAGACAGACAGACAGATAGACAGACATAGATATTGAAAGAAACTAAGATCTGTGAACCAATGTTGGAGATACCTGTATTTGATGTCAGGCATCAACTCCCACCACTTTACCAAACGCTGCCTGTTCAAAAATGCAATCACTCCCAAGACAATCAAGGGAATCACCAGAAGGAACACAACCAGCAGGGCAATCAGGATATCTTTCTTAGCTGTGGAGTTTCAGAGACAAATGTCACTCAATAAAAATCCTTAAACATTATTATTCTTTGAAAAGGAAGTAACATTCTTTGCTGTTGTTTCCAAGAATTTTCTTGTGGATTACATTACACATTTGTACCATCAACATATTTTAAAGACATATGTTAGTATACTGAACTCATGATCATATAGTCCTGTTTGTGATGTTTATTACATAGTCTTAATGCACTTAGCTCCACTTTTTAAGGACCCTTGACTCGCCATGAGGCATATTGGGTATATTGTGTTAAGTCAAATATTTTTATGGACCAAGTGTCGTTCAATGGGTGATGTGGTCATCACACCAGCTACCTTTCCTAAAAGAGTTCCGTCTCTTATGTTTTATTGTTACTGATCCACCTCTTTTTCCATCTTTGGATATTTTGTGAATATAAGTACGAGGCTTTATTCCAGATAAACATTTACTACAATTTTTATGATATTTGTCTGAATTCTATTTACCTGTAAAGCTTAAGAATTTACCTACTGATTTAAATAAATTAATGCTTTAACTGATTCTCTGTCATGAACCGATAGGTCGGTTCAATGGAACAGTTTTGGCACCTGTGAACCGACAGGTCGGTTGGGTATAGATAGCGCGTTATTTTTTCCACTTCTCTAATTTTTCCGCGATTTTTAGTGCTCCAGTAAATTAAAATTGAGACAGACAGGTTTCGCAGTGTGAAACAAGCATTAGCATCCATTAAACAGAAAAAGGAAACGAGTTTGTTGTGAATCAAAATTATTGTTGTGATTTGAACTTCGAAATGACACCTTCTGGTTCTGGACCTTATATATTTTAATAAAATTACAGTTTTAAACAATTTTATATTATAGTTATTATGATTTAAAGGACTTTGTGAAAGATTCTAAAACTAATACCACATGCAGTATTCAGTTAATTATTTAGAAGACGGCCATAATTTAAAATAAATCTAACAGTGAAAATTCCTCATAATATGATGGCACATGTCTACTTATGCTTGTGCTAATGGGCCACACTTGTGCCACTAAATTTGCTTTACCTATCACAAAGTATTTATGGAGTATTTAAATAATTAAATTTAAAAGAATAATAATTATAACTAAATAGAAAATAGTGTTTATATTGTTTCTCAGTACAATCACAGTACAATCTGCCTAGTGTGTCCTGGAAATTTTCCATTTTGTGTGAAAATTATGTGCTTCAAAATAATGTGTTTTAATTGTGTTTAATGGGTGTTATGGGGCAGTTCTTGAGATATTATTAAAGACAAGTGGTGTATTTAACATTATTCAGTAAATTTAACTGGATTATCTGCAGCGGATACAAAATAACGCCTTGGTAAGTGGAAATTTGTCATAACTGTCACCCCTTTAATTTAAATTGTTATTACTAAACCTCTCATTATTGTCATAATATTTCTAACCTACCAATTAATTATTAACACTGTCACGTTCCCTGTGCAATCTCCTTTAATTTGATATATCATGTAGTATATCTGCTACAATTTTAACCATTTTCACAACATTAATGTCACACACCCCTACTTCCCATTTTCTGCCATGAATTTCTGTTTGGCAGGACCATTTTGTTTGTTTGGCAGGCAATCAGTTAATTAACTCTAGCTTTACTGGCCAAATGCTTTTAATTTTGTATCATAGTCATCATGTTACACGCCAACAAGTGTGGGCGGACATAGTTCATCTTCTCACAAATCACCAGTGTTGTCCTGGTTATGTCATGTAGCCAAGCCATTCAGATATTTATATTTCTGCCTTTCTATTTTCTCATCAAGTTTTCCAGCTGTCACTAAGTTTTCAAATTTATCTCTCCTCATAATGTGCCCATAACATCTTGACTACTAATTTCTGTAATCAATTTTTTGGTTTAATTTGCTTCTGTAAGAACGCTCTCATTCACTTGTTCTATCGATCCATGGTATTCTTTGCATTTTCCTCTAATACCAGATTTATATAGCTGTGAGATGTTTCTCAGATTGCCCGCATATTGTCCATGTTTCACAAGCATCTTTTCTCAGATTGCCTGCTTATTGTCCATGTTTCACACGCATACAACAGTATAATTTTATATATCTGATACAATATCAATCATTTAAATACACTTAATAATTCTAGATTTAGCAACCGACATTTGCCAAGGCATCCTAAGAATCCACTGAATATACAACACACTTATCATCTCCTAAGGTAAAAGCATGCCTGACTGGAATTTTGTACCACACATCCACTTTTGCTGATGACTTCCTGGATAAATATTCATTTCTTCAGCAGACAACAATTTCACCCAAATGGTTTTCTTTTTGGGAGTGTGCGATCTTCCATCCATCCTTATCCATCCTTCTCTGTATTTTACCATACTACAGGATTTCAAAACATGGACACCATAGAGAAACCATATCAGGTCGCCAGCATGGCAGTTAGGCATTGAACCATTGGGGCATGTCGCGTGTTTATGCTTGTGGCTACGGTTTACAACCGCGTTTTCCTCATGTTGGACTGGTAGTACATGGTTCCGTCACTCTGCTACTGAGTGAGTGCGTGGGAAACACTGTGAGCTGTGAAATTCGTGTGGAATGCTTTTACATCTGTCCTGTACAGTGAACTGCATGTTGAGAACAATGGCTACCGGCGGTTGCTGAATTGACTGTTTTGCCCTTTCGGTTCACGAGTGCATTTTTCGGGAGACTCCTGGGAGTCAGCACTGAAGCTGTGGAGTTCGTTCTTTGTGCGACACTTTCAGTGGGTCGCCCTGCGGTAAGAGACCGAGCCATGTAGAAAACCTGGGCCAATGAGGTCTTTCAGGTGACTGCCGAGTCCTTAGTCCATCAATGATGAACTGTGGCGAATGTGGATGAATTTTGTGTTGACATTCTGACGGCGGCATTATGCACAGTGTACCTGTGCGGGCTTGTTGGATGGCCGAGACTCCTGTCTATTCCACTTTTCACATTGGACAGTGGGGTGCATTTGTGTGATATTTGCTGGCACGGGAATGGAGCATAATGGGGATGACCAGTTGCAGTGAAGTTGGAACCTCGACTAACTAACTAACATATCAGTACAACAAGGAAGGCATCCTATGTAAAACAGCTAATGTTTGTGACAGTTGTAAAATGAAATACTGAAGAGAGACCATACCTCTTTAACACAGAAAACAACCTACACCTGGAAGCTAACCACTGTAAAAGCTGTAAAACAGCACAGTAGACTTACCATATTCATCACTTGCGGGACCACTGTCAATGCTGCCTCCATAGCCTGGCTTATCACAATAAGGTGGAGCATAGCCAATGTTGCAGTGACAGTTTCCTTTGCTGTTACATTTCTGAAAGTCATACATATTGCATAACTGATAGTAAAACATAATTATATTAGAGGGTTATTTGTTCGCTGCTAACTGTCACGCACGAATCATGGAGTCAAGGGCCAGCACACCTATAAGATGGAGAAGTACAGTGAATGATAGAAGTACAGATAGTCGCAAGACTGAGGCATGACAAATATACAGTAAGGTTATTCATCATAAACAGTAGTAGTAGTATGAACTTCACTGTGGAATAAGCATAACAGAAGGCTACTGATCATCAGAAGAACCTCTTCCTCACCAAATGTTTTGGCCCCTTTACAAGACCTCTAATAAATACCCTACCAAGCTATCATTGCTGTCACAGAGGTTCAACTTTGGACATTTTCACTACATTGTGGTGTTTCTACCTCTCCACAGTGTCCTCAGCTTTGATTAGTGGAGTGGCTCATGGGCCAGCGCAGAAAGTAAAGACTTTTTAAAGTCTTACTGAGAGATTGGATTGCTTTTGATTGGGTGAAAGGTATTGGCTTTTGACCTTACATTGCAGAAAGATTTCTGAAAAAAATTTAGCTGCATCGATTTGTTCACTCATCCTTGTATTTGCTGCATAGCAAGCATGGGTCCTTCTCAATTTCCTCAGCCAGTCATTTAAGTGCCTGAGTTCTTGGCTGTCCGTTTGCACACACCAGCTTCGGTATATTGTGTACAGAGTTGGAAGCCAGGCTTCTCTAATGCCGTAAGTTGTATCTTAAATGTAAACCTAACTCTCAAGTATCATAAACCTAAATCTAATTCTCCAATATCATAAACATGAATCTAATTCTCCAGTATCATAAATGTGAACCTAACTCTCAAGTATCATAAACCTAAATCTAATTCTCCAGTACCATAAATGTAAACCTAACTCTGAAGTATCATAAACATGAAACTAATTCTCCAGTATCATAAATGTAAACCTAACTCTCAAGTATCATAAACCAAAATCTAATTCTCCAGTATCATAAATGTAAACCTAACTCTGAAGTATCATAAACATGAAACTAATTCTCCAGTATCATAAATGTAAACCTAACTCTGAAGTATCATAAACCTAAATCTAATTCTTCAGTATCGTAAATGTAAACCTAACTCTCAAGTATCATAAACATGAAACTAATTCTCCAGTATCATAAATGCAAATCTAGCTCTCAAGTATCATAAACCTAAATCTAATTCTCCAGTATCATAAATGTAAACCTAACTCTGAAGTATCATAAACATGAAACTAATTCTCCAGTATCATAAATGTAAACCTAACTCTCAAGTATCATAAACATGAAACTAATTCTCCAGTATCATAAATGCAAATCTAGCTCTCAAGTATCATAAACCTAAATCTAATTCTCCAGTATCATAAATGTAAACCTAACTCTGAAGTATCATAAACATGAAACTAATTCTCCAGTATCATAAATGTAAACCTAACTCTGAAGTATCATAAACATGAAACTAATTCTCCAGTATCATAAATGTAAACCTAACTCTCAAGTATCATAAACCTAAATCTAATTCTTCAGTATTGTAAATGTAAACCTAACTCTGAAGTATCATAAACATGAAACTAATTCTCCAGTATCATAAATGCAAATCTAGCTCTCAAGTATCATAAACCTAAATCTAATTCTCCAGTATCATAAATGTAAACCTAACTCTGAAGTATCATAAACATGAAACTAATTCTCCAGTATCATAAATATAAACCTAACTCTCAAGTATCATAAACATGAAACTAATTCTCCAGTATCATAAATGCAAATCTAGCTCTCAAGTATCATAAACCTAAATCTAATTCTCCAGTATCATAAATGTAAACCTAACTCTGAAGTATCATAAACATGAAACTAATTCTCCAGTATCATAAATGTAAACCTAACTCTCAAGTATCATAAACCTAAATCTAATTCTCCAATATCATAAACATGAAATTAATTCTCCAGTATCATAAATGTAAACCTAACTCTGAAGTATCATAAACCTAAATCTAATTCTCTAATATCATAAACATGAAACTAATTCTACAGTATCATAAACCTAACTATCAAGTATCATAAATATGAAACTAATTCTCCAGTATTATAAATGTAAACCTAACTTTCAAGTATCTTCTTCTTCTTCAGCGTTCCGAGCAATTGAGGTTCTTTGCTGCAGATACAATCCGTTTCCATTCGTCTCTCTGGTTGACCTTCTCTTGCCAGTCGTTGATTCCAAGTGCTTGTATAGTCTGTATATACTTTCAAGTATCATAAATATGAAACTAATTCTCCAGTATCATAAATGGAAACCTAACTCTCGAGCATGTAAGTGCAGACATGTTAATATGCTATTATCTAATGTAGTACTTACTCCATGACCACGACAGTTATCTGAACACTGTACAATTTTCAGCTTGGCTAGTGCCACACACTGCTGATTAATGCAGATCTGCAATACACAAGTACAAAATGTGTTAAACAACCATTAGACTTGTAGCTTTTACATACTTCACTTGACACCTTAGTGCAAACCATCTTGTTGGTATTAATATAACGAAATAACATTTAGAGCTTATATACCAAAATCCATTGAAAATTGATGACTTAGTTCAATCAAAATCTGATAACATTTCAATGTGCTAGATAAAGCAAATTTCTAAAATCTTCAACAGCAAAATAATTTGCAGTTAGCTTGCAATTTATACTAGAAAAGTTATGCAAGTAAGAAAGAGACAAACAGCTTTCTTTGGTCATGTGATGAGAAGAGAGGTATTGGAGAACATTGTGACAACTGGAAAGATAATATCATCAACAGAGTTGAACCAGAACAGCAAAGACCGAAATCTGTAGGCTGGGCACCTGATGACGATGATGATAATTCACCTATACTGTCTGCCAAGTGGCGAGTCAGAATAAATGATGTAATGGATAAATCATAAAGAATCTTAGAAAATAGTCTCTAAACAAGAGATAGAAAAAGTCACCAAGTGTGACGTGAGAAGGTAGAAACGTCACAGCGATAGTTTGGCAACAACAGACAGACCTTGGGCTGACGGTATGAAAGGCGGCAGGAGTTTGTTCGCGAAGATATATTAGCAACAAACCTTTAATGATAGCAGTGATGGCTAAGAACAACGACTTGATAGAAGAGTTAAATCATTAGAACATACGTCTTCTCAGGCAGGATCAACCACAGGCCATGAAATTATCAATTAGCACCGCCTCAGCGAGAATGGCCAAGGTGACAGCATGGTCAACGGATCAGAAGCAGTGAGGCTGACAGTTAGCTGATCGAACATTGTCATAAGCTTTAAAGACAAGGTGCAACTGGGTGTGACTATGCTTGTTATTATAATACCGGCCCTCTTGGCTATACAAGAACGGTATCTTTATCAATGTTTCTATTATTAATATGTTTATGCATACGGAGCACCAGCTGTACTCAGGAAAATAAATATTGCTGGGAATTATCACGTCAGCCAGTTTCGAGTTATCTATGCTTTTGGATTTGTCAAATGGTTTTTTGCCTCTGGACTAACGAGTTGGTTGCTGTTAATTATCGTTAAATGCTGAATTACTGTTTGGCACTGTCACAATTCATTCAATCCTTTACACATCGACTTGCAGAAATATCCACTATTACAAAAGCCTTGGGAAACAATACTGAAAACATTTACTTGAAAATTAAAAAGTAAAGAGATTTTTTAAAAATAATATTAAACTTTAAATAAGGCCAGAATAAAACAAATAAGGGATTTTTGCACTCTCTGGTGCCATTGCAGTGCTACAAGGATAACTTTTTTCCATATTACAGACTGACAGTATGGTGGATTAATTCATACAGAATTTTGCAGGTGATGGATGCTATAGACATCAAGAGTGCAATTTAACTGAGAAGAAATGCTATCATTGGGGTCCATAACAGCTGTCTTGTATTTAGACTTATCTGTAAACAATTCTGTTCTCAAGTGACATGACCCATATCTTTCAAGAATTAATAATAGCACACAAGAAGAAATTGGGACAGTATTTGAATGATCTTCTTTACCTATTTTGACACATTTTGGGGCCCATCTCATAGACTGGGTCAAACAAAGATCCGCTAGGTGGGACTAATTATAGTGACCAATGTGGATCAAACCCTGGACTTCGGTAAGCAAGCAGATTAACCACTATAGTACTTTTAATATCTATATATATATATATATACACACACATACACACGTGCATGCTCGCGGATGGCTGGTCGATTTAGTTACTTACAACTATACTTATTTTATTACAGTTGAATATTTAGTCAGGATGCCGGCGCATAACAAATCTTTCTTCTTTTTTGCTTGCTTGTTTTCTTTCTGATTTTCATTAATATCCTGTTCAACCTTTCTGGGTTATATATTAATTAAGTATTCAGTTTTGTAAATAGTTTTACATGGATATTAATTTTTTAAATATTATTTTATAATGTATATGTAAGAAGTTCTGTCTTTCTTACAGTTGTGGTTGTTTATACTATCATCATGGTGACATAGTGATCTACACTGATGGGTCAGTGATGAGAAATAGATGAAGTGGTTGGGGTTTTTTCTTCTTCTTCTTCTTCTGCGTTCATCCGGAGTTTTTTTTCGGACGTGATTGCGTTGTGCCTGTTTACAGCACAGCTGCATTCTTGCGCCGTTAGGCGGACACATCCGACTTCTGCGGGCATTTGTTGACCGGGTTAACCTTCCCAGGTGGTTGGGGTTTCACCTCGAGGGTTAATAAATGATTCTTGAAAAAGGAGAGTCTTGCATATAAGGCTACAACCGCCAGCATGAGAATGGAGATAGAAGCAGTAACAGCAGCATTCCGTTAGTTAGAGAAGACCACTACAGCACACACTGCATTCATTATGGACTCAAGGAGTATGCTAAGTAAGGTGGAGAAAGAAGCATTTCATGTGGAATGGCTATCCTTGCTTCAGAGGTCACAGATTGTGAGAACTGTGTAGATTTTTTGGCCTGGCCATGCAAGAGTGCAGAGGAATGCACCTCTGGGTGGTAGATTACCTATGGACAAGGTCGAGAGGTGGTTGAGCGCCTGCGAGACCAGGTGGAGAAAGCGGGAGAACAGATTGAGAAATTGAGAACTCATATGTGGAAAGAATGATACTGCGGGGGATCGGAAGGGTTCCTCAACACTGAGAGGGAAGACAAGAAGAACTTTCAATCAGATAGCGGTGGGAATGATTAGTAGTATGACTCTTCATTGGCTGTTGAACGAGGGGATGGAGCGCACATGAGAATGTCTTGAGTGCAGGGATGTCGGTTCTTAGCTCAAATCAACTCAGCTCAACTACACTATCTTCAGTGAAATTAGTATAATTTTAATCTTTGTGATTAATAGTTTTGAAAATTTCATATTACACTTCCTACTATATATCTCCTGATACAAACTTTCTGAATGATACATTTCAAACAGGGAATAATTAACATGTGAATGCCACAATAGAGTCTTATACCATAATTAGCAACATGGAATGGCAACAGATGCAACATGGCATACATCAGTGAAACAGGCAAGAAGCTAGCAAACTGTTTTAATAAATATCTCAGGAACATACATGCTCCCAAACCCCTTGCTCTCCACTATAACAACACCAACCACCTTAGTTATGCTGATATTTCTGTCACTGCCTTAAAATTTTGCTCTGCAACCACACTACTCATCGTCTTGGAGAACTGACTCAATCATAGATTGGGCATTTCCATCCCACAGGAATTAATATCCAACATTTTTTCATCCAACCTCTATCCGTTCTCCTTCCTTCCCACTTTATATCTACGCTGCATGTGTGTGTTTTTATGGAAAGAGACATGAGCATTTTGTGAATTGGATACGGTTATGTATTCTAGTTTTCCATGATTTGCTTATTGACAAAGACTTAAATCAAAATGTTCATTTGGTTTCTGCTTGTATTTTGGTTTGTCCAGCTACCTTGTCACATTTTACTTTCATTCACTTTTGGCATATACTTGATAGCATTCACTCTTATTTCCACCACTATTGACATTTCTCTAACCTTATCGTCTTCACATTTTGCTCCATCTGGGACGAAGCCTGGGTCTGGCATGTCCAGCCCTACATCCAGCATGGCAGAACGACAGACATACTGTTTGTTTCCCCGTGACAGAAATGAGGCTCGCATGTCAATGGCCAGGTTATCCCTCCAAAACATCAGCTTCTCATTGAGATGCACACAATGCAGTAAGCCACACATCACATTTCTGTTGGATGTTAGAAACATAGCATGACATAATAATATAATGATTATGTACAAAGAAATGCAAGAATAAAGAGGACAGACACTCACTTGCGCTGAATTGGATGCACAAGATGCTGATTAATAATTGCATAATATGAGAGCATTAATAACAGTTTTCAGAGATAACCAGGCACAAGATCATGTGGGACAGCAACAACCTATCTCAATTTTGCTCTATCGGCAGTTAGTTTTTGTATAGTGCCTAAATTCTGATGACCCATCAGCTTCCCTTAAACTCCCTAGTTCTTTGTCAAGCCATCACTGATTGACCTTTCTTCTCCTCCTCCATTTTTCTTTTGAAGTAGCTTTTTAGGTGAGAACTGTCACACAACAAGCCTCAGACATGGTGTATGGAAATGTGACCACTTGGAAACTTCTGCATAGTAATAATATCGCTATTATCAAACTTTCTGATGTCACAGAAATACATAATGTACACAATTAACATTACGCTGATGATACTGTCCAGATAGCAACATGTCAGGAGGAGCTACAGAAAATGATCATTGCAGTTGTAGGAAGTGAAAAAATGCCCATAACTTGAATAATAAGAAGAATATGGGAAAGGCATGGAGTAATCTGAAAGCAACAGCAAAGGACAGGATGTCTTGTCACAAGTTGGTTGAGGGCCTTTGCTGCACGAGGTTGAAGGTCTAACATGGTCTGGGAGCCATGGTAGTGTAGTGGCTAGGCGCTTGCCTAATTGTTAATTGTCATAGGTTCAAATTTGCTGCATCGAGGCAGATTTTTACAACTGACCTGGGTTAGGAGGTTGACCCAGCCTAAACTGCGTACCAGAAAATACCTTGGAAATTGAAGGCAGCTGGCATAATATGTCACTCCTTTAGTTTCAATTGATCTATACAAATATAGGTTTAGTACCATATGCTAAGTACGTCTTGAGGCAAGTAAAATAGTTCCTTTACTTACTAATATGGTCCAGAATATGTGAAAGCCTAACACTTCATGTCTCAATGGCAATATTTGCCTTGGAACTACCTTTACTTCTTTAGTATTGTAAAACGTAAATTAGAAAATAAGTTTGAAACCATTCATTTAAAGACCTGATCATTTCAATATGAATTTATCAACAATTAAGGAATTAATTTAAACAAGCTGATGGAGATGTCAGCGACTGTTGTCAATAATACAAAAATGTTTTAAAATCAGTACTTACTCCCTGTCACAACGCTTGTACCGGTCAGTTGTCCAGTTGTAGCCACAGTTACCATCACTGTTTCCATTCATGTTTAGCTGCTGAAAGCATATTGGGTCTGAAACTCTGCCTGAATCCCCCCAGAGTAACTTGCACTGGTCAGTTTGGGTTTTACACTGACCACTGTAGCAATATGACTGAAAGCATATAGTTGTCAT
Source organism: Cepaea hortensis (assembly GCA_963921405.1). Classification (NCBI taxonomy): domain Eukaryota; kingdom Metazoa; phylum Mollusca; class Gastropoda; order Stylommatophora; family Helicidae; genus Cepaea; species Cepaea hortensis. The sequence goes on along the minus strand of OY992877.1, from coordinate 95,732,874 downwards.
ATTTTTGAAAGTGTTAAAGGTCACATCATTTTAAAACACTAGGGCTATAGTTGAGTCAGATAATAGCAATTATCTGAAGTTTTATGTAAACTTGAACCCCAATGTCGGCTACTAGTCTAGGATCAAAGCTCGGACATGTGGATAGTTAGATCAATGCTTTGCTGATCTGGCAGCTTCTACATCCTGCCTTGTTCCACATGTAATAGTGACATTAGGGAGTCTCTGTGGTGAAGTGGTTACGCCGGCTGCCTTGCGTTCTGAAGGTCATGGGTTTGATTCTGGACTACATATTTTGGTTCACCAGTGCAACTTTCTCTGAGACTCCTGAGGGACATCCTTGGAGCTACAGAGTTTGTATTTTGTGTGATGCTTTCGGCAGGATTCCCTGTGAACACGGATGAGCCAAATGGGGTACTATCAGGTGCCATGAAGTCGATCCCCTTGCCTTGTTTAACCCCCATGGGTTGTAGCTTTTGAAGCACAATGTAACAAACTATCATCTGTCAAAACAGCAAGGTGCCAGTCAGGCACAGCAACCTAGAAGGAGGAGGCCACTGATATACCGAATGGAGGTGCACCTACAACAAAGTCTTACACAAGGTAAACAGAAGCTGCCAAAACAGATGAAGAAGTCAAGAAAATGTTAACAGGTATACCTGCCTATACAACAGTGGTTTGTTTAAAACTAGGGCACAACTATCTAGTCTTCTTCTTCTTTCATTCGCTTGAAATATGTCTATAACTGCAATGTTCTCTCCTGTATGAATTTAACTGTCTTTTTACAGTTCACTCAGCAGTCCATAGAGTTTTATCTTCCACTGGTGTCTCTTTACGCCAGATGGTTTGCCTAGATATATTGTATTTTGGACAGTCTTGGAGTATGTGCTCTGCTGTCTGCGACGCCAATCCACATGTGCACATGGCTGATTCACCAATCTTGAATTTTGTATACAAGTGGTTCGTAATCTATTGTGTCCTGTTCTGAGGCGTAGAATAATGACTTGTTCTGGTCTGTCCGTTATCTTGAGCAGGTTTTGATGGCTTTCTGACTATTTGATCATTCTTTTCTTTTGGTGGTATGTAGCGGACACATCAGGCTGTTCTTCTTTTGCTCCTTCCTAAGCCAATCGATCAGCTCTGTCATTTCCAGTTATTCCACAGTGGGATGGTATCCACTGTATGGTGACCTTATGCTGACTGTTCAGAAAGTAGTGTCCTTAGTAGTGGAAATTTCACAGACAGGAGCGCCTCGAGTACTGATTTTGCATCTGTCAATAGCACCACAGGTTGTGTACCATGGCTGGTATTGAGTAATTTCTCTGTTGCTGTCTTGATTGCCTCAATTTCAGCATCATAGTTATGGCAATACTTTCCTGCTGGTACTCTGGCCGTGTCCCTAGTATTATTTGGGTATTCTATGTACACTTCCGCTCCTCCATTTCGAACAGCATTTTGTGCTGACCCATCTGTGTAGACTCAGATCCAGAGGTCCTGTGGGTATTCTTCATCAAGGAAGCTGAGAGTGGCTGTTCTGTGCTGTACACTGTTCTGTTCTTCCTTGTCAAATATTCCTCTCACTTTTGTCTGGATTTGTAGTGATAGTCTATGTTCATCTTTCCATGGAGTTCGCTCTGGAATAGTTTTCAGGGGGATACAAACTGTGGGCAGATTGGTGGTTTCTCTGCAAAGTCGTTTGGCCTAGTGGACAAAACTACTTCTTTTCAACCGCCCCATAGCTAAGTTTTAAAATGTGTTCTTCATAGGGTGGCCTGGCAGGCTGAGGAACTTTTCTGCTTGTATTAATGTTTTCATAACTATGTGTTCTCTCAGTGCTTGTGTCCTCACCATCTTCTCCATCTCCACTATAGGGGTTGATCTCCTCCCTCCTGTGGTGACTCTAAGTGCTTGATTTTGCACCTTGTCCAGCTCTTGTAGTGTGATTTTTTGTGCTGAATACCATGCAGTTGACCCATATTCCAGGTGTGGTCGTATGCTCTGTTGATAAACTTTACTAAGTATTTTCCCACTGACTCCCCATGTGGTTCCACTTAGTTTTCTAAGGATGGCTATTTTCCTTCTGGCTTTTGCTACTGCATTGTTGATGTGCTTTCTCCATGTCAGCCTGCCATCAAATGTTACTCCAAGGTATGTTGGTTCTCTATCTTCACTAAGGGGTATTCCATTTATCTGATTAATCCCTGCCTCTTGTTTTGGAGAGAGGGTAAATAGAGTGGTGCTGCACTTGTTAGTGTTTATGCTGTTGCCCATGCAACAAAAAAACAAAAAAGGAAAACCGTGACGCAGTAGTACTTTCTTGCTCTTGAGTCTGTCTGTCTGTACTCAGGCTCTACTGTTGTGTAAGTATGCTTTCACCCATTTGTACATTCTTCCATTTACTTTATAGATTCTCAGTTTCTTCATCAGACCTTCTTTCCAGACTTTGTCAAAGGCTTTCTTTAGATCTATCCATGCAACAAGTACCAGCTTCTTTTCTTGGAATGCATCCTCAATTTCTTGAGAGAGGTAGGTTGTCTGATCTTCCGTAGAGTAGCACTGCCTAAAGCCAGCCTGGTGTGGCACAAGGATGTTTTCACTTTCAAAGTACCACTGCAGTCTGTGATTGATGATGCGCTCCATTATTTTGCAGAGACAGCTGGCGAGGCTAATTGATCTGTAGCTGGATGCAATGGAACTATCTTTCCCTGATTTTAGGAGGGGTATCATGATTGCTTCTCTCCAGGCTTGTGGAACACTGCCTAAGGTCCAACTGTTATTGAACATCTGCAACAGCTTTGCTTTGGCCTCTATTCCTAGGTTCCTGATCATTTCATCCGAGATACCATCAGTTCCTGGTGACTTTCGCATTTTCAGTTTTGATATGGCTAGCTCCAGTTCGCTGATTGTGACAGGTGCCTCCAGAACCTTATGTAGTATTTCAGTCTGTCCTGTATGTTGCCATTTCTCTCGAATCTCTTGCTGTTTCTCTGGACTAATTTTGATATTGTTATCTTATGCAAATGAGTCTGCAAAATGGTCAGCTGCTTGCTTTCCTGTTAAGATGTTTCCGTCTTTATGTAGTGTAATTTTTGAGTTTCTGTCTGTGCTCTCATCGTTAAGTTATTTTATTAGCTTCCACAACTTCCTTGTGTCTCTTTCAAAGTTAAGTGACTCTGTTTTCTCCTGCCAGCTTTTCCGTCTAGCCTGCAGCTTGGCCCTTTGAAATTTGAGTTTTGCGTGCTGGTATTTATTGTGGTGCTCTTGGCTGGGTTTGGCCTCTGCTTGCTTTCTACACACTTCCACATCATTATGCACCTGTTCCAGTTCACTACTCCAGTAGGGTTTATATTGTTTACGGGCTCCTCTTGGTACTGTTTCTCGCGCTGCCTGTAGTATGCATTTCCCAAACTCTTCAACTACTTTATTCATGTCTTTCTCAGTGTTCAGGTTTCTAACCAGTATGCTGGTGCGATGCTTGTACATTGCCCAGTCAGCTTTCTTGTAGTTCCACCTTGAAAGGGCGTTGCTTTCACTTACAAGCTCATTATCTATGGTTAGAAAAACTGGCCAGTGGTCACTGCCACCAAGTTGTATCCCAACAATTCATGGAATGATCCACTCCAGCTCTGGTGAATGAAAAGCCAGGTCAGGTGTAGTTGTAGTGTGTCATGATCTCGAGTAGAAAGTATGTGGGTCAGACGGCTTGTTAATCAAGATGAATCTATTCTCATCCTGCCAGTCTTCTAGTCTTTCTTCTCTCTGGTCCATGTGATCATAGCCCCAGCTCTGCAAATGGCTGCTGAAGTCGCCACACACAATCATTTTTTCTTTTAATAGTAGTATGTCCAGTGCCTGTGGGCGGTCACTTGGACAGTAGTAATTGATCAGATGAAGGTCTGTACTGCCTGTCTTAAGTTTAAGTTTCTGATACTCAGCCCCTTCCATGTAAACTTAAATTTGGGAAGCAGTGATGCTATTTTTACAAGGGTCAGTATCCCACCCTTTCGCTTGTCCTTTTGGTCAGATTGGTAACACTGTGGCCTCCGATTTTGAAGGCTATATTTTTGTTGAGGCTAGTTTCTTGCAAGCAACATACGCTTAATTTTTCTTGGTCCAAGATGTTTTTTAGTTCTATTTTTTGTTGCTGACTCTCTCCGCATTCCAGTGCATTATTTTTAGTCTTTGTTTGGTATGGCCAGACGCTCTATTCTCAGGTCCCCTGGCTCCACAAGGCATTTGAGAAGGATCTCCAGTAGTTGTGGTTGGACCCTTTCGAGGCATAGGGCCCAGCACTGCACCTGCCTGGGGGTCCAAGGCAGGGCTAGCACCATAAAATTTAGCAGTAGTCGATATATTTCATGGCATGATTGCATGGCATCCTGATTTCTGTAGTGCACCTCCTGGCTGGTTGCCTCCGTCTTCAGCACCTTTCCTTTACTAGAGCAGACTGTGGTCTTACTCGAGTTTAGGTGTGTAGGTACGCACACACATGTCTGTGCATGCATGTACGTGCATACACATCTAGAGCATTCTGGTTATTTCTCTGAACCAGTGACTCGCCGCCGCCCCTTCTCCTGTTAGTTAAAACAGGCCTGCCACGAGAAGGCCAGGAGTTGGACTTTTGCTGCAGTGGTGATGAATGCACGAGCCATTGGGGTATTTAAGCAAGGTTGGGCACTCACCCCAACCCCACCCCCGGCTACATAACAGCAACATTTGGAACCCAACTATCTAGTCACAAATAACGAAAACAGATATTATTATAGCAACACAATGTTTTCTTAGCTACTCTACTGTTATACTCACTTGTCCTCCTTTGCATTCTTGTCCATTCTGAATGAAAACATCAGCTGGACAATACTCTGAGCCTCCATCACAGAACTCAGCCAAGTCACATTCACTGACAGGTTCTCGACATAATGTTGAAGCTGCCTTCGGCTGCAAAATATATAATTTATTGCATTTCTCATGAAAATTACTACTTTATATATAAAGAAATAACTTGTAGAACAGCAAGGTCTCTTTGAAAATGTGTATAAAGTCAGTCAGGTTGAAAGTACTGTAAGATTCACCTGGCAACCATTAATGTCAAAATGATAGCAACAACCCACTCATAGTTTGCATAAAACAATTAATTTTCAAAGTAGACTAAGACCTAACTCACGCTGGTCCACCAAGAAAAGAAAATTGCTAACAATTTCAAATAAACAATTTATTTTGCTCTTATGAATGAACACAAAACCTCAACATGTTTAACTATCACATATTAAGGGGACACTATCACACATGAAATTAGGTCTAATAGACAACATGAAAGTAAAACAAATATAGAATACACTCATTGCTGATGTCAATATATTTCCAGCCTCAGTTTACGTTGCTGACAAATATCAGTGTGAACCACGAATCTACTAAACACAAAATGCTATCATGATGTGTGTTACCAGGGCAAGTAAGGGAAGCAATGAATAGTAACACTGTAATTTACCTAGACAACCAAGGAGGTTTGATGTAAGACTGGCTACCTCATCCTGTAGAAAACTTAGCTGCAAAATCCAACCAATCATGAACAAGCCTACAAAAGTCTTGGCCTGAGTTGGTTGAGGGCATATGATAGGCAGCAGAAGAAGACACATTGTTAATAAAATAAAAGTTATGGAAAAGTTGAACAAGTTTCAAACATAAAGAACCTTGTACGCAGTAATATCAATTGCTGAGGAACTCTTGAGACTGGCGAAATAATGTCAGAAATAAATTCACACTAATGACTGTCACTCACAGAAGCAAAGAAAATGCGGAAATCAGAGGACACACTAGTCAATATACAAGATGAAAATCGTATGCACATCAGGATTCTGTTGCTGCCATATGATGACAACATCTCAATGATGCAACAAGAATACTGTGGTATACAGTGAAATAGACACCCCTGAAAAGGATATCATCATTAGCCAGGTTTGGAGCTGTGGTAGCGTTGTGGCTAGATCCTTGCCAGCTGGCCAGGTGGTCAAGGGTTTGAATCCACATCAGTGTGGAATTATAAAATTGACCAGGGCTCCTAAAGTGGGTACCAGGAAATGTCTTGGGAAGTGCAGGTGGCTGATATTGACCACATCACCCATTAAATGCTGATTGGTCTTTGAAAACATGGGTCTTGCACCATATGCCTGATACACCTCAAGGTGTATAAAAGGATCGTTTACTTTTTTGTTTTAAATAGCTGGGTTATATTACCTTTTACTCAAAACTGGATGCATCTGAAAATTGTTCTATAAGCAAATGCCAAAGAGGGAGAGTGCCTTCTGTAATATCTAGCAGGAACCTGTGGAATGCACCTTTTTATCTAATGAATTGATATGTACAGAGTTACATGCAAGTGGTTCTTTCAATGTAAACCTGTCTGCATACTCTATTTTCCAACACATGATTAAACAAGCATGTAACCTTTATGAAATGCACCATTACCTTGCACTTATCAAGATCACAACATCTTCCAGTAGCACACTTGGCTAGTGGGTGGAGCGTACAAGATGAAGCATTACAGCAGCGGTTGGTGCAATCCTAATGGGAAGAAATTATTGTTCTTTGTCATTAACGTATGATCAGACACTTTACAGATCGAACATACGATTGATCACCAGCTTAGCATTGAAGATGTGTAAAATCATTTAACAGTCTGTAGTCTTTCAAAAGTCTGTAAAAATCAATCAACAATCTGTACAATCTTTCTACAGTACTTCTGTGAATATGCTGGTCATTGTATAACAAAAAGAACTGTGGCGATCTTTACTAATGTAGGATATGCTGAATATCTTTGTATGCATCACTTTGTTAGCACAAGTTTTTCACTGATTAAATAATAAATGTTTCAACTGTCAACTAATCTAGTAAAGCTTTGCTTAACCTGCAAATATGTTTTGTTAGTCTAAGTTGTTAATTGATGAAATAATAGTTAATAAATGATTCAAATGGTAATTTTGTAGCAAGGTAACACAACTCTAAAGTGAAAATACATTAATGTTAATCGTCACATATATGAGATGAAGAAATCACATAAATATACACCAAAACCTAACACTATAATAATAATGTTCTCCAGTTTCTACACGAGAGAGAGAGAGAGAGAGAGAGAGAGAGAGAGAGAGAGAGAGAGAGAGAGAGAGAGAGAGAGAGAGAGAGAGAGAGAGAGAGAGAGAGAGAGTGAGAGAGAGAGAGAGAGTGGGGGGAGAGGTAGAGAGAATGAACGAACAGACAGACTTTATTTTCAAAGGGTAACAAACTGGGCATGCAGGCCCGTCTTACATTCAGCCCTTCCAATCACTCGTCTTTCATCAATAGTGCATAATACATTCATACAGGTAAAATAAAACATTGTCAAATGAATATTGTAGACATAAACAATGCATATTCCATGTTATGAGAGACAACCCCCACCCACTCACACATCCCCCCATCCACTCACACACCCCCCACCCAACCACACACACACCTCCATGCACACATACAAACCCCCACCCAGCCATAGATCCCCCACCCATACACATTTCCCCACCCACCACACATCCCCCTAACACACACACCCAGGCACACATACATGCACCCACCCATCCCTCACCTACACATCCCCCACCCACACATACATCCTCCACCCATCCCATAACCCACCAACACTCAATCATCCACATATCCTCCACCACCCACCCACACCCCCCAAAAACACATCGCCCACCCACACACACATCTCTCCACCAACCCACACATTCCGCACCTACACACACACAAATCCCGCACCCACCCACACATCCCCCACTTACACATATCTTCCTCACAAAGAGAGAGAGAGGGAGGGAGAGAGAAAGAGAGATAGAGAAACCCAGGAAAGGAACCTAAGTGTTAGCTGGATAAGAATCTCCTACATTCCTTGCCAACTTTCAATTCTAAAACAATCCAGTCTATGGTTAATGTTCTGTAAGACTGTTTCCCCAGGTCTCTGGTGCATACTTAACAAAGCTGAGTCAGACAGGTTAGAAAGAATCCTCCCACTACTGGAGTTGAAGAGCTGTGTTGGCATAGTGGTTAGTGTACTTACCTATCAAGACTGTGGTCTGGGTTCGATCCTTAGCTGTAGCAGGATTATAGTTACTGACCACTATTACCCTGGGGTTGACAGCCTCATAAAATGGGTACCAGATAAAGAAATCTTATGGGAATTAATTATCTATGAAGAATAGGTAGCAAGGAAGGGAACTGACACCCTACCTTATTAAGCAGTGGACCAGAATATGTGAAGGTCTAGGAATCCACTTTTCCATGGCAGTTTAAATTTGGAATTACAAGAAATGTTTTGCTAAGACAGAGTCCTGGACCACAGTAACCATTAGTTGTCTCCTTCTTCTTCCCTTTATCTCCCATTGCAGCATTAGGCCCTCAAATGAATCCAAACTGTAATATCTTGCTATCTCAGGCAACTCTGTCAAAGTACTCCCCAGACTATTCATCACTGTTTTCAATTCTCTTCTCTGTGTGTGTTTTTATGTCCCACTATTTCAACTACTCTGTGGTTTTTAGATAAAGGACTTCCTTTAAGTAGTGCTACAGTAAAAAAAAAAAAAAAAAAAAGCAAGAACTGTACAAAGCAGTCATACCTGAGGAAGGCCACAGTCACATTCTTCTCCATCCTCCTTGAAACCATTACCACAGATTGGGCCATCATAGATGCTGGTTGGAAGATTGCGCAGACAATAGTCCATGCCAAGGTCAAAGGCTTCTGCCAATGCATTCTGGGAGCAAGATGACCATCTTCGAGGGCTAATTTGTCTGCAGGAAAACATTTGATGTAGTCTTACACTGATAACAAGTTGATCAATATGAGGTGAACTGTGTAATAACCTCTTTAAAACTGGGTGACAGTTTGTTGCCTAGGTGACATTGTATGTAATATTATCTCAATAAGATTCTATACATCATCTCACCAAGATTCTATACACTGTCTCACCAAGATTCTACACATGATCTCATCAAGATTCTACACACTGTCTTATCAAGATTCTACACAGTCTCATCAAGAAACTACATACTATCTCACCAAGATAAAACAGTGTGGGGGTATGTTTACTAATCTTATGAGAGCAATGGTTAACACTAGAATAAGGGGAACTGCAGTAAAGCTTAAAAACACAATGAGTGAATCACCAAAAAACGAGAAGCAGATTGTGAGCTTTACCAGAACATGGTTACAAGAAACAAAATTGATGTTGCGGCTAAAGCCTTCGTCAGCACAGAACAAACAAATATAAACCGAACAACTACATGAAAATACAACGGTTACTTATCTGTATCCTGGTTGTGGCTGAATCACGTCTTAAACGATTAATGCATTGGATGGCTATCAGTGGATTGAATGAACTGGATGTGTGGTTAAGATGGGTCAATGAACTAAAGGTCAAAAATGTTACAAGCCAAGGATTGGTCCAGACACCCGGGGGAGAACTCCTGCTAGGATTAAGGGGAGGTGCTCATGTGAGCGAATGGCAAAATAAGGATTAGTAGTGGATGATAGCCAACTCTGTGATGAAGGGGTTATGGACACAATTCACAATTCTGCATAAGGCCTATCAGCCTGTTCATTTCCCCACATGGCCAGGGCAAAAATACCATACAATTCTCACAATCTGTGACCTCTGAGGCAAGTATAGCCAATCCACACAAAACATTCCTTTCTTCACCTTACTTAGCATACAGTACCTCATTACCTCAGACTAGAAGATAAAAGAGTTGATGGTACAGGTAATTAAGTGACAAAATCAGCAATTACTCCCTTATCAGCCAACAACAAAGCCATGTTTGGGTCTGTGCCTCATTGCAACCAACTCTGTCTCTGTGTTTTAAGCATGGGATTGGATGGTGGACTAATTGTGTATTGTGCCATTGGGGTGAATGCTGTTTTGTCATGTAATTTTGAGAGCAACATCAGACAGAAAACCTAATACAAGAAGAATTAATCCCAGAATGTTACTTAAGAATGAAAACGCAGAGTATAAAGTGTGACATAGAGTAACATGGCTGTGCACATGGCTGTTTCACAATCTTGAATTTTGCATACATGTGGTTGCGTAATCTATTGTGTCCTGTTCTGAGGCGCAGAATAATGACTTGTTCTGGTCTGTCCATAACATGGTAGTCATCTTGAGCAGGTTTTGGTGGCTTTCTGACTGATTTGATCATTCTTTTCTTTTAGTGGTATGTAACAGGCACATCAGGCTGTTCTTCTTTTGCTCCTTCCTTAGCCAATCGATCAGGTCTGTCGTTTCTGGGTACTCCACAGTGGGATGGTATCCACTGTATGGTGACCTTATGCTGACTGCTAAGTTCAGAAAGTAGTGTCCTTATTACTGACAATTTCCCAGACAGGAGCGCCTCAAGTACTGCTTTTGCATCTGTCAGTAGCACCAAAGGTTGTGTACCATTGCTGGTATTTAGTAATTTTTCTGTCGCTATCTTGATTGCCTCAATTTCAGCATCATAGTTATGGCAGTACTTTCCTGTCGGTACTCTGGCTGCGTCTCTAGTATTATTTGGGTATTCTATGTACACTTCCGCTCCTCCATTTCGAACAGCATTTTGTGCTGACCCATCTGTGTAGACTTGGATCGAGAGGTCCTGTGGGTATTCTTCATCAAGGAAGCTGAGAGTGGCTGTTCTGCACTGCACACTGTTCTGTTCTTCCTTGTCAAATATTCCTCTCACTTTTGTCTGGATTTGTAATGATAGTCTATGTTCATCTTTCCATGGTCGCTCTTGGAATAGTTGTTAGGGGGATACCAACTGTGAGCAGATTGGTGGTTTCTCTGCAGAGTCGTTTGGCCTTGTGGATTAAACTACTTCTTTTCAACCGCCCCCATAGCTAGGTTTTCAAATCTGTTCTTCATAGGGTGGCCTGGCAAGCTGAGAAACTTTTCTGCTTGTATTAGCATTTTCGTCTCTCTGCGATCTCTCAGTGCTTGTGTCATGGAATATGATCAACTACAACAAAAATTTCCAGCCATGATTAATAGGGTAAAATTCTCCACCGGTCTCCGTGGCAAAAGGCTTGCGAACGCGGTTCGTGAGCCACTAACCAGGCGTTCGTAACTCAGCTGCGACCGATTTGTGCAGCAGACCATGTCGCGTTTTTTATAACGTGTTGGTAAGGGAGCCGGTTGTTCAGAAAGCAATGGCAAACTACTGAATGTAAAACTTGACTAGTACATCAACAGCAGCTGAAAAATGCTGGTGTTGACTGCAATGTCCTGTAAGGGATATGCAATTAATAAATAAAAAAATTCTCTCTCTGTGAATGCACACATAGTTGCATGTACACACACACACACACACACAGTGTGTGTACACATGTAAGTAAACTTACCCACTTGTGGCAGCCATTATGCATTTGTCATCCCTACACTCACACATAGTATCATTATCATGTTCCATGCCAAAATTATGTCCCATTTCATGCGCCACAGTAGTAGCTACCAGATTGACCAATCCTCCATAGTCCTAAAATGATACAAATTATTCTGGTCCAACAAGTGCATCAGTTTATACACACAAACCTACACACAATAGTTAAAGTCGCTTAAAAGTCGACAGGGTTGACTTCACTGCACCGGGTTTTATCCCATATGGATCGGTCTCTTTCCGCAGCGCGGAAAGTGTCGCAAAGCACGAACTCCGTAGCTCTAGCGATGATCCACAGGAGTCTTCGAAAAATTTCACTCGTGAACCAAAGGACGCGGCCTGGAATCGAACCCACAACCTTCGGAACCCGAGTCAAATGGCTTAACCATTTTGCCACGAAGACTCCCTACACACAATAGTATACATGAATAACCAGGAATTAATTCAAAAGCAACCTTAAAGATGTCACTTATTTAATAAGGTGCTTAAAAGAATTCCCTTTCATGTCTTGTAGAAATAAAATAAATGGCATGTTTCATTTTCTTACAGAAAAAGCCTGAATAGTTTAAGAATAGATAACATAATAACAACAATAGGATATAACAGCTGCATATAATAGAGCATACATGATATAATAGAGCTCACGGTATGTGGAATTTGAAAGCAGAACTCTTGTGACAACCACTAGGGTGAATAGTCTGGCTGCATAACCATCTTGTCTTAGACTGATGACCTCAACATCATACTTTTCTACTTTAAAATTGTGCTGCTGCTCTAATCTCACCAGTGTTAACTAACGAGTCAATGAGGAGTGCATTACAATGTTTGGTCTATTCTGAGACTTGCAGTTTATGTTAAGATATTGTTCTTGGCCATTCAGGTCTATCATCAAGTCCCAATCCGTCTGTGCTATCAAAGATGGATATCAAGTTTGCAGGTTAGTTCACTTCAACGTCTGATCTCCATTCAACTTTCAGGAAGTACATAGGCACAGCCCTAGCGTTTAAGTTTTATGTTTCACCTGTAGTCTCGCTACATCCACTCTGGCTGTCAGCTCAGTGAGCACTTTGTTGTGATATCATGTGAATCTGCCATGGCTGAGGGCAACCTTACATTGGACTATACGAGTTTGCGTCTCTCAGCAGAGGAGACACAATTCATCATTAAACTGCCCCCATTGTCCAGGTTAGCAGTTGAAGATAGAACATCGTAAAGTGATTTGACAATGAAACTGTTGCTAATCTGTTTTAATAATGGCCAAGTAACTTATGACCCACACCACACTGGCGTAAACAGGCATTTTTTTTTTATAGATTAAGCAAGAACTGTTACATTGAATTGTGTATTACAGCAACAATTTTTGTAACAGTGTACGATTTGCGAAGTGGTGCAAATCAATACTTATGCACTTAAAGATTAACATTTTCAACAAGAATTGTATGATTAACCCATGTGCACATACAACGTGTACCAATATATGTACTCACCATATTTACACCCCCTGAAAACTGGTGTGTACATATTGGACCTTTTATTGCCTTGCCGACCACACCATGATCAAAGAACACTCCACTGTTGAGTGTGTAAAAAAAAAAAGGGTTAAAGTTATACACAATACCTCAATACCTCAGGCTAGAAGATAGAAAAGTTGATGGTGCGGGTAAATTAGTGACAAAATCAGCTTATCATGGTGTCCTGTTTTCATAGCAGCGAAGCAAACATCATTTTGTAACATAGTTATTTTAGGGTGACAGTTTAAATTTGTTGTCTCTACAGTTTAGATTCTTCTGTTTATTGTGTCATTTTATGTCTGGTCCTAACACATCATGTATCCACAGCAGGTTTCTGATATGGGGCTTTTTATGTCCAATTTTCTTCCTTGTGTATCCTGTTATACAAGTCTCAATAAATAACTATACATGTTTAGGTACATGTTTAGGTAAAGTAAAAAGTAAAGAACCCTTTGCCACATCTTGAGGCTTATAGGGTATCTGGTGCTAGCTCTATATTTTCATAGACCAATCAGTATCTGGTGGTTGATGTGATCAATATCACAGGCTGCCTTTACTTCCCAGTACACCTGGGTCTCACTGACACAGTGGTCAAAATGCCTGCCTCAAGCTGCGAAGATCACGGGTTCATTATTGGACTCCGTCATTCGGTATATGGAGACAATTCTTTAAAGACCCCTGGGTCATTCCTGCAGTTGTGGAGTTTGTACAGAGTTATGGAGTCTGCAGGCCACTTTGTGGAAAGAGACAGAGCCATATGGGATACAAGCTAGTGCAATGGAGTTGATTCTCTTGCTGCTAAACTTCCCAGAACATGTCCTGGTAGCCGTGTTAGCCTGGGTGAACCTAGAATCCCAGGTCAATTTTCTAAACTCCCTGCCTCAGTGGGAATTCAATCACATGACCTGCAGTCTAGCCTCAAGATGCGGAAAAGGGCCTTTTACTAGTTTTTACCTAATGATGAATACAATGTCATGAACTTACAGTTGCCGCTATATGTTAGTTAGTTAGTCGACAGATCATCCTCATTGCACCTCAAACCATTCAGTCCGTAAGTGTTCAGATCCCCTCCTCAGTAAATCCTGCAGCATGTAGCAACTGACGACACCAGTTCTGTGTTGGTTTATTAATCTTTTTTGGCTTACCGTATAATGTTCTTGTTTGGCCACACCTCTTTTAATTTGCTGTTCTCGCAGTCTGACCATGGTTATAGATTCACAGTCATCACTTGGTTCTCGCAAAAGTCTTACTTCTCATAGAGCATTCAGAATGTCAGCTTGGTCCATTGCGCGTCCGCCCTCCACATAAGCCATACCTGCGAGCTTGTCAGCCCACTCATTTCCTTGTACTCCCGCATGTCCTGGCATGAAAACAAAACTAATCTTTGCCAGCCAAGACCGCTCCAGAGACAGCAGCCACTCTTTTCGGACCCACCCCATCTCTATCCTCATGAGCATGCTTATTGCGTCACTAACGAAACATGCCCTAGTGAATGTCTGTGTCTCGAGCCATGTTATTGCTTTACTTACTGCCATGACTTCCATAGTCAGGCTACTTGTGGTCAAAGCAAAAGCACCAGAATCTTCCTTCACAATTCTCCCTCCGGCCTGAGCTGTAAAAGCCCATGAACTTCGCACTTGTCGAACCACCGACCCATCTGTATAAATGACAGCATCACCCACCAAAGAATTCTCAAAGATTAAAGCCTGTACTTCTGCCTCCACAGCAGCTGGATTTTCTAGTCTGCACTTTCTGTCTAGTTGGATGCAAACTGAAAAGGACGTACAGAAATCTGTTGGCATTCATGCCCACTCCTCACCAGATTCTAAGTCCTCAAGTGAACACACCTGTTGAAGAATGTCTTCGGCATGACCCATCCACGACTTTCCTCATTTTACCTGCTGCTCTTTACCTTCTTAATTTCACTGTGCAGTGGATGTTGTGTGTTTGCGTTGACTCTGAGGTAGGCACATGGTCTGCAAATTTGTATTCTGTCCCCAATGGTTGGAAAATCAAGAAGGTAGCGCAACGCCCTGCATGCCGTATCTCTTGTACATCCAAGAATAATACTCACGCAAACCTCAGGTCCTGTATGACATCACACTGATATTGGACAACAGGATGCCTTCATCCGACATACAGGACTTCGCGTTGGAGCTCAAGCCAACGAATACAAGCAAGCAAGAATAATACGCATAGCTTCGTTCTGGATCCTTTCCATTTGCTTACGACTGATAGTCATGATCGCCATGGCATACTCCAAAACAGAAAGGACCAGACCCTCATACAGGAGACATACATGGCGCTGCTCACAGTTTGCCGCTGCCATCACCCGCATTGCAGCCAAACCTCGCTTGGCCTCTGTTATCACCCGGTCTATGTGCTCATGATACACAAGACTTCGATCAAAACGTAGCTCCAGGTAGTTCATTGCCTGCATTCTTTCCACCATCTCTAAACCCAGATTTACAGTTGGTGTTGGAGTGTTGACAATATGGTTATTCAAAGAGAACCATGTCAGTGCTGCCTTCGTTGTGTTGACCATTGTCCCAGATTCCACACACCAAGTACTTATGCGATTTAGTTCTGTTTGTAGATCCACAGCCACTCGATCTCTATCCTTACCCTGTCGATACACTAACACATCATCGGCATATGACAATGTCCCTCCCCAGTCCTCTGATCTGTTCGCTGGTAATTCTCACAGTGTAGGCGTTGAACAGCAACAGAGATAATGGTGATCCCTGTGGCAGGCCTGGATATATTGTTGTCGGTTCAGAGGTCCAACTACCACATCTAAAAACTACTTTCCGTTGGAAGAGAGCTGCGGCGATCCAACTAAGGAGTAATGGACTTATCTTGAGTTCAAGAAGTTGAAACATTAAGAAATCCAATGGTACTCTGTTGTACGCATCCTCAAGATCAATCGCCGCAGCACATGTTTCAATGCCTGACTGGAAACCTTCATAGACATCGAGGGCAAAATCTGCTGCGTTGGTCCAGGTTTCTCTGTTTGGACAGTACCTGCCAAGGGTAGGTGGGAAACAACCTTGCCTCTCTAGCTGACTTGATATTTTCCTGACAATTAACTTCTCCAGCAGCTTACCTATTGTATTTTGCATGGTTATTACCTGATATCCCTGGATTTTTGTGTGGTCTTTGCCAGGCTTCGGCAAGGGAATCAGATAGCTGTGTAACCACTCTTCCTTGATGCTAGCACTCCCTATACTATTGTTGTACATGTTTGCTAGTTTCTCTAGCTCATTGTCAGTACACATATTAATGTCGTCATACCTTGTGCCGAAGCACAGCCTTGATCTCTTTCACTGTTACTGTGTCTTCAACTGCAATGTTCTGGGCCTTACACCTCCCTGAGGTAACCGCCTTGGCAAAATTTCGGCCTCTTATGTCTGTCTGGTTGCTCTGCTCTATATAGTGTTCAAAAAGGGCTTTGTCCTTATTCTCATCAGACCTCTGCCAGATAAGGTCAGCACTTTTGAAGTCAGGAACACTCTTATTCTTGACTGCCGCATTCTTGCGTTTATATAGTCGCCACAACAATTTCAGTGACTTGTCTGTGCTTATTCTTTGACACAACTCTGACCACTTTTCATTTTTAACGACTTTAACCAGGTTTTTGAAATAGAATTTTTGTGTCCATCTCTCTTTCCAACTGCACGATAAGACTAGGATGGGCAACTCTGTTCTTCTTGGTATTTTGCTGTTTCCTTACAGAACCACGATTATCGATCCAGGTCTTTTCCATCTCACAATTCCACCAAGGTGGCTGCTCCCACATTTTTTTCCTGCCATGATGATTCCTGCGCTTCTTGCGCCTTATGTTACTCACCACATCTTGCCCTAACTGTCATACTTAAAGGTCTTGACTGTTGACTTGTGCTGCCTTTCTCCACCAGTATGCTGCAAGGGTGGTGCTGCCTTTCTCCACCAGTATGCTGCAAGGGTGTGGTCGCTGCCATGGTGCCCTAGGACACTCCCTCTACATACTGTAGTGAATGAAGGAGAAACCAGCGCCAGGTCAATAACATTGTCCACATCACCTGGACGACTTGCTGTCTTTATGACACAGCCACTGTTGATACAAACAAGGTCACTAGTTTCAAATGCTGCCTCAAGTTGACACTATATCTTACATCTAAACGTTCATTAGGATAGACTGATTGCTGATCCACCAGAGTTAACATTTAATTCAATTAAACAACTTTTATTTCATATGCTGTCTATGACATCTAAATTAGTTTTGAATTCAAGACTTACGTGATGAGTTGTGCATTGTCATTATGGTGATACGGATTGATTCTTTCCTTGCGGTACCGCAGGAAGTTCTCCATGGTGTTGTCAGCACTGGTGGTGATGCTCACCAAGTCCCCTCCAGCCCAGACCTCCACGCCAACTAGGACTACATAAATGTTCAGCTGTCTGTATAACTGGAAGCAAATATTAATCAACCAACTTACTTACATGAAATCATTTCTTTAACAATATTTTACACACTACCCTTCTATATGCCAGCATCTGCGATGAAGGGGTAGCAAATGTGATTCACAATTCCGCATGCAGCATTTGAAATCAGCTGCTGGCGATTTGGAAGCAGACTATCTTGTGTTGATTTTTAACAATAGGATGAGCACCAGTGTTTCAGAAAGCAATGGCTACTGAATGTAAACCTGCCTAGTAAATCAATAACAGCTAAAAATGCTGGTTTGATTAGGACATCCTGTAAAGGACACGCAACTAACTAACCTTTCTATATAATCAGTTTGGTTGTCTGCACAACTAGAAACAAATATCGATAAACCAACTTACATGCAATAATTCTTTAAAGAGTATTTTACACAGCAGCTTTTCTATGTATATAGTTTCTCTGCCTGTATAACTGCTACCTGTATAACATGAGTTGTGTTGATATAGTGTTAGAGTGTTTACCTGCCAAGTCAGTGGTCAGGGTTCAATCCCCAGAAGAGGCGGAATAATTGTTTCCTACCAGTATGGCTCTAGAAGTGACCCCGCCTCATAAAATTGGGTAAAACAAATTTCAAACATTTTTTGGGGGATTATCTGGGAAGGAAAGATGATGAGGAAGGGAATTGGCCACATCATTAGGTCTAGAATATGTGAAGATCTAACACTTCACACCCCAATGGCAGTATCTGCTATGGGACCATCTTTTTTCAAACTGGAAAGAGAAATATTACTAAACCAACTTACTTTCTTTAACATTAACATTTCTATATAATTTTGCTGTCTATATAATTGCTAACAAATATTGATAAACCAACTTTATTCATTTATTAAGTCAATGTCCAAAGAGCATTATGAGATCATGTCCCTCCACCATCTCCTATACTCAGCAACTCTTTTCAGCTTAGCATATGTCTGTGCCCTAACATCCTTGCAAGCTTGTGAGATTTACCTTTTTCTTTTAAAGAATGCCTTCATTCTTTGTTGCACTGGATCTTGCCTTTCCAGTCTTTTCTTAATAGACCTTCATACGCCGGGAAGGTTAACCCGGTCAACAAATGCCCGCAGAAGTCAGATGTGTCGGCTTAACGCAGCTCTGCTGTAAACAGGCACAACACAATGACATCCGGAAAAAAAAGTCAGGATGAACGCAGAAGAAGACGACCTCCAAACGCATATTGTGGACAAGATAACCTTCTACTTTGAATGATGTCCGTAATTGTTTATTCTCTTCAACATCTTTAAGAATGTGTTCATTTGTTAACTTTTCTGTACACCTATTTACCTGCAATCGTTTATTAACGACTATTTTATGCACTACCATTTGTATATAAATAATTTTGCTGTCTGCCTATTTGGAAGAATTATATTAATAAACTGACCCCCTTATATTCTTCTGTTTTCATAATGAACTAACTACCAGTGCCAAACTTTAAGCAGATGGAACAATAATTAAAAATAAGGTGTAACTCATCAACATTTGTTAAATACAATGTAAACTGTTTAACAACAGTTGACATTAAAGATGCACCTCTGGTTGACAAATCTGAATTATTTTTTTGGGTGCTTGTTCGCTCGCTTTGAACTCATGCGCAGTCCATACACAACTACTTCTAGTAGTGATGGACTGAATTTTGCATGTGGATTAGCTTTCCCTATTAAGAGAGTCCCTCGCCATCAAGAGAACCCACTCCAACTTCAGAGGTACTTGTAATTTACGTTCCCAAGTTAAGGACGATAGGTCAACATATTAGTCAAACTGTCCAGTGTAGGGGTTGAACCTCTTACCTCGGCATCAGCACACCGGATGTCTAATAACACACATTCTTATCCATTCGGGTATGCTGACCTACAAATCTTAATTTAACCTGCCACATCTGATTCTCTTATCTTTGAATAAGAATGTTTAATATTCCCTCCTTTCTGCCCTCTTTATCATCCAACCAGGACACACGGATATGTGTGCGATTCACAGTATCTATTTTACAACTGAGAGTAAAACCACAATGTGTTAAGGAAGCCCTAGCTTACCTTCAATGTTCTTGCATCTATCCCTTTACCTAACTACCTACCTTCTGAAATGTTTGAAAGCTGAAAGTTGACATTTTATTAGTATATTTCTATACAACAACTCAAAACCATGATAACTTTAAACAAACATCACTTACACTGCTAACTATGTTGGCAATATCTTGAGATCTCTTGATAACAACATCAGCGATTTTGCCATGGCGTTCAAACTGTGACAATAAATATATGCATAATTAATGCATTATTTAAAGACTAGACATGCGTAATTAAATTAAGATTATATATATGATGGTTAATAAATATTTATAAGCAGTTATTATGTTAAGGGCATGTATTAGTCCCCTGGACCTGATTGGTCTATATAAACAGCATGCCTGCATTTTACCAAAAGCAAAATCAATATCCAACATGACCTATACATGCTAGGGTAGCAGAGAAAATACTGTATAAATTATGGCATTCTTCTTCTTCTTCGTTCATCTGGAGATTTTTTATTTTTCGAACATGATTGTGTTGTGCCTGTTTACAGCAGAGCTGCGTGCTTGCACCATTGGGCTGACACATCCAACTTCTGAGGGCATTTGTTGACCGGGTTAATCTTCCCGGGGGTTTCGTAGGACATTTGACTCTCACTGTTGTGGTATTATCTCCCATCCCATCTGGCCCATTTAGAGCAGCCGAAGACATCCAGGTCAGCCCTCATGGGAAGGCAGGGGCAGACCATGGGCATTCCCCACCATCCAAGGAGGCTTCCATAATTGCAGAGCCGACATATAGCGCTTTGGTACTGGGCTCACCCAAGGAATCGTCACGTCCTGCACATGGCTGCTTAGCCTCACTTCCATATATTGGGCCTTCTGTTCACCATAGGCTGCAGCTCCGGAAACCAGAAGAATGCAGTCTGCAGATGACATCCACACAGTGAGCTTTTGATTCGGACATTCCACATAATTTATTTGCTATCCAAGCAATATACCATTTCGTGCCACTAGGACACTTTTTCCACCTTTTATGACATCCACACAGTGAGCTTTCGATTCGCACTTTCCACGTAATGGATTTGCTAGCCAAGCAATATTCCATTTCATGCTTGTGGGACGCTTTTGCTACCGACATACCTGTGGTATGAAGTGTGGCAGTCTAAATACTTCTTCATGCACCATCAGATGTCAACCTGAATGTAGTTAAAGTAAGCTGCAGTCAACTTGAGCTTGTTAATATCTCCATAGAGCTTGTCCTCAAATGAAGCAGATGTGGGCCAAAATATCTGTCTCTGTTCTGCATATATTGGGCACTCCTGCAGCAAATTATGGCATTCTACATGATTTAGTTATCATGAGGTATTGATATTCATAAATAAGTGCAGAAACCACACATATAAATGTACCTATCAATGTAAGACTTGGCAAAACAGGAACTATTTTTTATGTTTAAGAATTAGTGATTAGTTAGGATCATCATCCATCTCAATCACTGCCATGTTCACCCACCAATCAGCTCGTTCATTGCCTTTCACAGCTGAGTGCACCAGTACATAGATGAAGTTAGCTTGACTAACAGTGATGTGTTCAGTTTCGAGCTACTCGTGTGTTTAAGAAAATGTCTCAAATTCCATTAAAAAAAAAAAAAAAAAAAGAAATAAAATGCTGAACACACAATTTGGTACTTATCTTGAAAAGAAGTAATTGTTTGAACAATGTCAGACTTACTGTTCTGTAGTCATTCACTAGATATAGCTCTACATAGCGAGTGTTGCCATTGCTGTCATAGGGTGCCTGAATGCTCCTTTTATGCTGCAGAAAGATGCATTGTAAAGGATTATATGTTTGCTAAAGGATGACAGCAAATCATGACACTAGAGACTTGTGGAAAACCACAAATACAAAATAAACTACCATCAAAATTTATCATCAACATCATAATAATACCATCCATGTTTAACAGTTATTACTAAGTTATAAAATTTGTCTTCACAACATCATCATTATCAACTGGCATAGGCATTCATGTCTCACCACAGATCTTGGTCCTTAGTATTCTAGATCAACTCTGCTGATGATATTCCTCCATACCACCAACAATTTCCAATACATAAAACAGGTTCTGTCTCATCATTACATCACTTTAATCTTCTCCAAACATCAGGAAAGATCTTCATATTATTGTCACTTTAAAGAGCCTTTTGTGTACTGGAGTAAATTATTTGAAATACTGAATAAGAATAATGTAAATAATAATAATGAGTTTAATGTTTATTTTTAACTCACTCTTCCAATAACAAATTGATGACTGTGCAGTCTTGGGTCATGACCTTCTGTTCCTGAAAATCAAACATCACAAAATTCATTTGTCAACTTGAGTTAAAATCAATTCTAAACAATTTTAAATGTAATAAAATGTCGTTTGTGAAATATCAATTATCAAGGTATAGTGAAATGTTCACAGACTGAGTAAACAAAGTAGCCTTAAAAAAAAGGAAAATACTAGACAAGAAAAGCAAATGAGGACAAAGAAATATATATCTGAAATGCTTAAAGAGTTAGGCAAATAAATAATAATTTATTTTTTCTTGTTCTGTCTTGTAGCCCCAATGTTTCATAAGCCCTAATCATCTCATGACAAGCCATCCTAACACAGCCATCTCTTGTAATAGTTCCAAATCATTCCTATATTAATCATCTCTATTTCTAACTCTTCTCCATTAATGTTTAGTCTCCTTTATGTCGTTTGGAAGCTGCAGTAGTGCAGTAACAACAACGCTTACCCGCTGTCCAGTAGTTAACATCTCTCTAAATCCCTGCCTGTGAAGTGGGATTTCTTTCACTGACCTAAGCTCCAGGTCTACTCAGCCAAAAGTGGGCACCAGGAAATTACTTGGGAAATAAAAGGGACTCATACTATATTTACCACACTGCTCACTTAGTGCTAATTGGTCTAAAAAATATGGGGCTTGAAGTGTATACCCAATATGCCTCAAAGTGTCAAAATGGGGCTTTTTTTAACTTCACTTGCCTAGCAGACCCAGTGGAAGGAATTTCTAGTAGAAGCAACATCAATTTAAATAACAGAGGACAGAAGAAATGGATGGTCATGATCACCAATATCAACTCCAGACCACGTACCTGCCTACAATCGTGGATTTCCAGATTTCAGTCTTCCATGAGGAACTTTATCTGGCTTTTGTTTGGCACCATGAGGCACATTATCTAGTTTTTAATTAGCAAATGAAGACTGTGGGTGTAATAATGAGAAAACACATAAAAAAGAAGACTGCAAGGTCTTGGTTGTGCTTAAGAATCACTTTTATTACACATAGGTATCTTCTCACATAGATCACAAAAGGAGAATCTCAGCACAGTGCACAAACTCATGCGTGACAACATAAACAGTAAGAAAATATTTCCCTACATTCATTAGTATGCCAGAGAAGTTTCAAGAACCAGGAAAAATCTTTAAGAATTAAATATGTATTTATAAATATAAAATAATTGGCAAAAAAGTGCCTGGGGATTCATAACAAAAGTAAATGGCCAATGTTTGGTAAAGAAGAGCTTGGCATTTGACACCACAACCTTAGGTCTCAGAGTGGAGGTGAAGGTGGTTACTGCAACTTTCCACTGGTTGGAGAACAACATACACATGTTGTGATTGTAACTGATTCACAAGACATGTTGACAAAGGTGCAGACTGACATGCTTCGTGCAGAATGGTATGCACTGATTCAGAGGTCGCGGGTTGTGAGGATTCACTGGATCTTTTCTCCAGGACACTCTGGTGTGGTTGGAAATGAACAGGCAGACAGATTGGTTGGTGCCGCATCATTAAGTGGTGATTTGATGCATGATAAGGCAGATGTGATGAACGCCCTCTGGGAGAATGTGATTAATGCAGAAGAAAGGAAAGACTATCATGGTCTAGAGAGAATACAGCAGCAAGGGGTGGTCAGAGGATCTGGTGGACTCGTCATTCAGAGGTAAAGCAAGAAATTAGTATTGGAACTCTTTGCTGGCTGTTGAAGATGATGACTGAGTGCTTAAGGGAATACCTTGAGTGCAGTGATGTTGGCTCCTGACTCACCTCAAACATAACATACAAGTGAACATATACTGACCACATTTAAAGGGGAGGTGCCTCTGGTCTGAGTTACGGTACACTCTATGGATACTTCCGTTGACTGGCTCTATATGATATGTATCATGTCTGTTAGTGATATAACCCCTGAAAAAGAATATATATATTCTTTTATAACTAAAATGTAAATATTTATATTAATTATCTTGTAGAATATCACTCTTATCATGGCCAACTGAAAAGATTCTTAGTCTCTAATCTCTTGCCTGATACCCAAAATGTCTGCACTGTTGTGTGTCCACCTTCATGCTAGTTGACCCCTGCGTCTTCTTCAAGGAACCATGCCTTCCATCACTGTTTTATTTTCAAGCCATTGTGACATTTAACATGTTTACAGTATTTCATTTTCTGAGATATGATGCTGTTTATGGGGAAATTTTCTTCAATATTCAGATCTTGCAGGTTGTTAGTATTTTTTCTTCTTCTTCTTAATCAACGGATATTCTAAGAACTTTTCTGTAAGAATTAGATTCTTCTTCTTCTTCGTTCATCCGGAGTTTTTTTTCCGGATGTGATTGCGTTGTGCCTGTTTACAGCAGAGCTGCGTTCTTGCGCCGTTAGGCCGACACATCCGACTTCTGCGGGCATTTGTTGACCGGGTTAACCTTCCCGGGAATTAGATTCCAAAGCCCCAGTAATTGTGAAATGGTTCATTAGTCACTCCCGCATGTTGCCACAGGAAAGATGCAACTTTAAAAAAATGTATATTAGGTAAACTATATCAATCAATCAATCATGTGCCATGCCGGAAAGCGTGGGCGGTCATGACTCGCCATTTCACTCGATCACCAGTGTCGTGGATCAGCTCAGTGTTCCTGTCTCGTCCATGCCATGTGGCCAAGCCATCCAGGTATTTTCCTCTCGGTCTGCCTCTTGGTCTGTTTCCTTCGATCTTGCCAGTTGTCACCAAGTTCTCCAATCCATTTCTTCTCATAACATATCCAAAAAATTTTGACTGTCTACGTCTAATTTTTCTAATCAGTTTACGATGTTCATTTGTCTCCTGTAATACTTGGTCATTGGTATATATCATATAACTACATATATCATATAACTATATCATAAACAAAAATTGTAAAATATTTACTTTCTAGGCAAAATATATCATCAGTCACCTTTAAGTTCCCTGTGCAACAAGGGACTGCGCAAGAATTTCTGTACTAAGTTTCTATTCTAAACAGCTACTTTCAAATGTCTCTCAGCCTCTTACCATATCTCCTGCCTCATACCCAATTCGCTTGTTTTGGTTTTTCTGATTCCTGCTTGTTGTCTTAACTTTCTGTCTACAAAGGTTTTCATGTCTCTTATGTTTGTCTGATTTGTCCTTTATGTTCTATTTGTCACCACAAGGAAAAGAGAAGTGGAGACACCAATGAATAATATGGGGAGGACACGAATGAAGCTGCATGGGATAGTTAAGGATAGGACAGCTTGTGGTGTACTGGTTACTGATCTATGCCCCAATGGGAAATAAAGGGTAGGAGAAGAATTTGCTGCTGATGGTCTTCTCTCACAGTTAAACATTTAAGTGTTAAAGTGTTTGGTTATCTTATGTGAAGTGTCTAACTGACTCTGCTTCATAAAGTCCAGATGTTCACCAATCATAATCTCTCATATATGCCATGTTTTTTTACCTGTACTTCTGTGCACACCATCCAACATGAACCTGATGAACTATACTTCTTCTGTGCACACCATCCAACATGAACCTGATGAACTAAACTTCTTCTGTGCACACCATCCAACATGAACCTGATGAACTAAACTTCTGTGCACACCATCCAACATGAACCTGATGAACTATACTTCTGTGCATACTATCCAATGCTAGCCTCATGAACTATACTTCTTCTCTGTAACTATCCAATGTTAACCTGATGAACTATACTTCTACTTAGCACACTATCCCCCCAAAAAAGTTTTTTACTTTGATTTTTTTAACATCCATAGAGTTGTGTTATGTTAGACTTTTTGAGAGTTCTCACATATAGGTTCACAGAGTAAATACAAAAATCAATGAACAGATCTTAGTGAAAGCTACCAAACATCTGTAATCTGATGAAGATTACTACAAGGAGCCATGGATAATTGTGAATGCATAATGGTAGTTTCAGTAGTGCTACAAGGAAATATTTTTTGCAGCCAATTATCTTATCACCTGTACTTATCTTGTCATCTTTTCATGTATAAGGGGTGTTCATTTGAAATCCGTTCATGCCGTACTGCGCGTAATTGCATACGTTAAACATGATCTTGTCATAGTCATGTGATAAGTACTGACCAATGAATAAAAGAGCAAGTGCTTATCATCCCATGATGCATAGGTTTTGTTTCTGACCGTTGAGAAAATGGCCGGGTTAATCCAAAATCCGTCCAAGGAAGCTCAAAGAGCAGTAATTCAGTTTCTTTCATTTGAAGGATGTCAACCAGTGGACATTCATCGAAGAATGCAGGCAGTGTACGGTAACAAATGTGTTGAAGACAACAGTAACAGACTGGGCAAGAATGTTTCGGAAAGGACGTCAGTTCATGACAGATCTTTGACGGCTGGGTCAAGCGCATATTGTTGCAACAGAAAAAACCATCACCAAAATTGATGCAGCAGTACAGATGAACCATTGTCGAGGCATATGTTTGCTAGCGAAAGAATTTTATATGTCAATTGGGACAACTCAAAAGATCGTTCGTAAGAAACTGCAATATCGGAAAGTGTGTTCACAGTGGGTACCATAGATGTTGACCGACCACCAAAAAGAGGAACGCATGGGATGGTGTTTGAACCACTTGCTGCGTTACAGAGTGGAGGGTGATGAATTTCTCTTCCGCATAGTGGCAGGCGATGAATCATGATGTCACCACTTTGAGCTGAGCAACAAAAGAGAGAGCATGCAATGGAAGCATGCTGGATCACCAAAAGCCAAAAAATTCAAGCTACAGGTTTCCGCTGGTAAGGTTATGCTGAGCGCATTTTTTTACCATAAAGGGCTATTGATAGCCAACTTTAAAGAACCTGGTGTCAATATCAACTCTACCCACTACTTGCAAACACTAGACAAGCTGCAAAAAGCCATCAAGAATAAACGACCCAACAAGCTTTCTCGCGGTGTGATTTTATTGCATGATAATACTCGTCCACATGTCGCAAAGATTGTGCAGGAAGCGTTAGCAAGGAAGAAGTGGGAAATTCTGAAACATCCAGCCTAGAGTCTTGATTTGTCACCATGTGATTTTCATTTGTTCGGACCTCTAAAAAAGCTCTCAAGGGGCAACGATTTCACACAGATGCAGACGTAATGAATGCGGTAAACACTTGGTTCAGCGAGCAACCACAATCCTTTTTTCGCAGTCGGCATTTGCAGCCTACCTAAGCAATGGGATGCTTGCCTGAATGCCTACGATACTTCTTTTGACCAAACCATGGTGCATAATTCATTCAAAATTAATGCTTTGTTTAATTCTACCACTCGTGTTAATGTTTCTTTCATGCTTTTGTAATAAAGCCATTATAACGGGTTTCAAATGAACGCCCCTATATTTAACCATCATTATTTATAAGCCTTTGTTTCTGTTTTACAATTTCCTACAATCTGATGAATAAAACACATTGTGTTTTTCTTCCTAATTTTCAGTATGCACTGTGACTAAAAAAGACAGTGAAGTTCATACAAGAGACAACACTGCAGTCATAGACAAATTTCAAAGAAACGAAAGAAGAAGAAGAAGTATGCAATCATTTCAGAAAAGTGTCATGTATGGAAAGGCAAGGCAAGAAAATCAATTTCATTGCATCAGATTTTATCCCATATGGCTCGGTCTCTTTGCACAGGGCAGTCTGTAAAAAGCACCACAAAAAACATGAACTTCATAGTTCCAGCAATGACCCCCAGGAGTCTCAGAGAAAATTACACTCTTGAACAGCATGGCATAGGCAGAAATCGAACCCACAAGGTTTTTTGAAAATATTGCCGTTCCAAGTTTTGTATTCACCCACTGTGGAGTTAATACAATATTAAAAGGTACATACAAAACTTGGAAGGACAATATTTTCAACAACCTCAGTCATTAAAAATACACCCTGTATTTTAAAACCAGATATCTCTAAATGGTGAAGTGATCAGCTGACCATCTTTAATATCCCAGAACATTTTTCAGTAACCATTTTACGATACTGGATTAACCCACAGTCAAGTGGTCATGAAACAAAAGAATCCCCACCTCATGGGGGATTTAATCCAGTGCCATTAGGTCGACAAGTGAGTGCATTAGTCACTATGCTAATCTCAACTACACAGTGGTATAAAAAGGCAAAGGTACCAAAGAAGACACAGATTTTGGCATGTGAATATTAACTCTAAACATATACTAACTAAATCAAAAATGTTAAGGTGAAGTATTCAGGTCCCTTCTATAGAATATTTCCCAAAGATTATTAGAATTATCCAGCATGATTTATTTTACAAACCTGGTCAATTCAATAGCTATATTGACCAAGACAAATTCTGACACTAGTGGGGACTAAATCAGGACCAGCCTGTTGGTAAACAAGTGCATTAGCCACTATACCACCATCATACAGATGGTGAAACAAATTATAATTATAGCTATGTTACTATGTTTTCTAGCAAACTGCCTTAATTTGTGACATGGCATCAGTGATCTGATGTATCAGCCGGAACAAAGAACAACGCAACATTCAACCAACCTCAGCCCATCACATGTGCTAAGTGCTGCCTCAGACTCAGGGTGAAATCGCAGCTTTCCATGGTAATAGCAATTGTTTCTCCTCTGAGAAAAGCAAATAGCAATTTAGGAATGAATATCTGTATATCAAGATCAAGTCAAGCAGTCTATTTACATGTTACTAAGGGTTATTGAGAACATGGTGAAATCATGCAGGTCCATTTACATGTTACGAAGGCTCATTGAGAACATGGTGTTAAGCTATCATAAACAACTGATAGTGACAAACATGCAATTGGAACAATAATCTGTAACTTATCCATGTTTTCACAATATAACAAGCAAACATGTACAGTTTGACAAACATCAGCTGACATTAGAAACACCTATGATTGAAAGATGCCAAGAAATTACTTCTGCGAAAGCATTTTTTTTTTTTTTTTACAAATGTATTAGTTAGTATTAGAATTGTATGTGGCTGTGGCTTAGTGATAGTGAACACAATTTCACAATTCCAATATACAGGGTTGAAAGTCAGCTGCAGGCAATTTGGGAGCAGATCACATTGTATTGATTTTCATAATGGCAGCCCTGGCCATTCAGAAAGCAACTACAAACTACTTTACATAAAATTGCCTAGAAAATCACAAGCAGCCATAAATGATGAGGTTGATTGCGACATCCTGTAAAAGAACACGCAATAAACGTTTTTTTTGTTAATGAGTCAAGTTCATATTTTTGGTGACTGAAAAGTAGCTGAGGAGTAATATTTTCCAAGAACTCTAGCATCTATGTTTGTGAAAGTGGGTCAACCCTAGAGCACTGTCTGAAGGCAAAGTCTTTGTGCTTTAGAACATGAGAGGTAACAAATAAACTAAACATTCCTTGCAATAGAACATTCCTGAAACTTGAAATACTACATTCTGCTAATAAATAAGCCAACTGTTCTGAATGCCAGAAGTAAAATAAAATACATTATGTATTAACTTCAGTGCAAGAGATACGTACACCAAAGATTATCGTTATCACCAACTCCAATGAACCTATGACAATGGAAACTAAGTTAAAAACAGATTGTCCAAAAATGCAAAGAAACATTTAAGGAATAAACCACAATACAAGGGATCACACAAGCAAAGTATAATACTGATAAATGTAGGTACCTTTTTAGAAAAGCTGGTGTCACATTGGCAAAGTAGCTGTGATATTCCTCCCATTCGTCTATATAACAACATGCCAAAAGCTTCAATTGTTTATTTATTGCCTATGCTTCTACACCAGGCAATTATGGCTAACAATTTTTTTTAAACCCGGAGTAAAAGTAAGACTTGGACACTTCTAATTTTTATTCATAACGTAGCTCTTTAGGTGTGAGAAGCTGTTTCATACTGTTGAATGTTGCACAAAACCACCTGATCCCCTGCATACCCTTCCTGTTTATGGAAGATACACAATTGTCCCTTGGCACTCATTTATATTTGTCTGTGTTTATATTTGTATACATGTTTAGATGCAATTCTAACTTTATTTTCTCTCTTTTGGTTTGTTAGTACTCTACTGAAGAAGATCACTATGATTTGTGGTGTTGTGGTCTAGCTTATTTATTACACATTTGCTCACCCCATTTTACTATATTTGTTATTAATAATTATTACAAAATTGGTCATTATTATTTATTATTCCTATTCATTTCCCCACAGTGATTTATTTCTGTACACCTCGACTGAATTCTTTGTAAGGTATGTACACTGTGTCTGTGTTTGCTGTCTCTCTCTCGCAGGAGATATGCACATCTTGTTCTATTTCAGTCAAAATATTATTGTCTTGTTCTGTTTCCGTCAACAAAATGATTGTCTTGTTCTGTTTCAGTCAACAAAGGTAGTGTCTTGTTCTATTTCAATCAAAAAATTATTGTCTTATTCTATTTCAGTCAACAAAATGATTGTCTTGTTCTGTTTCAATCAAGAAAGGTACTGTCTTGTTCTATTTCAGTCAACAAAATGACTGTCTTGTTCTGCTTCAGTGAGAAAAGGTACTGGCATCTGTTTCAGTCAACAAAATTATTGTGTATGTAACTTCTTCTTGTGATCGCTGCTTTTGATGATTACACCATCATGCAAATTTTTTTTAAATTTCCTTATTTCTATCAGGCAAGTATTTCTTTATTTCTATCAGGCAAGTATTTCTTTATTAGTTGATTAGTGGGCCAGACTATCTTTCTTAACTTGCCATAAAGAGGCCAATCCTGAAGAGCATAATCAGTTTGTTTACTTAGTCACAGGTGCATTATAGTGAAGAAGGGAAACAAAGCTTGTGCATGTGTTTATTCAGTTGGTTATGCCCCATCCTGAGTCAAAGAATGGTGATCTGTCCATGCTGGTCAAGTATGATCTATATATCTTATGTTGCTTATTGATTTTTATTTCCGTTGTTGATTCTTTGTCTTCTCTCTATCTGTTTGAATAGAGTTGTCTAAACTACTGATTTAGAAACAATACAAACACATTAAAATTTAAACAATTATTTTGGTTTGAAGATCATAATGAAAAGACATACAAAACAAAAAGGTTAATTAGTGAAAGCTATATTTTTAAAAATCATAGTTAAAATAATAAATTTTTTTCTAAATATGCTGTCCTCTCCCCTGGGCTTAGAGTACAGTATATGATGATGATGTCTGTATTATTGCTACAACCGATTCAGTTGTCATCGACCTAGAATATCTATCTGCCAATCACTATCTATTTATAAGTTGTAATTTCTGAGTTTTCGAATCACTGATGGTTCTATTCTGCATATCATACATCACTGACTCGTAATTATGCATGCTACATCAATACTCACATGTGATATATGATTTGTTTCTGCACTCTGTCCATGGGAGTGGAAAACTTTTTCAATGTATGCTCCAGAAAAAAGCTCCCTATGGAAACAGAAAATGTAAAACATGAACATTAAATACTATTGAAAATGTAAATTAAATTTCTATTTTGTGCTTTCATATTTCTGTACCACAATTATCCATATTTTAAACTAAATGATAGAATATTTATGTTCTACAAATGACAGATTATTTTCAATTAAATATCTGTGGAATGAAATGGAAAAATTCCACATATATTTAAGGTTAATGTATTGAAAATGAAAAATATTAAAGAATTGTCAACTGATAATGACTGACTTAGTCAAAGCTACCCCTTTCATTCCATCTGTCCCCAGACAGTTATTTTAACCCGCTGTGTCCCATTTATTTAACTCTTCATAAGCCATGGCAGTGCTGTGGCCTAGAGCCAGTGAACATGTTTCACGATTGCCTGACATACCGAGTCAAGGGATCAAAATCAGCTGCAAAAGATTTAGAAGCAGACTGCCTTGCGTTAATTTTGATGGTACAGGCATCTATCATGCAGAAAGTAATAGCAAACTATTGAAAGTAAAAATTGCCTAGTAATTCACAAACAGGCACAGATTGTTGGCGTTGACTGCGATGTCCTGTAGAGGACATGTAACTATTCATATTGCGTACAGCTATAACTTTCACTTCTCCTGAACCAGGTGACTGTCATTATTTAAAGTCACCCTGGGATAGAAGGGTTCTAGAAAATATCCAGCACTAGTGTCAGTTGGCACTCAACTGGTGATATAGACAATATCCTGGCCATCTTTACCTACTAGAAAATTTCCTGGTTTCCATTTTAGGATGTATCAACCAGGTCAATGGAAACAAACTTCCACCTTGAAGGGGATTCAAACACATGACAACCAGATCGGCATTCAAATGAGCTGGCCACTGCACTACTGTGGCTCACTCAAAGGACATGTGGGTCACAAAAGTCCCAAAAGAAATGTAAAGCTAAGTTAAATCTATTCCCACTGTAGATACATGCTGCCATAGGTGTGTAATGTTAAACTTTCATATAAAGTGAGTGATTATACTGAGCTGTGGTGAACAGTTTACTTCCTTACTCTTTTGCTCTGTTTCAGCTTGAAGATAATTCTAAAAATAATATCAGATTGGCTGGTTGTTTAGTAGATAAATCCTCTAGAAGATTGAGATTTAACTGTTCAGTCCAATGAATTGGTGGTTAGGTCATTTGAGTTCTAAAAAGTGTTTGTATTTATCAGAGTGAGATTAGTGTTTAGACTTTCCTTCCAACCTGTTGTCAAAATGACATCTCCATAGGGATTGTGTTGCAGGGGTCTCCTGCCTCTCTCCATGCTCAGAAACCAGAGTGGTGTGCAAGACTCGTACTGAAACTTCACGTCTGTGAAAGGCATACTAGCATCTAACCAGGTCGTGATTCATCCCAAGACATGTGGACTAGCTTAGCCTAGGCTGGTCATGTTTGCTCCAGGAATTTTAGCTATTTTTATATCACCAGACTCCAACCAAATGCCTTGAGAGAGGCCTAAAAGATCAGGTACTTATTTAGTGAGGCTGAGCTGACCTGACCTGACTATCAAACAACTGGGAAATGATGCAGGACCCTGCACTAACCACTATCCAAACTACACTTATGTTAGCAGGTCAGGATACCGAAGAACATAATTGAAGAAAGATGGTGGCTTAAGAAGAAGCTTTTTAAAACTTTTAAACCTAAATAATTTCTTTTAATTAACAGCCTTTAAATAACACTTTTATGGCTTAATTGTTATATATAGTTTTCTTATCATTCCATCCAATAATATCTGACAGTGTGAGCCAGTTGAGTGCAATGTGCCCCTGCAGTAATATGTGCATGGCAATAATGTCATGCTTCTTCTTTCTTCTTCTTTCACCTTCTTCCTCCTTCTTATTCTTCCTTCTTCTATCAAAATAACATTTTTATGGACTTAAAAATGCCACCCATGATAACTGAGTCAGTAATCAAGATTTATCACTGCTTCATATCTTCAGCTACATACTTCAGTTGGCATTGCTATAGCCAGTCAACTGTTTAATGTTGTAAATCCAGGGTTTCTTCTGTTCATACTTGGACCATTTACCCTCAAATGCTTCATGTAGGGTATAATTTCCCCACAAGAAAACAGGATGATCTACATGGCCAAACAAGACACGCCTGTCTTCTGCACATCACAACTAGCGTGACATTACTGCTGTTACACCTAGGACATTTCACAGTGGATGGTCCATTTCTGATTATCCCTGGCTGGCGTTAAACTAATGACGTTCCACAACTGACGACCAACAACCAGTATTCTAGTACCAACGTCCCACAACTGACAACCCACAACTAGCATTCCACTACTGATGACCCACAAATGACCACCCACAACTAGCATTCCACTACTGATGACCCACAAATGACCACCCACAACTAGCATTCCACTACTGTTGTACCATTTCTGGTGTTCAACAACTAACATCCCACAACTGACGACCCACAACTAGCATTCCACTACTGACAAATACGCTGTGGTATCTTGTTTATGTATTATGTGTTCTCTACTAGAGGCACGTTTCATGCTCTATTTAAGAACGTGTTGAAGTTTTCTGTATAATGTGTCTTTGAAAGTCAACATCCTCAGCCACATATCTATTGTATTTATCCGTTGAAAGTTGTTGTCTAAAGTGAATTAGTCAAGTATATGTCCTGGAGATGACACAGCTTTATTCATGTGTATTATGTGGAGACGAGGAATACTTCTGTAACGGCCTTGAGTACTGAGGGAGGGTCTGGGCGAAACGTGCTACAGGAGAACGTGAGAAAGTGAATACGTGCACTCTAAAATTGATGAAACAACGAGTGGGTTGAGAGGAAGGGATGGGGAGGTAGAGGGAGGGGGAGGGGGAGAGAGGGAGAGAGGAAGGGAGAGAGGGAGAGAGAGGGAGAGGAAGGGAGAGGGAGAGAGAGAAGATGGAGAGGGAATGAGTGGAAGAGAGAGGGGAGAGAGAGAGAGAGAGAGAGAGAGAGAGAGAGAGAGAGAGAGAGAGAGAGAGAGAGAGAGAGAGACTGAGAGAGAGAGAGATGTCAGAAGCTAAACCAAGCAGAACATGGGAATAATCAGACGTTGTATTTGCAACAGCTCATTACTAGTATTCAATTAAATGAAACAACCGACAGGGTAGCTAACAACGAAACTCAATGTGGCTGAAAATGGTCAACCATTGAGTATCACAAGAATTAAAGTGAAAGCAATTTTTTTTTTAAATCACAAAGAAAGAAAGAAAGAAAGAAAGTAAAAGAAAGAAAGACAGACAGACAGACAGACAGACAGACAGACAGACAGACAGACAGACAGTCTACACTGATGGATCAGCGCAAAATGCTGTTCGAAATGGAGGAGCGGGAGTGTATATAGAATACCCAAATAATACTAGGGACACAGCCAGAGTTCCAACAGGAAAGTACTGCCATAACTATAATGCTGAAATTGAGGCAATCAAGATAGCAATAGAGAAATTACAAAATACCAGTCATGGTAGACAACCTGTGGTGATACTGACAGATGCAAAATCAGTAATAGAGGCATTCCTGTCTGGGAAATTACCATTTCTAAGGACACTACTTTCTGAACTTAGCAGTCAGCATAAAGTCACCATACAGTGGATACCATCCCACTGTGAAGTACCCGGAAACGACAGAGCTGATCGATTGGCCAAGGAAGGAGCAAAAGAAGAACAGCCTGATGTGCCCATTACATTCCACAAAAAGAAAAGAATGAACAAATCAGTCAGAAGGCCACCAAACCCTACTCAAGACGACTACCACGTTATGGACAGACCAGAACAGGTCATTATTCTGCGCCTCAGAACAGGACACAATAGTTTACGCAACCACATGTATACAAAATTCAAGATTGGTGACTCAGCCATGTGCACATGTGGTTTGGCGTCGCAGACAGCAGAGCACATACTCCAGGATTGCTCAAACTACAACATATCCAGGCGAACCTTCTGGCCTGTTGTTGTTGTTGGATGAAGAATGACTTGCGCGATGACTTGGATTAAAGTGAGGAAGAGTTGCGCAATTCTTCGACCTCACTCTCTCGCCCGAGTCCATCTGAGTCCAGTGGCAAGACAAGTCGAGACGACTGGAGACGAATACAGGTGCAGTGGATGACCAGGGCGCTCTACGTGCCTTGCCGTGCTCATTACGTTCCACAACGCTTTGCAGGTAAACGCCGTCTTGCCCGTTGAATCAGGAATGATTTCTTCCGCGCAGTCTGCCGAATCCTGTCTTCACATGCTGGGTAGGCATACCGTAGTTTACCGCTTGGTTTGACACCAAGTCGGCTACCCATGCCTGGTTTAGCCAGCCTCTCACAGCTGTTGCCCGGGGGGTGGCCGCTGTCGCATGCTGACAGCTACTAGGAGCCAAAGGCACGAGCTGGGTGTCAGGCTTGGACCAGTGGGGGATGGGTCCTGAAAAGGACATGAGAGTCATCCTTACCAAAGGTTTTTACTTCTGGCCTAGAGAGACAACAGTGGAAGACAAACTCTATGGACCGCTGAGTGAACTAAAAAAAGACTGTTAGATTCATACAAGAGACAACATTGCAGTTTTAGGCATATTTCAAGTGAACGAAAGAAGAAGAAGAAGAATAAGAAGAAGAAGAAGAAGAAGAAGAAGAAGAAGAAGAAGAAGAAGAAGAAGAAGAAGAAGAAGAAGAAGAAGAAGCAGAAGAAGAAAGAAGAAGGTGACGATGACGACCAATAATGCGCATGTTCAACCTACGTAATTTATTTACTTGCTAGGAATATATGATTGATTGTACTATTGTGTTCATATTCTCAATAAATATCTTGGTGACGGGAGTAAGATTCTATTTTATTAATGTTACAGCTGCGACTTTATGTACATGTGAATGATGCATATTAGAGTACAGTAAACTAACTCATGCAGCAAGTCATTATTGATGTCCTGAAGAAATTATAATCTGAACTGTTACAATGCAAATTCTTGTTGTACGTCTTATTGAATAAAAAAATAAAAAAAAATAAAAACCTTCACCTTGCCATCTTGACAGACGATAGCTACAACCCATGGCGGTAGCTAATGCGACTGAACAGACCCATTTGCGCGATAAATGTTCGTCCACAATGAATTTATGTGAACACATGGTCATTCCCACCATCAGACACCACCTGGCGTCTCTGAAGCTCAGTGTCTGTCTGACCTATCTGCAGTCATTTTCTTCTTTGTCTTTACTTCATTCCTGATATTTTCCCTCCAATGTAACGCGATCAACGGCGGCTAGTTACTAAGGTGGCATATCAATGCCTGTATCATTCATGTTCTGACAGAAAGCAATGGCACAATACTGAGCGTAATCTTGCCAAGAACATCAACAACAGCTGGAAAATTAACTGCAACTATAGCACTATAGCTGAATGGGACTACCGCGACCGCGCCTGTATTAAAGCAAACTTCCTGTGTAGAAGTTAAAAGAAGTACAGAAAGTGCAGCGAGTCTGAAGGCCTAGTTCTCGTTCCCCTTTATAATCTTGTTCGATCGCTTCCTTGCTGGTATTGTCAGTTTGTATGACTGTCAGTTATTTTAATTTGCACTTTCCTTCTCCACGCTGTTGTCTTGTAAACATTAACACGC
Source organism: Cepaea hortensis (assembly GCA_963921405.1). NCBI lineage: Eukaryota > Metazoa > Mollusca > Gastropoda > Stylommatophora > Helicidae > Cepaea > Cepaea hortensis. The sequence continues at coordinate 95,696,051 of OY992877.1, read as the reverse complement.
CATGCGCATATAAACGGCGGAACAGACGTAAACGTAACTGCAACGAGCCAGCAAACAATATTCATAACAAACAACACGGGCATATTAGAGAACACAGCTTGCAAACACTGCCAGCGATTGTTCCAAAAACTGCACCTTAGGTGGCTGCGTCACTGAAGGGTTATCAAAGGTAGAATGATTTATCTACCATCGCAAATGTTCTCGTGACGAATCTAGGTCACGTTTGTAACTGACACCATCGGCCAGTTAACTTCACTCCCGCCTGCCCTCCCTCTCTCACTCGCCCATCCTCACACGCTTTTATTATCAGCCTCCCATTCCTGCTTTTCTCAGACTAGTTCCCCTTCTCAAACTCTCTTTTCTCGCTGACCCTCTTCCCTCTCTCTCCCTCTACATCAGTAACAATAAAGCAAATGAAATGAACCGTGTTCATGCCGTCCTGAAAATAAGGCTGGGTCGACCCAGAGCAGTGCTGGTCGGAAAACAATCTGCTCTGCCAAGGCATGTTGAAGATGGTGCCAGGCAGATAATTTCTTGACTGAATGGCACTCAATGGTGTCTGTGGACGAGATGGTGGTCCATGACTCAAAGCATACGCTTCACACATCGGGGGAAATGTGTTAAGTCACGATAACGATGGGGGGAGTTTTGCAATTCTAGCATGTATACTACGTTATGGCTGTTTGGGCACGCAATTTTGAACCCTCAACTCGGGGGGAGGGGGAGGGGAAAGGGGAGGGAGGAAGAGAGGAATCTCCATAATAAAAACAAACAAACAACAAACAATGGTGTCTAAATCATTCTGGTCATCTTTTCCACAATATTGCCTGGCACCCATTTTATGGAAGCCGTTATAGCATAGTGGTTAGAGTGCCTACCTGCCAAAATAGTAGTCCGGGTTTAATCCTTGGCAGAGCAGATTGTTTTCCGACCAGCACTGCTCTGGGTCGACCCAACCTTATAAAAATGGGTGCCAGACAATTTTCTGGGAATTGTCTAGGAAGGAAAGGCGCCGGGAAGTGAACTGGCCACCCCAACTCATATGTTGTGGAATAGAGTATATGAAAGTCTAATATGTCACATTCTAACGGCAGTATCAGCTATGAGACTACCTTTACCCGTGTCACAAGACTAGATCGACCCCGACACCAAGTGGTCAAGAAAAACCATCTCAGTTGGAGGAAAATTTGCACCAAAGACTACCGGACTAGAAGGTGGTATTCACTATCCGCTCCGTTTATGCGACTCAACTATACATGGCATAGACATGTTATTTCTGTTTCCCACATTTTCATTTTCCCGTTTCCCACATTTTCATTTTCCTGTCTACCGCTTCCCAACGTGATACGCCCCTTCCTCATTTCATGAAAATTGTATTAACTCTATAATTTATACTTCCGTTTGTTTTCCACATATATACACTCGCATGAACGTGCGCGCGCGCGCATACACACACACTCGACTCTTCCATCATTAACTGCTGTTATTACTACTTTTAATTTTACGCATTGCATTTCATTTCGCTTCACATTTCCCCTTCTCTTCTGTATTCCTTACCAAGGTTATGACAGATAGCACTGCAACTATTTTCCTCCACAATTAGCCCGCCATTTCTAAACTGCCATGCAGTGTTTTCATTTTGCTTCTCATTGTCTTAGCCTGTATACCTACGCCAGACTGGAGTTATACTGGTGACACGTCTTGATAGCAATAAGTCAGAGGAAACACATACTTCTTCTTCTTCGTTCATCGGAAACACATACAATTACCAATACAGCGACTGTAGCTTGAGTAATAAGAAGACACAAGTAATAGCAGAATCAAAGTAATCAATCATACCTATATGTACATTTAAAGTCAATAATACCAATTTGAGGCAAGTACAAACATTCAAATATGTAGGCACGTGGATAGCATGAAATGGGAAATGAATTATATAAATAAAGAACATAATAGTACAAGCAAAGCTGCATTTAAAAAATCAACACTTTATGTAATATGCCACTGTCACTAGAAGTTATAATTTCTTGCTGGTTACATAGAGGCAATTCTAGCATGGCTATAAATCATGGACATACAGTAAAGAAACAAATTCATCGAAGACACAGACATGGGTTTTGCAGAAGATTTCTGAAAATAGTTTGGACAGTTAATATGAATAGTCTCTAAAAGAGGCCATGATGCAACAGCTTATCACAAATATTATATAGAGGACGACCACAATATTGGTCACATCATGACATATAACAAACATGAGCATATTATAACAACTAGAAAGGTTTGTGGATGAAGTGTAGATGAAGACAATGAAAGAATATTCTTGCCAGCATTCCATAACGGCAAGGAAGAAATGAGAAAACGAACAGAAACATTCTGTTGGGGATTGCGAGATATGGAGACAAATGATCGCTAACGTCAGCTGACCAGGCACATGATGATGTTATACGCCACCCCGTGCATACAAACGTGTATGTGTGTGTACGTACGTATGTAGGCATGGAAGCAGGATTGTGTATATGTCTGTGTGTACATCCGCCCGTGCGTGCGTGCGTGCATAGGCAGGCAGGTAGGTAGGAATGTGTGTGTGTGTGTGTGTGTGTGTATGTGTTTACTGACATTCCCAATGGCTCATTATCCGCGGAATTCCAATAACAAACACGCCAAGATGTTGCCGTACTCGTGTGTGTGTGTGTGTGAGGGGGGGGGGAGGGAGATATATATTCTTCACATCATCAGAAGTGAATGACGGTGCATATGCAGTGATAATGGTGGCAAAATCACAAGTGGTTGCCAAACACAGGGATAATAATCTTTCATTTCCGCCAGCTGCAATTGCAATCATTCCCAGTAGTGAATTCTTCACTACAAAGCCCACTCCATGTTGTCTGTTTACTTCCCGCCCTTTACCTTTACAAAAAAAAAAAAAAAAAAAGGTCTAATAGTTTTCCGAGTGACCCTTCCTCAGCGAGGCGAGTCTCCTGCAGGCCAGCAGTATCAATGTTAAGACGACTGAGTTAGGCATCAATCACATAATTTTTTCTCCACATCGTCAATATTCGCCAGGTCAGTGGAATATCCCAGACACATGGTTCTCACTTCCATGTTGCAAGCTATAGCTTGAGGTTTCTATTGTTTATTTTTAGTAGTACCTGGTGCATTGGTTTTACAGCCTGCAATTCATATTTTGTCTTAACCCTAAGCACCCGATTAAGCAGGCAGGTTGTGGCGGATCAGCACCCAATTGGCGTGGCTGCCCAGCTTGAGGCGGGCGGTAGCTGATCAGTGACATCTCTAAGTGCCTCCCACCGTCAGAGGCTACCCGTGGCGCCCCATGTCTACGCCAATTGACAAGGACTTATAACCCGGAACTGCTACCTCTCGCTTTGATTCCGAGACCGGTTAAGACCAGGGATAGAGTTATACCTCTCCACGGCACAAAGCCTGGGCTGAAATATAGAGACCATGTGTTGCCAATGCAGCATGATCCCTCTCTCGGCCTCTCTAGTTCACTCCAGAGGAAAGGTAACACCAATATATCTGGAACAAAACAAGCTACAGAAGCTGCCGGATCAGCAAAGCAATGCTCTAACTGCCCGCATGTCGCAGCTTCGATCCTGGACCAGCTGCTAACCAAGGCTTAGAGCCTGGTCTGCTCTGCCATGACATTTTGTCTTTAGGTTGCATTTCCTCGCACCAGGATATGGCTTGTACCCTCCCATTGCGCTCCTCCATCCGAAACCGTTGGCACAATGTGGGGTCTAATGTGGCCAAACGTTCGGCGGTAACAGAAAGCAGGTAGTACCGTCTACTGTCATTACTGTCATACGGTAGCTCAGTCAGTCACACACACACACACACACACACACACACACACACACACACACACACACATATATATATATATACTAGCTGACCCGGCCCGGCTTCGCCCAGTCCTTGGTGGGGAGCATCTCATTTAATTCATATAAGTAGTCATATAAGTTCCCGTTCCCGTTACCGACTATCTATCTATCTGTCTGTCTGTCTGTCTGTCTGTCTGTCTGTCTGACCCGGCCCGGCATCGCCCAGCTCCTGGTGTGAAGCATCTCATTTAATTCATATAAGTAGTCATATAAGCTCACGTTCCCGTTCCCGACTATCTATCTGTCTGTCTGTCTATCTGATCCGGCCCGGCTTCGCCCAGCCCCTGATGGGGAGCATCTCATTTAATTCATATAAGTAGTCATATAAGTTCCCGTTCCCGACTGTCTGTCTGTCTGTCTGTCTGTCTGTCTGTCTAATCATTTATTGGTTGCAGTTAGAACAACCTTAGATAAACGAAGACCAACTTACAAAAAGCATTAGAAAGAGCACTTGAAAGATCTTTACATCTTCCCCAACAATTAACTTGGGTAAATGGAGCAGCGGCAGCAGCAGCAGAAGAAGAAGAAAAAGGAGGAGTAGGAGCTGGGAGGAGGAAGAGGGAGGTGGAGGAGGGAGGAGGAGAAGGAGGGAGGAAGAGATAGGCGGAGAGATGAGGAGGAGGGAAGATGAGGGAGGAGGAGGAAGGAGGAGGAGTAGTAGGGAGGAGGAGGGATTAGGAGGAGGAGAGAGGAGGAGGGAGGAGGAGGGAGGAGGAGGAAGGAGGAAGGAGGAGGAGGCAGGAGGAGGGAGGAGGAGGTGGAGGAGGAGGGGAGGAGGAGGGCGAGGAGGAGGAGGGGGAGGAGGAAGAGGGAGGAGGAGGGAGGAGGAGGGAGGAGGAAGGAGAAGGAGGAGGAGGAGGATGGAGAAGGAGGGAGGAGAAGAACGCAGGAGGAGGAGGGGGAGGGGAGGGAGGAGGAGGGAGGAGGAGAGGGAGATGGAGGAGGAGGAGAGAGGAGGAGGGAGGAGGAGAGAGGAGGAGGAGGGAGGAGGCGGAGGGAGAAGGAGGAGGGAGGAGGAAGAGGGAGAAGGAGGAGGGAGAAGGAGGAGGGAGAAGGAGGAGGAGGGAGGATGAGGAGGGAGGAGGAGAGAGGATGAGGAGGGAGGAGGAGAGAGGATGAGGAGGGAGGAGAAGGGAGGAGGAGGGAGGAGGAGGAGGGAGGAGGAGAGGGAGGAAGAGAGAGGAGGAGGAGGAGGAGGGAGGAGAAGGAGGAGGAGGGAGGAAGAGGGATGAGAGGGAGGAGGGGGAGGACGTAGGAGGAGGAGGAGGGAGGAGGAGGGAGGAGGAGGGAGTAGGAGGAGAGAGGAGGAGAAGGGAGGAGGAAGGAAGAGGAGTGATTAGGAGGAGGGAGGAGGGCGAGGAGGCAGGAGGAGGAAGAGGGAGGAAGAGGGAGGAAGAGGGAGGAGGAGGAAAGAGGAGGAGGAAGGAGGAGGAAGAGGGAGGAGGAGGGAGGAGGAGGAGAAAGACGGAAGAGGAGGATGGAGGAGGGAGAGGGAGGAGGGGGAGGGGAAGAGGAAGAGGGTAGGAGGTGGAGGAGGGGAGAGGAGGAGGAGGAGGAATATAACGCATATGCCTGTAGATTTAATAATGGCTGAAGTTGTTCCATGTCTTCTTAGAGTTGGCGACAGTGTAAAGAAATATAAAATCTTCAAACTTGATAGAGATAAGGTAACTATTATTTATTTATTCTTTAAGCATAAAAAAGATGAGTTACAATGTTATGCATTATGCATTATTTTTAAGAAAACTTTGAAAATGCCTTAAAGATTGTATCATTATTTATTATAACTCATATGCCGGTACATAACTATGGACAAAGAGTTTATAAATCTTTGAAAACGATGCCACAATATGACTATAAGTTATACAGAAAAGTTATGCCCCTTGAAATAACTTTTACAGAGTTAAGTCCCCTGCGATATATGAAATTATAATGAAAAATGAAAAATGAAATAATATTGGGTAAGCAGCCGATTTCACACTAAAAAAAATCACAGTTGGCTGCGCTGGAATGAAAGGAAGAGGTGTAGAAAATTTCATCTCAATCGGATGGGCCGTTCGCGAGCGCATAAAGGACATACGGACATACAGACAGACGGAGATCGCCTTTTATATATAAGAATATATATATATATATATATATATATATATATATATATATATATATATATATATATATATATATATATATATATATATATATATATATAACTACCTTCAGAATAATAGGCAATTAGCGAACTCGTATTCCCCTCTTACTTTTACTCGTCTAGAAACATTAGCAAATCATATTCGCTCTACATAAGAAACTACTATGTAAATTGACTAAAGCAGTAACTTAGGTCATACAGATTCTTCTTTCTGACATAATATGAAAGCAATAGGTGCGGCATTTCACACCCACTAAAACATTCCGAAATCTTGAACTTTCTAATTGTTTTCTTTTATCTAACACAGTGGTTCTCAACCTTTTTTGGCCCGTGCCCCCTTTCACCATATTTTTAGAACGTCATCCCCCCCCCTTTTTACCATATTTTAGAACGTCATTCTCCCCCTTCCGTATTTCCTCCCTAAAAATTTCCCCCTGCCCCTACACAGAATACGTAATAATTGAAGCTAAATTTAATAGCACATACTAAAACAAGTCTAGACATCTACATAAAACATGATTTGCGGATCTACTTACGTTATAAAATGAATTTCAGAAGGGTGATATGTACAGAACCGTAAAGTATGAAGGGAAAAACAATATCAAGTATTCGGTTCTTGTATTAACGCAATCTAGAAATAATCTTAATCCCCCCCCCCCCCCTGGAAACCCTAAAATTCCCCCAGGGGGGGGGAATTCCCCATCGGTTGAGAACCACTGATCTAACACATACAGCTCTTGCGAAGCATGTTAGAAAGCTTTATGACTTTATCGGACCCAGAATGCCAATCATCATCATCATCTTTCACTTCTGCCGTCAAGCGGCGTGGGGAGGAATAATTTGCGTTCCAGCGCCCCGTGGGCGGCACTGGATAGTGTCATTCCGTGTGATTGTACAATGTCTTTGATGTCGTCAATCCATTGTCTTCTTGGGGGTCCTCTTGGTCTTGTCGCAGATGATCTTAGATGTAAGGCCAGTGATGGTAGCTGTTGGTGTTGCAGTCTAACGACATGGTCAAACCACTTGATCTTCTGCCTTTCAATAAATGTGGCACAAGGTTCTGATCCCACAGTCTGTCTGATAACAGAGTGAAGTTAACTGGCCGTTGGTGTCAGTTACAAACGTGACCTAGATTCGTCACGAGAATATTTGTGATGGTAGATAAAATCATTCTACCTTTGATAACCCTTCAGTGACGCAGCCACCTAAGGTGCAGTTTTTGGAACAATCGCTGGCAGTGTTTGCAAGCTGTGTTCTCTAATATGCCCGTGTTGTTTGTTATGAATATTGTTTGCTGGCTCGTTGCAGTTACATTTACGTCTGTTCCGCCGTTTATATGCGCATGACGTGTTAATGTTTACAAGACGACAGCGTGGAGAAAGGAAGGTGCAAATTAAAATAACTGACAGTCATACAAACTGACAATACCAGCAAGGAAGCGATCGAACAAGATTATAAAGGAGAATGATAACTAGGCCCTCAGACTCGCTGCACTTTCTGCACTTCTTTTAACTTCTACACAGCAAGTTTGCTTTCATACAGGCGCGGTCGCGGTAGTCCCATTCAGCTATAGTGCTATAGTTGCATTGTAAAAATAAAGGAGTCCTTTTCACGCCTTGTGGCTTTTTAAGTATGTGGTGCTGGCCGCATATGTTTAGACCAATCGGCTCGAAGTGTGGGCTGTGGTCAGTATCAAGCGACCGCCTTTACTTCTCAGGAAATGTACCTCTCAATTTGTTTTTTTAAAGTTGCATATCCCTTACAGGACTTGCAGTCAACACCAGCATTATTCAGCTGTTGTTGATGTTCTTGGCAAAATAACGCTCAGTAGTTTGCTATTGCTTTCTGTCTCTCAATTTAGGCTGAGAAATTGTTTAAGAGTGTGAAATACATAAAATGCACATATTTAAGCTTATTCAGAACACACTGTCTTTTAAATGACACGTAATCCATATTTATATCTGTCTCTGAACAGACAGAAGACCATGCATATTCTATAGAGCACAATTTCTTGTTGAGTTACGCATATATTTTCCCTGTGTATTTTTTTCCAGGATGTGAATGATACAGGCATTGATTGATATTGCAACTTAGTAACGGACCGCCGTTGATCGCGTTACATTGGAGGGAAAATATCAGGAATGAAGTAAAGACAAAGAAGAAAATGACAGATATGTCATGCATGTAGTAAGATATGACAGATATGTCATGTATGTAATGCAGATAGGTCAGACAGACACTGAGCTTCTGAGACGCCAGGTGGTGTGTGATGGTGGGAATGACCATGTGTTCACATAAATTCATTGTGGACGAATGGTGTTTCTCGGATTGTAAGGTTGGCAGCTCTCCTCAGGCATCTCATCTCGCAGGTGTTGATTTTACGAAGGTGTGATTTGGATAAAGTCCAGGTTTGAGATTGGTAGCATAGGGTTGGTGTGAATATGCTGTTTATTACCTGTCGTTTTGCGGACATTGGTATATTTGGATGTTTCAGTAATGGTGATAGTTGATATGTAAGTGCACTAGCTCTTTGACATCTGATTTCGATTTCTCTGTCCAATCTGCCATCTTCTGTGATCTAAATATTCCATGATATTTTAATTCTTTAACTTGTTTCAGAGTTCTGCTATTTATCTGTATACTTAATGGGTCCGGCGATCTGCTAACTTGCATTACTTCGGTTTTGGCTGTGTTTATACTCATATTGTATCTGCTGCATGTTGAACTCAGATTATTAATATGATTTTGTAGTCTGCCCTCATCGCTGTAAAACAGGCACTGATCGTCTGCAAATAGAAGATCATTTATTTCCTGTGGATCAGTTGTTTCATCTGGAATAAAGAGTTCTAAATTTTCTGAATCTGTTCTGTCAAGACTTGCTTCTTTGGATATTCTGTCCATGTAGACATTAAATAACAGAGGAGAGAGCACACATCCCTGTCTCACTCCTGTATTGACTGTGAACATATCTGATATACCTTCTTGTGTTCTTACTGCACTTCAGCTCGAGCGGTACATGGCTATGATGTTTTCTAGCAATTGCCCTTGTATCCCATAGTCTTCAAGGATGGTCCATAATTTGCATCTGTCTTCTCCATCGAAAGCCTTTTCCTGATCTGCAAACACAATATTCTGCTGGTCACTATATTCGATAGTTTTTTCACATATTTGTCTAAGTGTAAATAGTGCACCAGTGCAACTTTTACCTTTCCGAAAACCGAATTGTACTTTGCTTAACTGTTGTTCAACTATTGGTCTAGCTCTTTGTTCCAATAGTTTTGCATACATTTCCCCTATATGACTCAGGAGTGATATACCTCTGTATGTTTCACACTCTCTCATACTGCCTTTCTTTTTCCATATTGGTACTATTATTGCCTGTTGTCAATCCTCTGGGACTTTTCTTTCTTCCCATGCTATATTGAAAAGTCTTGTTAGCCATTTAACTCCTGTTTTCCCACAGGCTAATAGCTTCTGTGGTTATTCCATCTAGACCCGGCGATTTGTTTTTAGGGCTTTTCTGTATAGCTGCTTTGACTTATGCAGGTATAAAATTTGGTTCTTATTGTCCATGACTTTTAGGCACAAAAGTGAGATTTTCTTCCCCTCTTACTTTTACTCGTCTATTAAGAAACATTAGCAAATCATATTCGCTCCATCCACCCACCCACCCACCCACCCACCCACACACACACACACACGTACTACGTACGTACGTACGTACGTACGTGTGTTTCTTAACATCAATCTGATCAAATAAGGATGAACCTACGACAGGTCCAGCAAACCGTTAGGGAATTTATTTGTTCAAGTATTAAGGAAATTGAAAGAATTGAAAGAATGCCAATGGCTGACTGAAATGTGGTGGTCCATTTACGTAATGAAACGCCAGATAGACGCACAATATTGAATCTACTGAAATCTTCAATGAGAAATGAAATACCACGTTTTTTTTTTTTTTTTTGCTTTCGCTTGCTTTGAATCACTGGACTGAATTTTCCGTGATTAGGTTTCCCTATAACCAGTGTACCTCGTCATCAGGCGAACCAACTCCAACTTCAGAGGTACTTGTAATTTACGTCCGTAAGTCAAGGACGAGAAGTCAATGTTTTAGTCCAGCTGACCGGTGTATGGATTGAACCTCCTACCTCATCATCAGCACATCGAAAGTTTTAAGAACGAGCGCTCTCATCCATCAAGCCACGCTAACCTCTAAATAACAGGTATTAGAGCGGAGCTGTTGTCAACTGAAAGGAACAGGTTCCAATCTCAATCGGGCAGACCTATTAAAAATATTAATTTTCTCTGTTGTCTAGTGTGTAATAATTTATCTACGTCGTTTACTGTCTATGAGTGTCAATCAATATGTGTGAATTTTTATGGTTTTGTTATATATATATATATATATATATATATATATATATATATATATATATATATATATATATATATATATATATATATATATAATGTATGATAAGATCCTGCGAAGAAACATCAAACTATACTTCACAAAGGCGACAAGTAAAATCAAGAAACATCACAGAATGGATAAGAGCTCTCGCTCTTAAACTTCTGACGTCCTGGTGCCGAGGTAGAGGGTTAGTTAGTTAGTTAGTCGCAGTTCCAACTTCACTTATACCCCATCAAAGGGCATTTAGACTAAAATGTTGACTTCTCGTTCTTGACTGATAGTGAGGGACACTGCTAATATGGTAAGCAAATCCCCACGCAAAAGTCAGTGCAGTGCACTAGAAGTTTTAGCACGCGTGAGTTCAAAGCGAGCCAACGCAAATGTAACAGCACCGCACGGAGCAACAGCTTCGTAGCTGGGAGACGACTCTAAGGTGTCACCGAAAAATCTGCACTCACGAACCGAATGGCGGACTTCGAAAAGCAACCCATGACCTTCAGGCACGAGGCAGACAACCTTTTCGCCCCGAAGACCCCGCAATATATGAAAATAATTTGTCTTGTAAATGCCTTGCGGTTAATTAATTAAACGTCAACAGTTTTACAGTTTTGTGATATCTGGTGTCATTTTTGTAACAATGGGTTTCCGTACTTAACATATGTTAGGGTCTGGCCAAGTGTACACCCACCAATGACAATTAACTAGACACGTAATCTTTCCAGCACTCGTGCATAAAACGCCATGTGACCTCCTCCCCTACACTAGTAACCTCATGGGCTCGAGTCGAATCTATAATTAATGGCGGTCGCTAATGAGAACTCACCAAAGGATTCCTAAGTGGCCACTCAAGACTTCAATCACAGTAACACCATGAGACACTGTGGTTTATGCACGTGCTTACCGAAACAGTGGTTCAATCCCCAGCAGTGGTAAGATTGGTTGTTTAGACATATACCCAGCTCCTGGGGTCGACCCAAGCTTGTAAACCCTATATCCGTCAGAATGGTATGGGAAGTGTACACATGTTGCATGTTCTTTGCAGGGCGTTGCGATCAACCCCATCTCAGGTCGAATTCATATGCAATTTTATTTTCAGTAGTTTGCCATTGCTTTCAAAACGACAAGTCAATGTTTACGCCCAAATGACCAGTGTAGGGAAAGATCCCACTGTCCACCATCAGCATACCGGAAGCCTAAGAGCGAACGCATTTTATTCATTCGGTCACGCTGACCACATATTTCGTGCCCCAGAATAAGCTAAAGTAGTGGTTCTCAGCCGGTGGGGAATCCGGGTTTCCAGGGGGGGGGGGGGAGAAGATAAAGATTATTTCAAAATCGCGTTAATACAAGAACCGATTACTCGATATTGTTTTTCCCTCCATACCTCACGCTTATGTACTTCTCGCCCTTCTGAAATTCATTTTATAGCGTACGTAGACCAGCAAATAACGTTTTATGATACGTCTAGACTTGTTCTAGTATGTGTCATTAAATTTAGCTTCTATCTTTAGGTACACTGTGTAGGGGCGGGGGGGGGGGGGGTGGTTTAATAGGGAGGAATTAATAAAAAAATGGGGGGGGGGGTGACGTTCTGAAAATATGGTGAAAGGGTGCACGGGCCAAAAAATGGTTGAGAACCACTGAGCTAAAGCCTAAAACTTCACATCCCAAACGGCAATACCTGCTTTGGGATTACCTTTTTAAAAATTTAAAATTAAGTTGCATGTCCTTCACAAGGTGTAGCAGTCAACCCCAGCATTTTCGCTGTTCGTGATTCCAGGGCAAATTTTACGTTCAGTAGTTTGCCACTGCTTTCTGAACAACCAGCTCCTATACCTTTTTCGAAAAAACCAGCACCGCTGTGTTTCGAACCCGGGTATATGGGCTCACAAACCACGTTCGCAAGCCCTTAGCCACAGAGACCGGTGGGATTACCTTTAGAGTCAGTATAATACGCTATTTCAACGTTTCCAAGGGTTCCTATGGGGATTGACACTGGTGTAACCACATAATCTTCTATCTACTAAGAGACCACAAAGAAAATCCCACGCCAAAGAAAATCTCTTCCGGAAAGGTTATCTCGGCTTGGGTCTACTGTGGACAAGCGTCTGAACGGTGTCTGATAACAAACCCAGTTCAGTAGTTACTATACGCCTGGGCATCAACAACATTCCAACATTTGTCTGCAACCCATCCCTCTGCGTGTAGTCTTTGTTACGAGAATAACGATAATTTGTTTAATACCTGAAGGATGTGAGAGTTTAGTGAAGGATTCTTTTTTTTTTTTTTTTAAATCTGAATCTGAATTTACTGTTAAAGATTAAAGGTTAATTATTTCCATGAAATTCAAAACTATATTGGGGTTATAAGTAGGAATATATATATATATATATATATATATATATATATATATATATATATATATATATATATATAAAGAGAGACAGACAGACGGACGGACGGGCGGAGGGAGGGAGGGGGGGGGGCGGATAGATAGATAGATAGATAGATAGATAGATAGATAGATAGATAGCATGAATGAATTCAGCTAACATGACAGTTTTCTGGGGTACTGTATATAAGGGAGCCACGACACGACAGCCCAGCGGCTAGTACGCTTGCCTGCCGGTGGTCAACAGTTCGAACTTGCAGCGAGGTGGAATGTTTAACATTTATCTGGGCTCCCAGGCCGATCCAGCCTACAGCAGGTACCAGGAAATGTCTTGAGAAGTAAAGGCGGTCGGTGTGATATTAACTACACGAACCCTCGGGTGTCACTTGGGTTATTAAAACAATATGGGGCTAGCACAAATGTCCAATAAGTACAAACAGGGCCCTTTACTTGTGACTTTAGATTTATAGTATATGAGCTTGTACTTTTTTCTCCACAGGGTCTTAATGTAACTGTTTTCTCTCAAATGTGTATTACCGCACCCTGATACAGTCAATGCCGTTTTTATATGCAGTATCAGGTGCGACCAACCAACAACAAAATACGCTTTTATTGTTCTTCGTCGGCAAACTATATAATGTAGTTCGGAGCGGTGTGAACTAGACCGCATTTCAGCTTAATCTGCTTGTGGATGTTTAGGTGTGCCTTAGCTTTCAAGAATGTAAATTACCACAGAGCCTGACGTGGTCGGAGGCAGAGGCAGGCCGGGACAGTTATTTAGATTGAAAGGTTAGCAAACAAAGTAAATTACAACATGCGGTAACAGAAATACACACATACATTACACGGGCATACAAGTGGCTTACATTTATACAGGCCATCACATTACACAGACAAAAAACGTAAAAATACTCGCATTACAGATCAAATAAAAACAAACCATTGAGACACACATCACATGCACACATATTTACCTAGACACAACAATTACATACACTCTCACCAGATATAATATTACACAGACACGTCCGAAATATAGATACATATCACACACTAAACGCGCGCGCACACACATAATTCAACAGACGCATCAAACACAGTTACTCCGCCACACACCAACACACAACTGCACTTACACAGTCACAAACTAAATAGACACACATTTACAGACTTGTAATTCTCTCTCTCTCTCTCTCTCTCTCTCTCTCTCTCTCTCTCTCTCTCTCTCTCTCACTTTCTCTCCCTCCCTCCCTCCATCCTCCGTGTCTCTCTCTCTCTCACATACATACGTGTACGTACAACTATACAAACATATACAACTATTAGAATTATCTAATTTACCACTGAGTAATATTGCAACAACAAAGGGATAAACAGATAGCCTTCCAACCAAACAAATCTTGCACTGACCAGATAGCCACATTACTCATAATACTAGCATTAATATGAAGTTGCCACTTTATATTGCAATTGTGGACGACGAAAAGGACTTTGATAGCATTGATAGGGAATCTCTTTGGAAACTGATGAGCAGATTATTAACATGATACTTTTTTTTAAAATTCGCATATCCTTTACAGGACATCGCTGTCATCAGCAGCATCTTTCAGCTGTCTGTTGATTTCTTGGCAAGACTACGCTCAGTAGTTTGCCATTGCTTTCTGAGCGGCCGGCTCAGTTATCCCGCAAGTCACCATGCAATATATAAAAACATAAAATTCAGACTTTTTTATAACAGAAAACTAACAGATACGTTTGAAATAGGAACAGGGGTGCGACAGGGGTGCCTTCTGTCATCATTATTATTCTGACTGAATTACCATCAACTGCACCAGAAAAGGGCGTAATTTGGGACTAACTAGTGTAATGTACATATATACAGGGTGTTTGTAAAGTCCGACAAATGACACTGCCTAACTAGTATGTGAGCTCAACAATATTTTCCCTGGGCAAGAATGGACCCCTAACCCTCAAACACACATTTACAAACAGCTTTTCTACCCTTCTTATTTTATTTTTTGTTCACTCGCTTTGAACTCAAGCGTTGTCCATACGTGTGCTTCTACTAGTGCACTGGACTGATTATTGCGTGTGGATTACCTTTCCCTATTTATCTGTGTTCCTCATCATCATATAAATTACGTACATTATTATTTACGTTCCCAAGTCAAGGACGAGAAGTCAACATTTTAGTCCAACTGACCGGTGTAGGGATTGAACTCACTACCTCGGCATCCGCAAACAGGGTTTTAATAGCGAGCGCTCTTACAGATTCGACCATGCTGACCCTCTTCCTTTCTTATCAACTTTAGCAAGACATGCAGAGAGTGGAAACCCGCAGTGGTAGTTGCAAGGGTGGAGAGCCTCATTGGTAAATGTGAAACCCGCAGCGGTAGTTGCAAGGGTGGAGAGCCTCATTGGTAAATGTGAAACCCGCAGTGGTAGTTGCAAGGGTGGAGAGCCTCATTGGTAAATGTGAAACCCGCAGCGGTAGTCGCAAGGGTGGAGAGCCTCATTGGTAAATGTGAAACCCGCAGCGGTAGTCGCAAGGGTGGAGAGCCTCATTGGTAAATGTGAAACCCGCAGTGGTAATCGCAAGGGTGGAGAGCCTCATTGGTAAATGTGAAACCCGCAGTGGTAGTCGCAAGGGTGGAGAGTTAGTCGCAAAGGTGGAGAGTTAGTCACAAGGGTGGAGAGATAGTCGCAAGGGTGGAGAGTTAGTCACAAGCGTGGAGAGGTAGTCGCAAGGGTGGAGAGCCTCTTTGGCAAATATGAAACCCGCAGTGGTAGTCGCAGAAGTGGAGAGCCTCACTGGTAAATGTGGAATCCCGCAGTTGTAGTCGAAGGGTGGAGAAGTAGTCGCAAGGGTGGAGAGCCTCATTGGTAAATGTGAAACCAGCAGTGGTAGTCGCAAGGGTGGAGAGAGCCTCACTGGTAAATGTGAAACCCGCAGTGGTAGTCGCAACGGTGGAGAGGTAGTCGGAAGGGTGGAGAGCCTCACTGGTAAATGTGAAACCCGCAGCGGTAGTCGCAAGGGTGGAGAGGTAGTCGCAAGGGTGGAGAGGTAGTCGCAAGTGTGGAGAGGTAGTCGCGAGGGTGGAAAGGTAGTCGCGAGGGTGGAAGGTAGTCGCGAGGGTGGAGAGGTAGTCGCAAGGATGAAGAGGTATTCGCGAGGGTGGAGAGGTAGTCACAAGGGTGGAGAGGTAGTCACAAGAGTGGAGAGCCTCATTGGTAAATGTGAAACCCGCAGCGGTAGTCACAAGAGTGGAGAACCTCATTGGTAAATGTGAAACCCGCAGCGGTAGTCGCAAGAGTGGAGAACCTCATTGGTAAATGTGAAACCCGCAGCGGTAGTCGCAAGGGTGGAGAGCCTCATTGATAAATGTGAAACCCGCAGTGGTAGTCGCAAGGGTGGAGAGCCTCATTGGTAAATGTGAAACCCGCAGCGGTAGTCGCAAGGGTGGAGAGCTTCATTGGTAAATGTGAAATCCGCAGCAGTAGTTGCAAGGGTGAAGAGCCTCATTGGTAAATGTTAAAAAGAAAGAAGTTATACACACAGGCACATTTGTTGTTCATTAAAATATGCCTGAGCCTACTCGGTATAAGGCAGTATCGATAAGGAAGCAGCAGTGCATTTACTATAACCATAAGGAAGGAACATGGTAATGGAAGTGTTTGCAGTAACAATGTTATTACGTTGGCTTAGGTTTCAATACTGCATCCATGTTTGTATACTAAGTGTTATTTGAGCATGATCCGGAAAGTTGAATCAGGTTTCACTCTCAGGCTCTAGGTTGAATTCCCTCCCGAGGTCCACAGTCTGTAGAGTTATGCATGTCTATGTTACAGAATACGCGGGTATTGTGGGCAATAACAGTAAGGATATGTTTGTTGGCTGGCTCTGCCACTTTATCAAAGGGCCAACCCGATCAATCATCAATCCGACAGCATGAATGCCCTTAGAGGGTTGGGCGAAATGAGGACTCTCAATTGGATGAACCAGCAGCAATTGTTAGAGTGCAAGCGTTCGTTTTCAAGAGTACTAAGATCGGCGACGCCAGAAAAGACCAGCATACCAAGAAGAATAACTTCCACTAAATCCATTGTTTCGTTTTTGTCTGGTTACACAATTTTTCTTACTCCTTACGATTACAATATAATTTTGAAAACCATAGCAATAATTAACCCCTAATCGTTAACAGTACCCAAAAATGTGTGTCCGAAGTGCTCTGATGATAATATGATCTGAACTTAACAAGTATGTAACAAACTGTTGTCTGTGGGGTCGGATATGTGGGGTCACAGTGACAAGATATATGTATACAGTATGCCCTTTTATATCTAGATGAATTTGTGGAGAAGAGAGAGAGAGAGAGAGAGAGAGAGAGAGAGAGAGAGAGAGAGAGAGAGAGAGGAGAGAGAGAGAGAGAGAGAGAGAAAGAGAGAGAGAGAGAGAGAGATTAGACGACACACTTTGGAGATGACGACGTTGAAACAACAACGGTCAATTTAAAAAGCAAGGTGACAGAAATAAAAGCACCATTAATTCTCCCGCCGTCGGTATATAACTGCTGAGTTAAACTGTTTTT
Organism: Cepaea hortensis; assembly: GCA_963921405.1. Lineage (NCBI taxonomy): Eukaryota > Metazoa > Mollusca > Gastropoda > Stylommatophora > Helicidae > Cepaea > Cepaea hortensis. Next base: position 95,678,605 of record OY992877.1, on the reverse strand, counting down.
GCTAGACAAATTCAAGAAAAATACTTCAACAAGAATAGAAGGGCGAGATGCGTGTCAGATTGAGGACGATGGCAAGAATATTAGAAAGATGTAGACATTCAGGATCTCAGAATGGAAATCGATTTGGTGCAGCTGTTGTCGTTCTGTTCCTTTTTGACAGCTTTATTTGTCTGCCTCTGTGTGTTAGTGAGTGCGTGTGTGTGTGCGCGCGCGCGGAAGGAGGGGGGGGGGAGAGGGGTTATTTCCCCATATGCTTGCTATTTCTTAACGTCTTTATGTACTTATTTGTCTGTCTCGCCATTAGTAGTTATTATCTGCTGTGTTTTGTCTGCCCAGCTATTCGTATGTAATTATCTGCTTTATTTGTCTGTCCTGCCATTCTCAGCAGACTAATACGCCTGCCCCTGAGTGTGTATGTTTTTCTCCCGCCCTGCCTCATCAGCCGTTCATGTGTGTGTCCCCTTGTCTGACTGCCTGTCTGGCATCTCGTCGTTTCCTTTTACAGCTTTATCGGATTGCCTGGGTCTATGCACGAGCCAGTCTGGCGTCCTTGCGTCTAAATCCGTGTCTGTCTTTGCAAATTGCGTGTGTCTATCTGTAGTCCCGTCTGCATATGTAGTTATTCTCTCTCTCTCTCTCTCTCTCTCTCTCTCTCTCTCTCTCTCTCTCTGTATTTTTTAAAAAGATATACGCAATTTGTGATCTAATTCCTAAATTGCAGTCAGATCAACATAATTTTGAAATATGTTTATAATACATCTAATTAGAAGCGTCGTACATTCCCTTTGAATGTTCTATAATGTGTACATTTTGTGCACTATTTTATAACATGTACACTTCGTGCACTGCTCTATAACATGTACAATTCCTGCACTGCTCTATAACATGTACACTTCCTGCATTGCTCTATAACATATACACTTCCTGCACTGTTCTATAATGTGTACACTTTGTGTATTGTTCTATAATATGTACACTTTGAGTACTGTTCTATAACATGTACATTTTGTGCACTGTTCTATAATTTGTGCACTTCCTGCTTTATTCATTAACATATACTCCCCCTGCTCTGCTCTATGTACTGTTCTATAATATGTGCACTTCCTCCTTTATTCATTAACATATACTCTCCCTGCTCTGCTCTATGTACTGTTCTATAATATGTGCACTTCCTGCTCTGTTCATTAACATATACTCTCCCTGCTCTGCTCTATGTGTACATGCTGATTTTGTTAACAAATATTTTCTTAAATACATAAGCTCGCATTAATTATAACCAGAACATGTCAGTGTGAATCTGTACATACTATATATAACTTTTATTATATATTGTGCGATTTATTATCTTAAAACCCAAATCCGCGAGCTGCGTATAAAGGCTTGGCTTGTTACGTGTTTCGTAAGTTAAGACATGTGTGTTGACTGTGGATGATTGTGTATGCTTGCGTGGTTGTAGTAGCAGCAGTAGTGCATGTTTAGCCATAAAGACAAATGTAATTGTTGTATATGCTTATAAAGCAATGTGCGCGCGCATGTGTGTGTCTTCTTCTTCTTCTCCTCCTTCTCATCTCCCAATAGAGCACTGACTCGCAACCAGCTCACGCCAAGCCTCCTATTCTTTGCCATCTTTTGCCGTTCCTCCATGTTCTCCCTATATTATTTTTGTCTGAACTTCTCCCTATATTTCTTTCTTTTGATAAAGAAAAAAAGAATTAAAAAAAACAAACGAAGAAAAAAGGAGGCTCCTCTAAAAAGAGGTGTGGCGCAATGCATAGAAACCCGCATTGAGTCGGGATTGCAGACAAAGAAACAGAAGAAAACCTAAAAATACACGGAGAAGAGAAGTGAGACAGAAGTGAACAGTATAGAGAAACCATCGGTCGAGTTGCAAGGGAAGCTAAGGGTATGACAGCCTAGAGTAAATTGATTGAGGGCTTATGTCCCAGTGGGGCCTAAACAGCGACACAAAAAGATATTTCTTTTGCTCTGTAGGTTCCAGAGAATTGCATTTCTAGTTAAACCTATAAGAGGTTTTCACAAAGTGTGTCCTATCCATCGACAGCATCTTTTTTCACATCTAAATTATTTTGAATTTGTTTAATTAGTTAGCTAGTCAACAGATCATCCTCATTTCACATAAGTCCATAAGTGCTCAGACACCCCACCCTTTTTTTTTCAGTATCTCTCTCGGGGTGTAGCAACTAACTGACTGTTTTTCTTTGAGTTCCTGCATGACGCTCTAGTCTAGTCTATATGCATCCCGTTCGACATGATGTTCTTGCACTCTTGTCAAAGTTGCATAATCGCATTCATCTCTTGAGTCATTTACCCGACCTGACTCCAAAAGGGGAAACAGTCCTTCTTGATCTTTACACAGGTTCAA